>CM077671.1:33005000-33557500 GCA_039707655.1 Elymus sibiricus
TCCTCGTTGGGTTCGACACTCTTAGTTATCGAAAGGACTACGATTGATCCCCTATACTTGTGGGTCATCAACCACATGCGACACCTTTAGAGGAGGAACCGGAGGAAACCGCAAAGCCCTTCATTGAGATGTTGGCCTCGTCAAAGAAACATATTTTTGAGGGTGAAAAAATCTCTCAGCTGGATGCCATCTTGCAAATGATGGCAGTCAAGGCCGAAGAGGGGGGGGGGGGGGGAGGAGGGGGGTGACGAGGAAGGGGAGGGTGAGGAGGGGTGACCGCGTGGAGTGGCACACCTCCCTCGCCGTCCTGCTACCGAGGAGGAAAAGGCCCTCATTATTCCCTCAAGGATAGCGTAAGTGCATATCACGATCATATTTCACACATATACTAATTTTTTATTCCACATTTACTAATATTTTGATTCTTGTGTAGCAATTTGAAGGTTATTGGCAAGGGTCAGATTCCAAACGACGTGATTACTATTCTGCTGAAGGACTTTTGGCCGGGCATGTATAACTCGCGTCCAAATGAGTAGCCATCGTGCGAGGAGCAGGTTGTCGTTGTCAAAACTGGCGGATCTCGGGTAGGGGGTCCCGAGCTGTGAGACTAGAATCGATGGTAACAGGAGACGAAGGAGACGATGTTTACCCAGGTTCGGGCCCTCCTATGGAGGTAATACCCTACGTCCTGCTTGATTATATTGATGGTATAAGGGTTACAGAGTTAATCTACCTCGAGATCAAATAGCTAAAACCCTAGATGAGTTCTCCCTGCCCTACAACCTAAAACCCTCCGGCTTATATAGACGCCGAGGGTACCTAGGGTTTACACATGGTCGGTTACACGTCGAAGGGATAAACATGCCTATTCACTACTCCAAACGTGGAGGGTACGCCACGATTCCCGAAGCTTCCTTCCTGGAGACAGGGTCTTTGATCCATCCAATGCTCGGCAAGTGGCCCATATAGTCCGGCCCATAAGAAACAGGTCGGCCTCCCGAGGACCCCTTAAACCAGGACTCCCTCAGTAGCCCCCGAACTAGCCTCCAACGCCAAGGGTCCTAGCTCCAGCTGCTTCAGTGTCTTCGGCTTGCGAGGCGAGTTCCTTTCTCCAAACAGCGATTTGGCCGAGTTCAGTTCGGCCTCTGACGACGTGTAGTTTTCCCGATCATGGATCGTCCGAACACCATGTATAACCCGGCCCTGAAGGCCAAATGTCAAGGAGTAAATAGTGCTTCCTGACAACCTTTCAGATGAAAGGTCACGGCCCACCACGACCGCTAAACCAGTCACAAAAGCTCGATTCGCGGTTCGAGGCCGTTTTCATCAGCACGACCCATCAATGCACAGATCGTGCCACGTTTCACACGGGATATGTTTAATCATGCGCGTATAACGGCACGCACGTCTTGGGGAGCAGAAGGATTCATAGCGCGGAAGGGAGGCTAACCGGCGACAAGCCCAATAAAAGGGAAAGAAAACCCCAAGGCTTAACCGCACTTTCCATTCGCATCCCTGCTTCCCCACTAGTAGAAAACAGACCTTTCGTCCCGAGCATTAGTCTCGGTCTGGTCACGAGCCGGTACTAAAGATGGTATTAGTCCCGGTTCGTGCCGGCTCCAACGGCTAGGAGCAGGGCGACCTTTAGTACCGGCTCGTGAGCGATCTTTAGTACCGGTTCGTGTCACGAGCCGGTACTAAAGGGGGCGTGGCAGGCTGTTGGTCAGACTTGGGCCCCGCTTGCACCTTTAGTACCGGCTGGTGACACCAACCGATATTAAAGTGCAACCTTTAGTACCGGTTGGTGTCACCAGCCGGTACTAAAGACTTCCTACATATACGCTTCGTCCGCAGCCGATCGAAGGGGCTCTCATTTCTCTGTTTTCTCCCCTGTTCTTCTTCTTGCTCGAAGCTCATCCTCCATTTTGCCAAGGATTTGTCAAGATTTAAAGGCACCCCATCTATCCAAGTGTTCATAAAGGTTAGCAAATTTGCTCCTTCATCTCTCATTGCTAGATTAGCTTGTGGTATGCTCAAAGATATGTGATTTGTGGGTTTTAGCTAGGTTTTGGAGGAGTGGTCATTATGTGGGAGTTTATTTGATTTATATGCAATTTGAGCTCAAATTAAGTTGTTAGGTTGCATATGTGTAGGTGTGGTTTATTTGGTGCCTTCCCATCCCCGTCCTAACCACCGTCGATCGTCCGCACCGTCTCGTCGCGGCACCGGCCACCTTGGTGAGCCTCTTGTTCTTCTTAAAACCTTTTTGTTAAAAAAAATTACTTGTATGATTTAGATAGCTGCGTGTACGATTTACTTACTTGTATTATTGTTAGTTATTTTATAGTGTCATGGTTATGGTATCAGCCCACGTCGGCCCTCGTCCAGTCTATGATTCAGATGATGTGGTATGTCGTTATCTTTTATAACTATTTCACACATCATCTAATGTCTATGACAATTAATTATGCCACCAAATTGATGTAGATGTTTTTATCTATAGGAAGTAGTTGAACCAGAAATTCCAACCGACTATGCAATTCTGCTCGAGAAATTAACACAAGCTGAAAAAGAAATTGATCATTTGAAAGAAAAATTGAAAATAACTGAAGATGAGAAGATGGGATTGGAGTTGCATGTTGCCGATATCGTCGATGATCACAAGAACAAGATGGCTGGAATGCGCTTGAAGCTTAGAAAGATTAGAAAATATGCCATTGATAAAGAGGCTTGGTATCATTATGCCGTTGGCTCAATTGTTACTTTAGTTGCGATTATGATCGCATTTGTTGTTGCATTTACATGTTTTAGATAGTTGTATGTTGTTTTATGAGATGTATGTATGAACTATAAGTATCTATTATTTGCAGTAATAACATTTGGTCACTGCTAGCTCTACTTTTGGTTGTAATGTGATGATGAAGTTGTATTAATTTGGTCACTTCGATGTTGTGTAGTGAACATGAGCCGGCAATGGATGTAAAATGACCGACTAAGTCCAGGGTTTCTTAATGGCCTGCATGATTTTATTCGTGTGGCTGAGGCAAGCAAGCAGAATGGTTTCATGTGTTGTCCATGTCGTGACTGTAAGAATGATAGGAATTACTCTACCTCAAAAACCCTTCACTACCACCTGCTGAAGTCCAGTTTCATGTCCGGCTATAGCTGTTGGACCAAGCACGGAGAAAGAGGGGTTATAATGGAAGAAAATGAAGAAGAAGAGGATGATGACAACTATCCTTTCACCGATACAACAATGGGGGAAGCTGAAGAAGAGGCATCAATGGGGGAAGCTGAAGAAGAGGCATCAGATGAGCCCGCTGATGATTTGGGTCGGGTCATTGCTGATGCAAAGAGAAACTGCGAAAGTGGCAAGGAGAGGTTGAAGTTGAAACGCATGTTAGAGGATCACAAGAAATTATTGTATCCAAATTGTGAAGATGACCAGAAAAAGCTGGGTACCACGCTGGAATTGCTGCAATGGAAGGCGAAGAATGGTGTAACTGACAAGGGATTTCAAGAATTGCTGATAATGATAAAGAAGATGCTTCCAAAGGATAATGAATTGCCTGAAAGTACGTACGAAGCAAAGTAGGTTGTCTGCCCTCTAGGATTAGAGGTGCAGAAGATACATGCATGCCCTAATGACTGCATCCTCTACCGCGGTGAGGAGTACGAGAATTTGGATGCATGCCCGGTATGCGGTGCACTGCGCTATAAGATCCCCCACGATGACCCTGGTGATGTGGAGGGCGAACGCCACAGGAAGAGGGTTCCTGCCAAGGTGATGTGGTATGCTCCTATAATACCACGATTGAAACGTTTGTTCCAAAACAAAGAGCATGCCAAGTTGTTGCGATGGCACAAAGAAGAACGTAAGAAAGACGGGATGTTGAGAGCACCCGCTGATGGGTCGCAGTGGAGAAAAATTGAGAGGGAGTTCGAGAACTTTGCAGCTGACACAATGAACTTATGGTTTGGTCTTAGTACAGACGGCATGAATCCTTTTGGGGAGCAGAGCTCCAGTCACAGCACCTGGCCCGTGACTCTATGTATCTACAACCTTCCTCCTTGGTTGTGCATGAAGCGGAAGTTCATTATGATGCCAGTGCTCATCCAAGGCCCTAAGCAACCCGGCAACGACATTGATGTATACCTAAGGCCACTAGTTGATGAACTTCTACAGTTGTGGAAAAAACCAGGTGTACGTGTGTGGGATGCGCACACACAGAAGGAAATTGACCTACGAGCGTTGCTGTTTGTAACCATCAATGATTGGCCTGCTCTTAGTAACCTTTCAGGACATACAAACAAGGGATACAATGCATGCACGCACTGTTTAGATGATACTGAAAGTATATATTCGGATAAATGTAAGAAGAATGTGTACCTGGGACATCGTCGATTTCTACCGATCAAGCAGATCTTAAGAAAGGCAGGCAACCATTTCAAAGGTGAGCCAGATAACCGGAAGAAGCCTGGCCTCCGTACTGGTGAATATATATTTGATATGGTCAAGGATTTACAGGTAATCTTTGGAAAGGGTCCTGGCGGACAATCTGTTCCGAATGACGCCAACGGACACACACCCATGTGGAAGAAGAAATCTATATTTTGGGAACTTGAATATTGGAAAGCCCTAGAGGTCCGCAATGCAATCGACGTGATGCACGTGACGAAGAATCTTTGTGTGAACCTGCTAGGCTTCTTGGGCATGTATGGAAAGACAAAAGATACACCGGAGGCACGAGAGGACAAGCAAAGAATTAACGAAAAAGACGGCATGCCTCCAAAGCAGTATCAAGGTCCTGCCAGCTACGCTCTTACGAAAGAAGAGAAGGAAATCTTTTTTGAATGCCTGCTCAGTATCAAGGTCCCGTCTGGCTTCTCGTCGAATATAAAGGGAATAATAAATATGGCAGAGAAAAAATTTCAAAATCTAAAGTCTCATGACTACCACGTGATTATGACGCATTTACTTCTGGTTGCACTTAGGGGGCTTCTACCGGAAAATGTTCGATTAGCCATTGTGAAGCTATGCGCATTCCTCAATGCAATTTCTCAGAAGGTAATCGATCCAGAAATCCTACCAAGGTTACAGAATGACCTGGTCCAATGTCTTGTCAGTTTCGAGTTGGTGTTCCCTCCATCCTTCTTCAATATTATGACGCACGTTCTAGTTCACCTAGTCGAAGAGATTAACATTCTGGGTCCTGTATTTCTACACAATATGTTCCACTTCGAGAGGTTCATGGGAGTCTTAAAGAAATATGTTCATAACCGTGCTAGGCCAGAAGGAAGCATCGCCAAGGGATATGGAACAGAGGAGGTTATTGAGTTTTGTGTTAACTTTGTTCCTGACATTAAGCCGATTGGTCTTCCTGAATCGCGGCATGAGGGGAGACTGGGTGGAAAAGGCACATTAGAAAAGAAAGAAGCAATAAATATGGACGGGCATTCTTTCACTCAAGCACACTACACGGTTCTACAAAATTCCACCTTGGTGACTCCATATATGGAGGAACACAAGGATATTGTACGGTCCAAGAACCCGGAGCAGTCTAACCCCTGGATTGAACGTAAACACATGGAGACTTTTGCCGGTTGGTTGCAAACAAAGCTCATCAATGAAAACGATGTTCCAGATGAACTGTACTGGTTGGCCAAGACACCAAGTTCGACTGTAATGACTTTCAAAGGATACGAGATAAATGGGAATACATTTTACACGATCGCCCAAGATAAAAAGAGCACCAACCAAAACAGTGGTGTCCGCTATGATGCAACCAACTTTCAAGACACATATTATGGTTACATAGAGGAGATATGGGAACTTGACTATGGACCTGATCTTAAGGTCCCTTTGTTTCGGTGCAAATGGGTCAAATATACTGGAGGCAGGGTACAGGTAGACCCGCAGTACGGAATGACAACAGTGGATCTCAACAATCTTGGATACACAGACGACTCATTCGTCCTAGCCAATGATGTGGCTCAGGTTTTCTATGTGAAGGACATGTCTAGCAATCCGAGGAGAAAAAAAGATAAGGTAGCGAATACATCATACGATGAGCCAAAGCGCCACATAGTTCTTTCAGGGAAAAGAAACATTGTGGGAGTGGAGGACAAGACAGACATGTCAGAAGATTATGAAAAGTTTCATGAAATCCCTTCCTTCAGAGTGAAGACTGACCCAAGCATCCTGTTAAATGATGAAGATTCTCCATGGTTACGGCGCAATCATAAGCAAGGGACAAACATGCAGAAAAAGTCTTACACCGCGAGATCCCACTCTGGGATGTGACCGGCTTCACCGTCATCACTTTCTATGTGAAGGACATGCATGCATTTTCTAGCATGGTATCTTTGTAACAGTTTGTACACGAAGTGCATCCAGTTTGTACACGAAGTGTAACAGTAACCCTCTCAACTCTTTAGAAGTTTCTATGTGGGTGAAATTATGATGTCATGCCAAGTTACAACCTTTTCAGAGTTCATTTGTACTGCTTTTCAAATGTCCGGAGTTAAAATAAGTTATTAAAAATGAAGGAGAGGCGCAATGCTCACCTGCACGTTGCTTAGCTTCAGGCCTTGAGAAACTGCAGATAGCTCCGTGCAGTCTACACCATTTCCTCAAGGCCTGAAGCTAAGCAACGTGCAGGTGAGCATTGTGCCTCTCCTTCATCGTTCTTCGTCTCTGCACTCAGGGCTTATAAACTGCTGCGAGTCCCTCTCGCTTGGCGAGGTGGGACTAAATTTTAGCCACTCCCAGGACAAGGCCTTTAGTCCTGGTTGGTGGCTCAGTTAAAATATTTTGTTATGATCAACTAAAACAAAACTATAATATTCTTCAATAGCAAAAAGAATCAACTAAAAAGCTTTTATAAACTTAAAATTATATAAAATTTATGCAACAAAAAAGTATATAAAACACCCATTTAAAATAACCTAAAACTTACCAAATTGAATATAATGATAAACCACAGTAATATTAAGTGAGAAAGGGTTGAAAATTGATGATGTGCCTTTGAATGGTGCATATTGAACACACAAAAAGTATGGAGTTAAAATAAGTTATTAAAAATGAAATCCCTTTGTAATAGATGAGTTTTCGTCCGAAACCCTCATACTTCGAAAGAGATTGTCCAATTTGTACACGAAGTGCATCCAGTTTTTGCCGTAACCCTCTCAACTCTTTAGAAGTTGCTATGTGGGTGAAATTATGATGTCATGCCAAGTTACAACCTTTTCAGAGTTCATTTGTACTGCTTTTCAAATTCAGGGTCATTTAGCTCAAAATAAATCATTAAATGCATGAAAAATATCAAATGAAGTCAGAAAGGGTTGAAAATTGATGATGTGCCTTTGAATGGTGCATATTGAACACACAAAAAGTATGGAGTTAAAATAAGTTATTAAAAATGAAATCCCTTTGTAATAGATGAGTTTTCGTCCGAAACCCTCATACTTCGAAAGAGATTGTCCAATTTGTACACGAAGTGCATCCAGTTTTTGCCGTAACCCTCTCAACTCTTTAGAAGTTGCTATGTGGGTGAAATTATGATGTCATGCCAAGTTACAACCTTTTCAGAGTTCATTTGTACTGCTTTTCAAACTCAGGGTCATTTAGCTCAAAATAAATCATTAAATGCATGAAAAATATCAAATGAAGTCAGAAAGGGTTGAAAATTGATGATGTGCCTTTTAATGGTGCATATTGAACCCACAAAAAGTATGGAGTTAAAATAAGTTATTAAAAATGAAATCCCTTTGTAATAGATGAGTTTTCGTCCGAAACCCTCATACTTCGAAAGAGATTGTCCAATTTGTACACGAAGTGCATCTAGTTTTTGTCGTAACCCTCTCAACTCTTTAGAAGTTGCTATGTGGGTGAAATTATGATGTCATGCCAAGTTACAACCTTTTCAGAGTTCATTTGTACTGCTTTTCAAACTCAGGGTCATTTAGCTCAAAATAAATCATTAAATGCATGAAAAATATCAAATGAAGTCAGAAAGGGTTGAAAATTGATGATGTGCCTTTGAATGGTGCATATTAAACACACAAAAAGTATGTAGTTAAAATAAGTTATTAAAAATGAAATCCCTTTGTAATAGATGAGTTTTCGTCCGAAACCCTCATACTTCAAAAGAGATTGTCCAATTTGTACACGAAGTACATCCAGTTTTTGCCGTAACCCTCTCAACTCTTTAGAAGTTGCTATGTGGGTGAAATTATGATGTCATGCCAAGTTACAACCTTTTCAGAGTTCATTTATACTGCTTTTCAAACTCGAGATATGACATTTCAAATGCCATTTAATCAAATTGTCTTATATAGCAGTTGAAGTTGTTCAAACATGCATGGAAATGCCATAAACAGATTCTTTATATTTTTCTGATATTTTTTCATATATTATTTATTTCCATTGGAGTCATAGATTTTTTTCTATGATTTTTTAAAGTTTAGGGGTTTTCCTGAAAATAATAATGAATGTTGAATTAAAAAACCTTTAGTACCGGTGCGAGCCACGCACCGGTACTAAAGGTCCACCGCCCCGCGCATTTTTTGGGGAGGACCTTTAGTACCGGTGCGTGTCTCGGGCCGACCCACGCACCGGGACAAGGGCAAAACGACGCCGCCAGGCTGCCGAAATCTGCCGTCGCCGCCGCCCGTCGCCATCGCCGCCGCCCCGACGCCGCTCGCCGCCTCGAGCCCGCCGCCCCGACCCCGCCGACCCGACGCCGCGTGCCGCCCCGAGCCCGCCGCCCCGACGCCGCGCGCCGCCCCGACCTCGCCACCCCGACGCGTCCTCCCCCCTCCGGCGAGCTCCCTCGGTGAGCCTCTCCCCTCCCCCTTGCCCCTCCGCGCGCCCACCCGATCCAGTCAACTCCGGCGCGGCTCGCCGGAGCTACTCCGGCGCGGCCTACTGACGTGGCCGGCCAGCCCCACCCCCAGGGTAGCTGGCCAGTGGGCCCGCAGGCCCCAGTTGACCTGTTGACCCAGTCAACTGTGCTGACTGGGCAGGCCCTAGTCAATGACAAGTGGGGCCGCCCCCTAATCCACTGATTAATTAAACTCTAGATTAACTCTGTGAATTAGTTTTAGTTTAATTAGTTTTAGTTTTAGACTATGACAGGTGGGACCCCCTAGCTAATTAGTTTTAGTTTATTTTAACTCTAGATTAACTCAGTGTCTATGATAGGGTTACTTAGCTTAAAGGAAAAATAAAATGTTAATGTAAAAAAAACCTAGAAGAAAAAAAAAGAAGAAAAGAAGAAGGAAAAAAAGGAAAAAGAAAAAAGGAAAAGAAGAAAAAATAATAAGAAGAAGAAGAATAAGAATAAGAAAAAGAAGAAGATGAGGAGGAGAAGAAAAAAGAAGAAGAAGAATAAGAAGAAAAAAAGAGGAGAGGAGGAGAAGAAGAAGAGGAGGAGGAGAAGAAAAAAAGAAGAAGAAGAAGAAGAAAAAAAAAAGAGGAGAGGAGAAGAAGAAGAAGAAGAAGAAGAAGACGAAGGAGAAAAGGAAGAAAAGGAAGAAGAGGAAGAAGAAGAAAAGGAAAAAGAGGAAAAAAAGAAGAAGAGGGGAAGAAGAAGAAAACGACACCCCGAAACCCCGACCCGACCCCGACAAGGCACCCCGACCCCCGACACGACATCACCGACAACCCGACCCCCGACACGACACCCCAAAACGGCACCCCCGACACCCCGACCCCGACACGACACCCCCGACACCCCGACCCCGACACGACACCCCGACACCCAGACACGGCACCCCTGACCACGACACAGCACCCCTACCCCGACACGACACCCCCGACACCCCGACACGAGACCCCCGACACCCTGACCCCGACCACGACACAGCACCCCTATTTAGTTAGTTAGTTAGTTAGTTAGTTAGTTAGGTTATCAGGTTAGTTTAGTTAGTTTAGTTAGTTAGGTTAGGTTAGTTTAGTTAGTTAGTTAGTTAGTTAGGTTCTTAGGTTATTAGGGTATGTGTTAATTTTGTTATTTTTGGTAGATGCTAAGTGTTATTTAATTTGTTAAGTGTTATTTAATTTGTTAGATGCTAAGTGTTAATTTGCTAAGTTTTATTTAATTTGTTTTCATAATTAAGTGTTTCTTCTCGACGTCGACGATGCCGATCCCGCATCCTCGTCGTCGAGTCGCCGGAGGAGGTCACTTGCTTGAGCCGAGGTGCCCTGTCAGGGACTGGGCTCCGCCGGGCTGGTACTGGGAGGTGCTGCCTTCCGGGCGGCGCAGCTTGGTGAGGAGCCAGCCCGTCGTCGACCCGGAGGTTCTGTGGTGGCGGCCGCATGGGCCACGGACGATTCGGAGGCTTGAGTCCCCCGCGGAGGTGGTACAGTACCATGTCAGCAAGGAGAACGAGCACGTCCGTCGCTACATGGCAGCTTTGGAGGCCAGGTCCGACAATACCTGGTAGATTCTTCAGGGATCTCACTGGAGCTATGTTCCTGTGATGGTTCCTTCTCTTTGGGTGTCCACCGCCCGCCCCGATATCCGCCGGGCGCTAGGGTTCTAGCTAGATCGATATATTAACTACTATATATGTATTCGATGATGCATTATTAATTAACTATCAGTTATTTTGCTTCCTGAATGCATGCTAATTTGAATACTAATTTGTTTTATCTATATTATTATGGATTAGTTATTAAGCTATGGACAATACCGGTAGAGCTCACGAAGAGGACATCTTTGACATGATACGCTCCTCCGAAAACCCAGCGGACCTTCAGGGTGAATCACGTGATGATGACGGCTCACAATATCTAAACGATTACGGTGATGGATGTGAGGCCGAGGAAGAACAACTTATGTTCCAAAATCAGGAACAACTAACAATGTCCGGCGAGGTATATACACATATTAGCCTCTGGTGATCATTACATGTGTATTAATTGATTTGTATATATATATATATATATATATATATATTAACAAATCTTTTTTCTTTTAATTATCAGCCCTCCGGATCGAGCCAATCTAGTAGAAAGGTACGAGGCGGTGCCAAAATATTGGACGGCAACGTAAAGCTCAATCTTGATGCTTTCAAACATGATGGCGCACCGACTCACCCAGATGCCAATGCCAAGACATTTGTGCGTAAATGCGGAGTGGTTGTTAGGGATGGAGTCCCGATCACAATGCAAGAATGGATTCAACCAAACAACCCAAAACCAGGAGTGAATTATGTCGATACAAGAATTAAAGATGCCCTTTGGCGAGATCTCATGGAGCATTTCATCCTACCAGATTCTCTCTCGGAGCGCCAAAGGGACAAAGTCAAGGAGTTTGCTCTCCATAAGATGGCCGGCGCGTTCCAGACTTGGAAGAAAAGATTATGGACCGAGTACAACGCTAGAGGCCAGAAGGCGCCCGAATTCATAGGAATATACGAGAAGGTAAGGAATCACTCGGACGCATTTATCGAGTACAAGACATCGGAAGCTGCTATGGAGAAGTCGGCAAAGAATCAGATAAATGCGAAGAAAAAAAAGTATCACCATAAACTAGGGACAGGTGGATACAAGTCAGCCATTCCTAAGTGGGATGCATTAGAGAATAAGATGCTTGCTGAAGGGATCACTCCAGTAACCTTCAACTGGCCCAAGAGGTGCAGGAATTGGTTGTTTGCGCATGGGGGAAAGTTGGACCCAGCAACAGGGAAGATTATTGCACTGGCCAGTCTGAAGCATGCATCAGATTAGTTGATTGAAGCAATAAAAGCTGCCCAAGAAGGACGGTTTCCCCCCGATAGAGAGAACGACGAGCTTACACTCGCCCTCAGGAATCCCGAACACGGAGAACGAACACGAGGCGTGGGCATTGTTCCGTGGTACGAGGGGTTTGCGGGATGGAAGGACAGTTATAAAAGCCGTTCGAGAAAAAAGAAGGTGGAAGCAGACCGACTTTCAAAGTTGGAACAGAAGTACGAGCAGCAGCAGAGGCAGATACAGGTACTGACCCAGCAAAGGGAAACTCCTCAGCAGGAGGCAGGGGAACCCGTCCCATCTACACTGCCGAAAAGCAGCATGGGTTCCACGGGGGCACTGCTGGGTCACACCCCCGTGGATGATATCACCGAGAAGACATCTTGTGAGCTAATCCAGAAAATGAAGAACATACCCGTGCGGGTCGCGACGGGCTATGCTTTACCAAATATACCTGGTGTTCTCTGGCATTGCAATCCGGTTCCAGCTGGGTATGCTCGTGTCGCGGTGGACGCAATAGAGCCAGGATATGATGAACTATTGCTTGACATCCTTGGAGGTGAGGGGGAGTCCACACTGGCAGAAGCCGGCCGTGGTCTCATTCTATGGAGTAAGGACTGCATCGTCTTTCCAGAAACGGCGCTAAGGCCACCGGCTCCTCCGAGTATCGATGTCCAGCGCGAGGGATCCCAGCCAGAGGCATCGCAGCGCCAGCAGTCCTCCCCACCTCGCCAACAGTCCTCCCCACCTCGCCAGCAGTCCTCCCCACCTCCCCAGCAGTCCTCCCCACCTCGAGAGGCGTCCCACCTCGCCAGCAGTCCTCCCCACCTCGCCAGCAGTCCTCCCAACCTCGGGACGGAGCACGACGCGAGTCCATATCATCGATATCGATCTCCGCCGCGTGAGCCGACTCCACCCCGGCAGCGGTCCCGCCAGCAGGGCTCCCAAAAGAGGAAGGCCACCAGCAGTCCTCTTCGGAGGAAAGCAAAGAAGAAACCCGAGCCTCTGGCCAAAAGGAAGCTGCCTTACGACATGACACCAGAGGAAAACGAAATTGAAAGCGATCGCCAAGTGAAAGCCTTTTTTGCGAAGAAGACCATGACGCCAAAGGAGGTAATACCCAAGGAAGTCCAAGAGCACTTTATGGAACACTTTATTGATCGACCCCCGGCATATGTCGAGCGTATGCCGACACACTATGAGCGGCAGATTCAGAAGGCAAGTGAGCAGAGAAGTCGGCCCAGCCCAAGGAAGAAGTCGGGAAGTACGGCATCAACGACAGGTGGTACTACTACCGGGAAAACAGTTCCCTAGCTCGGAGAACAATCCAAGCAATCGATCTCTCCACTCAAGGTGAGTACCAATCCAAGCAAGCAATCGATCCAACCAGTCGACGTACAAGGCAACCCAATCGACCTCGAAGAAGTAGAGGCTGCAGGTCTCACTCTTGGCCAAATCCTTGGCACCGAGGAATTCCGCCGGTACGGTGCAACTGAGTACGCAATGCAATATGCCATCGGAAAACCACTTGTCACACCCGAGGAGTACAAGGAACTACCAACTGCGATGCGACGGTTGCATGATTGGTACCTGCGTGAAGTAAAGCGAGGGGAGACGGCGGTCATGGTCAAAGTAAGGAAAGAGCATTACGTCAATGCATGTGACATATGTCTTGAATTCTCAGAACTTTTCCAGTTATACCACATGGACTCTATCGACAAAACTCTCATCAGTTGCTATTGTTTGTAAGTGATTTATATCTTTAATAATTTAAGTCTCTAGCTAAGATATCGTTCATTGGCTTATCCTCACTATATATGTTCTTTTCTACGCTATTATGCAGATTGAAGATGTGGGAATTGAAACAAGAGGGAATCGATGACATTGGGTTCATCGACCCAAATACCGTTAATGGTCATGTGGTAAAACATTATGCCAAGGACACAGAAGATCTCTTGGAAAATTTTCTAGAGGCACTAATGAATACCAAATCTACTATAATATTTCCTTACAACATGGGGTGAGTGTTTACTCTCTTGTATACTACAAATTCTATTTTTGCTTACTAGCTCGCTGTCAAGTGTAGTTGATGAGTTATATGCATGCCTACTTAATTATATAAACTTCTGCGCAGAGACCACTATATCCTCCTAAATATTATCCTCGCAGATGGACTTGTTCAAGTGTACGACTCACTAGATACACTAGAACAATCATACGTGGACTTGTATTTTATGATAGAACGGTAATTTCAATCTTTATCGACCTCGCTTTCTTTCATTATTTCCTGATATCAAAAGTAATTATAATAACTCTTTCGTTCTTTTTCTTTGCCGCGTAGTGTTTGGAAAAAGATGATAGAAAAAAACCATCACGGTCATCAATGGAAACCGAAGATAAAGTGAAAAAAGATGCAGGTAATTAAGTAGTACTACTAGGTCCGCTCATCTCTTTAATTCTAGTTTCAATACCATTATCATGCTTGATTATTAATTATCTTATTGAATTCTATTCTTTTGCAAAGTGCGCGAAGCAAGATCAGGGGACAAATTTATGTGGATACTTCCTCTGCGAGAACATTCGCCTCCAGACCGAAGGCCGTATACGTCGCAGAGGAGCACGTGAAAGACAACTCCAGGTTTGGCAGATGATGTCGAAGCTCTCACCCGAGAAACGCTTTGTAGCACTTCAAGAGGAATTTGCGGCATTTCTTCTTCAACATGTCATTGATGTAAACGGAGAGCACTATTACTTACCGCCGCCTCAATAATGCCAGCAAATCAGTAGTAGAAAACTGAGATTTCATCCGGAGCACTAGCTAGCTAGTCCCGGCCGGGTTTTGGGCCTTAAGTTATAAGTCCAGAATATATATGGATGTGTAGTTCCATTTGTATATATACTGTGTATGAGATATTGTATATTATATTACATATATATATATATGCATCAACTTGTGTAATTAATGTTTACAGTATGTAGCACCGTAAAATAAATTTGAAATGAATGGAAAACACAATAAATAGAGAGGAAAACTAAAACCTAATTAAAAGCGAAAAAAAAACAGAACACTTAGTACCGGTTGGTATCACCAATCGGTACTAAAGGTCTTCCACCACCAGCCCACGCAGGCAGCCACGTGGTAGGCCTTTAGTACCGGTCCGTTGTCCAACCGGTACTAAAGGTCTGGACCTTTAGTCCCGACCCTTTAGTACCGGTTGGGGAACCGGTACTAAAGGCACATCCCGACCGGGACTACTGATCGACATTCTACTAGTGCCCCAATCTCCTGAGCCTCCAGAGCCCAGATCTAGGTTTTCCACCCTTTCTCCTCCGAGCTCAGCCATGGCCGGCTCAGGCTCCAACGACAAGTGGGAGGCTTCCACGGTCACAGACCAGGACATCCGGGACCTCAAGGACGCCGGATACCTCCCCGCCAACATCTTCCACCGCGCCCCGGAGGAGGGCCAGGTGATCCCCACCCCCAAACCAGGCGAGAGGGTGGTCTTCATTCCTCACTTCATCTGAGGACTGAGCTTCCCTCTCCACCCCTTCGTTAGGGGGCTCATGTTCTTCTACGGACTCGACTTCCATGACCTCCCACTGAACTCCTTCATGCACATATCGGCCTTCATCATCATCTGTGAGGCCTTCTTGCGGGTCGAACCACACTTCGGATTATGGCTCAAGATATTCAATGTCAAGCCGAAGTGTGTCGCAGGCGAACACGCAGACTGCGGCGGGGCGGTCATCAGCAAGCTTCCCCGCGCAGGATGGCCATCCGACACCTTCATCGACACCATCAAGACTTGGCAAAAAGAGTGGTTTTACATCACCGAGCCAAGGGAGGAGGGCGGAACTGTTCCTGCCGAATTCAGATCCGCCCCCCAACCAGATTGACCTCATGGGTCCGAAAGGGCCTCGACTGGGGGTCGGACACAGAGGTGGACGACCTGCAGAGGCGCATCGCGTCCATGGTCAAGGACAAAATCGATCTGACCAACGTGGTCCAGATTATGCTCCGGCGGCGCATCCTCCCCTGCCAGCACTGGGGCTCTCCTATGTGGACTTATCTGCTTGACGATGAGCCTACAATTCGTCAGCTCTTCCGCACCACTCGGGAGAAGCTGTGGAAGGCGCTGTTCAAGGCGCAAGAGAATTGGCCAGCCAAGAAGGAGGACCAGGACCTGCGCGCCGATAAACCCCCTTCCGAGGTATAGCATAGTTTTCGCTTGATCGGCTTCGTTTTCCTAAAGAAAATCTAAGCACTTTCCGATCACTTCCGCAGGAATGGTTGAGCAAGGCCACGGGCATCAAATGCCCGGCTCCACAGCCCGAAAACCCTAGGTCCCAGCTGCTGTCGGAGATGCTCGTCGTGGCGCCTTACAAGGCGCCAGAGAAAAAGGAGAAGAAGAAGAAACCAGGCCGAGAGGGCCTGCGCATCAGGGATCAGCTGGAGGTTGTGTCCAAGGAAACCCATGCCTCCTCGAATCAAGAGGAGAAGCATGAGGGCGAGGGGGAAGGCGATTCCCCGCTCGCAAGAAAGAGGGCGGCGTCATCAGACGCCACAGAAGATGTACCTCCTCCCGCCCTGAAGAAAGCGCGTCGGACACAGTTAAATATGTCCGATGACAGTTCGGACTCGGATACCGAGCCCGAGGTCCTCGAGAGGGTTCCACGAAGGAACCTTAGGGTCAAGCCCCCAGCTCGAAGGTAAAAATCCGAAGACTTCCCGAGCTATTAGTGCTAAGTTTTGAATGTTATTAACATGTGGGCGCCTATTGACTTGCAGCCCACCACGCGTTCTCCCTGCCGATCAAGTCTCGGACGGGGAGACCCCGCCCGCCGAGCTAGCGGAGAGCGGGACCGCGTTGCACCCCTCTCCTCCGGGCACCGCGAAGGATGCCGCGGAGGTGTCATCCCAACAGGCACCTTTGGGGCCGGACACCAGAGGTGGGGGTGACGACGTCATGGTCGAGGCTAATGCCTTGGCTGCCGAAGACCAGGGGGAAAAGCCCCTCCCGGATACTGAGGAGACCGGATGAGGGGATGTCCAGTCCCTTCCGAGGTCGTCTCCGGAGCGCACCATGCCTCCGGAGGCACCGGTTCAATCCCCGGTTGGAGATCGGGTCAACTGATCCCCACCGGCGCCAGCGACCAATGGGTGGCCGGCTATGGGGGAGGCTCTGTCAAGCGACTCCATCTCCGAGGAGCACCGCACCCTTATGGGTGCGGTATTGCAGAGCATTTAGTCTGTAGACAGCGGACTGAAGGATGCCTTCAACGGTCTCCTGACGGGCTTTCAGGTGAGCCGCGTAATGCTCTGTTTGTGAAATATTAATTTCTTTGAGTTATCAATGTATTCATGGCAGCCCCCAAGCCCTAGGTGAGTTTGGAAAAACTTACCTGGGGGTCAATCATAGACCATTATCCGAACTATGTACAGGACAATTTTTGTTCAGAACGTTCTAACAGCCCTTAAGAGGACCGGACATAGGATCATATTTATGACAGTTCGGAAGTTTTGAACCCATGTAACTTGATAGGGATTTGTTTTTTACAGGCTTCGTCATCGGCGGCAGCTGTTAATGCTGCCGAGCTGGAAGAGCTAAATCGGAAGCTCAAGAGCTCCGAAGACGAGCTTGACACTCTGAACAAGAGATTCGACGAGGCGCAAGGTAAGTCAGATTAGAGTATCCAAATTCTTCATTACCGTACTGTCAACGCAGTATTTTTGATATGTTTAATGCTTACGCAGCCTCGGCGAAGGAAATTGAGCAGCTCAAGGCCGAGCTTGAGAAGGCGAAGCAGGAGGCTGCGGTTGAGAGGGCGGCGGCCAAAGAAGCGGCTACTGCGCTATCCGCCTTAAGAGCCACTAGCGACAAGCATGAGGCTCGGGTGGAGGAAATCCAATAGGAGCTCAAGGACGCCGGCCAAAAGTGCGAGGACCTTGAGCGGAAAGGCAAGGAGCAGGCCGTCGAACTATCCACCCTGAAAACCAATCTCCAAAAGGAGCGGGTGGATAGGCGGTCTTTTGAAGAGCAAGTCAGCCAGGCCAAGGCTATCATGGATGGTAAGCCGTATTTATTGCAGTGTGTCTTCGGGGATAGCGAGTTCGAGTTGCTTACCCAAGTATGGCGTTCCTCAGGCGCCTACTCGGACCTCCAGAAGAGCACAGCGGACGCGAACCAGTTCTATGCTTCGCGGGGAGAAGGAGATGAAGCTCGGCTTTTTTGGGCGCAGTTTGAAGCCCCCGAGCGCTCTCCTCTTCTTATTGAGCAGCTGAAGTAGCTGATGGAGATACACCGGATGGCGGAGCCGGGCATGAAGGATCTTTGTATCCGGCTATGGCCCAACGAGCCGCTGCCGGGCAGCTACTTCGGCCTGGTGCAGAAGCTGAGCGCCGCCTCGCCCCGGATCGACGCGCTAAGGCGTCCCTCCTGTATCGAGGGAGCTCGGATGGCCTTTGCGATGGCCAAGGTGTCGGTGTCAAAACCGGCGGATCTCGGGTAGGGGGTCCCGAGCTGTGAGACTTGGATCGATGGTAACAAGAGACGAAGGGGACAAGGTTTTACCCAGGTTCGGGCCCTCCTATGGAGGTAATACCCTACGTCCTGCTTGATTATATTGATGATATGAGGATTACAGAGTTGATCTACCACGAGATCAAGTAGCTAAAACCCTAGATGAGTTCTGTTGGCCTACAACCTAAAACCCTTCGGCTTATATAGACGTCGAGGGTACCTAGGGTTTACACATGGCCGGTTACCCGTCGAAGGGATTAACATGCCTACTCACTACTTTAAACTTGGAGGACACGCCACGATCCTTGAGGCTTCCATCCTGGAGACAAGACCCTCGATCCATCCAGTGTCCGGCGAACGGCCCATACAGTCCGGCCCATAGGAAATAGGTCGGCCTCCCGAGGACCCCTTAATCCAGGACTCCCTCAGTAGCCCCTGAACTAGCCTCCAACGCCAAGAGTCCTAGCTTTAGCTGCTTCATGTGATCAAAAGTCTTTGGCTTCCGAGGCGAGTTCCTTCCTCCAAATAGCGATCGGCCGAGATAGTTCGGCCTCCGACGACGTGTAATTTATCCGATCATAGATCGTCCGAACACCATAAGTAACCGGCCCTAAAAGCCAAACGGCAGGGAGTGAATAGTGATTTCTAACAACCTTTCAGACAAAAGGTCACGGCCCACCATGACCACTAAACCAGTCGTAAAGACTCGATTCGCAGTTCGAGGCCGTTTCCACCAGCACGATCAATCAATGCACAGATCGTGCCCCATTTTACATGGGACATGTTTAATCATGCGCGTATAACGGCACGCACGCCTCTGGAAGCGGAGAGATTCACGGCGCCGTGAAGGGAGGCTAACCAGCAGTAAGCTCAATAAAAGGGAAAGAAAACCCCAAGGCTTATCCGCACTTCCCATTCGCATCCCTGCTTCCCCAATCTTCCGAGGTTACAGAGCCTAGATCTAGGTTTTACATTCTTCCTCCTCCGAGCTTAGCCATGGCCAGCTCCGGATCCAACGGAAAGTGGGAGGCATCCACGGTCACAGACCAGGACATACGGGATCTCAAGGACGCCGGTTACCTCCCCGCCAATGTCTTCCACCGCGCTGCGAAGGAGGGCCAGGTGGTTCAATCCCCAAACCTGGTGAGAGGGTGGTCTTCCTTCCCCACTTCATCCGAGGATTGAGCTTCCCGCTCCACCCCTTCGTGAGGGGCCTCATGTTCTTCTACGGCCTCGACTTCCATGACCTCCCGCCGAACTCTTTCATGCATATATCGGCCTTCATCATCGTCTGCGAGGCTTTCTTGCGGGTCGAACCACAATTCGGACTGTGGCTCAAGATCTTCAGCATCAAGCCGAAGTGTGTCGCCGGCGCACATGCAGACTGCGGCGGGGCGGTCATCGGCAAGCTTCCGCGTGCAGTATGGCTGTCCGGCACCTTCATCGACACCATCAAGACTTGCCAAAAAGAGTGGTTTTACATCACCGAGCCAAAGGAGCAGGGCAGAACTGTTCCTGCCGAATTCAGGTCCGCCCCCCCAGCCAGATTGACCTCATGGGTCCGAAAGGGCCTCGACTGGGGGTCGGACACAGAGGTAGATGACCTGCAGAGGGGCATCGCCTCCATGATCAAGGAGGGAGTCGGGCTGACCAACGTGGTCCAGGTTATGCTCCGGCGGCGCATCCTCCCCTGCCAGCGCCGAAGCTCCCCCATGTGGAATTACCGGACTTACGATGAGTCTATGATTCGTCAACTCTTCCACACCACACGCGAGAAGCTGTGGAAGGCGCTGTTCAAGGCGCAGGAGAACTGGCCGGCCAAGAGGGAGGACCAGGGCTTACGCGCCGATAAGCTCCCTTCCGAGGTATGACACAGTCTTAGTAGATCGGCTTTTATCTTCCTGAACAAAATCTAAGTGCTTTCCGATTACTTATGTAGGAATGGCTGAGCAAAGCCACGGGCATTATGTGTCCGGCTCCACAGCCCGAAGACACCAGGTCTCCGCTGCTGTTGGAGATGCTCGTCGTGGCGCCTTACAAGGCGCTGGAGAAGAAAGAGAAGAAGAAACCAGGCCGAATAGGCCTGCGCATCAGGGACCAGCCAGAGGCTGCGTCCGAAGAAACCCACGCCTCCTCGAATCAAGAGGAGGAGCATGAGGGTGAGGAGGGAGGCGATTCCCCCCTCACAGGAAAGAGGGCGGCGTCATCGGATGCCCCGGAGGACTTAGATCCTCCCGCCCCGAAGAAAGCGCATCGGACACAGGTGGTCCTATCCGACGACAGTTCAGACTCGGATACTGAGTCCGAGGACTTCGAGAGGGTTCCTCGAAGGTACAGATCCGAAGATCTTTCCGATCTATTTGTACTAAGTTTTGAATATGATTAATCATGTGAGCGCCTTTGTGACTTGCAGCTCACCACAAGTTCTCCCCACCGATCAGTCTTCGGATGGGGAGACCCCACCCGCCGAACTAGCGGAGAGCGGTACCGTGTCGCACCCCTCTCCTCCGGGCGCCGCGAAGGACGCCGCGGAGGTGTCCTCCCAACAGGCTCCTTTGGAGCCAGACACTGGAGGCGGGGGCGACGACGTTATGGCCGAGGCTAACACCTCGGCAGCCGAAGACCCGGGGGAGAAGCCCCTCCCGGATACTGAGGAGACCGGACAAGGTGATGTCCAGTGACCTCCAAGGTCGTCTCCGGAGCGCACCATGCCTCCGGAGGCACAGGTTCAATCTCCGGTTGGAGATCGGGTCAACCGATCCCCTCCGGCCCCATCGACCAATGGATGGCCGGGTATGGGGGAGGCTCTGTCAAGCGCCTCCATCTCCGGGGAGCACCGCACCCTTATGGGTGCGGTATTACAGAGCATTCAGTCCGTAGACCACGGACTGAAGGAGGCCTTTAATGGTCTCCTGACGGGCTTCCAGGTAAGCCATGTAATGCTCTATTTTGTGAAATATTATTTTCTATGAGTTATGATTATGTACAAGGCAGCCCCCGAGCCCTAGGTGAGTTTGAAAAAACTTACCTGGGGGTCAAACATAGATCCTTATCCGAACTGTGCACCGGACAATATGTGTTCGGATCGTTCTATCAGCCCTTAAGAGGACCGGACACAGGATCATTTTAGTGACAGTTCGGAGGTTGTAAAGCCCTGTAACGTTATATGATTTTGTTTGTTACAGGCTTCATCGACGGCAGCGGCAACGAACGCTGCCTAGCTAGATGAGCTAAATCGGAAGCTCAAGAGCTCCAAAGACGAGCTTGACGCTCTAAACAAGAGATTCGATGAGGCGCAAGGTAATCCAGATTTGAGTATCAAAACTCTTTTTTACCGTACTATCAACACGGGCTCTTGATATAAGTCGATGCTTTACGCAGCCTCGACGAAGGAGATTGAGAAGCTCAAGGTCGAACTTGAGAAGGCAAAGCAGGAGGCTGCGGTGGAGAAGGCGGCGGCCAAAGAAGCGGCTACCGCGCTCTCCACCCTAAGAGCCACTACTGACAAGCACGAGGCTCGGGTGGAGGAAATCCAACAGGAGCTCAAGGACGCCGGGCAAAAGTGCGAGGACCTGGAGCGCAAGGGCAAGGAGCAGGCCGCCGAACTATCCACCCTTAAAACTAATCTCCAAAAGGAGCGGGTGGATAGGCGGTATTTTGAAGAGGAGGTTAGCCAGGCCAAAGCTATCATGGATGGTAAGCCGTATTCATTGCAGTGTATCTTCGGGGATAGCAAGTTCGAGTTGCTTACCCAAGTGTGGCGTTCCCCAGGCGCCTGCTCGGACCTCCAGAAGAGCATGGCGGATGCGAAGCAGTTCTATGCTTCGCGGGGAGAAGGAGATGAAGCTCGGCTATTCTGGGCACAGTTCGAGGCCCCCAAGCGCTCTCCTCTCCTTATCGAGCAGCTGAAACAGCTGATGGAGCTACACCAGATGGCGGAGCCAGCCATGAAGGATCTCTTCATCCGGCTATGGCCCAACGAGCCACTGCCGGGCAGCTACTTCGGCCTGGTGCAGAAGCTGAGCAACGCCTCGCCCCGGGTCGACGCGCTAAGGCGATCTTCCTGTATCGAGGGAGCTCGGATGACCTTTGCGAAGCCCAAGGTGCACTGGCCGGGGCTGGATCCGATGAAGATCGCCACCGCTCCTCCGCCTACCGGGAAAGAGCATAGGCGCCCCGAGCTGTACTTCTCCGGCGTAATGGAGGGTGCTCGGGCAATAGAGGCGCAATGTTCGCGAGAGAATGTGTATGAGTAAACGCTTATGTAATATGTCCGAAGACCTTTGAATGCGTTTGTATTTAAAGCTGCATGGTTTATCATTTCTTTTATGTTTCCCATCCTTTATAACTCCTGTGTGGCCGTTGAAACTGAAAGTTGCGAGTCGTCGGCTTCAGCCCCCACGTAGATACTACGCGGGGTGTCTCTGCCAATCACACTATGACCCTTAGCCGAGCTATCGGTACCTGAAGGTGGTAGTGTGAGGCGGACAAGGCAATCAGACCATAATTCTTTATTGCTTTCACTTAGCCGTAGGGGCGCGAGAAAGGAGTGCGGGAGCTGATAACTAGCCCCCAGGTGTTTGTGATGTTCGGATGAACCGCGGCCAAAGCCTATATCACCTGGTTTGTACTAACGCCAAACCCATCGTATGACACAGAATAACCTCTGACGAAATTTAGTTAAGCTCAGATTCGCAGACCGGTTCTCGCATACCATGACAGTCAGTTTTCGGCTTTCTCCGCTGAGGCGCTTAACCAGGCTAGCCGGAAGCACAATCGCAGCGGTGCTCCCTTTGCCCTTTTAGCCGAACGACCGGAACATAAAGGGGCAAGCATAGGAGCCGGGCAACCCAACTATTGACCCAAGACATAGTTTGGAACCAATGCATATAAAGCGGAATTCCAAGACGCCGAACACTGAATCAGTTGTGATTAGGGCGATTTTTAAGGCCGAGCCCCCGGTCTATTAGCCTGTTGCATCGTAAAGTATACCAAACAGGTTCGCGAGAAGAGAAGGGGAAATAGAGAGTGTGCCAAGAACAGCGAAGTGATCATGCATGATACGTCTGTATTTTGCTCAACAACTCTTATTATTCAAATTGCCGATACAACTGTTTATAGGTATTAAAAATGAAATATAGATCTCACAAGAGGGGGTTGTGCCAAGGGTCTTCGATAGGTGACCTGACGTCCTTGATATGCCCTATTGCTTGCCCGCGCCTGTGTCTAACAAAGAGTTGTATACCTCGATGGGTGTACTATTTGGCGAGCGGGCTTTGTCAAAAAGTCTTGAGAAGTCGCCGAAGTGTGAGTGAGCTTTACGCCGTAGTGGATACTTTATGGTACCTGTTGTGTGTCCGAAGACATGTTGACGGTGACAGTTCGGTCCAGCCGAACACTTACCCTTTATTACTTTTCCCCACCGCTGCCCATGGAATTTTGAGCGCGAAGTTGTGCCTCCTCGGCACGTACTTTGCCGGTACTAGGGCCGTGCGATGGGGGCGAATCCCTATTTATGGGGAGAGGAAGGTTCTGGTACTTCGGATTGAGACCGAGCTCGCTTCCCAGCCTTGGATGCCTTTACGGTGGATGTCAGCGTCTGCCAATCATCGGTGTAATGGAATTCGGCTGCCAGGGCTAACGCATGTTCCTCAGTTCGGAGGGAGCGCTTTGTGTTGCCATTGACAGTAATGACCCCCCTAGGGCCGGGCATTTTGAGCTTGAGGTATGCGTAGTGTGGGACGGCGTTAAAGCGAGCGAACGCTGTACGGCCGAGCAGGGCGTGATAGCCGCTGCGGAAGGGTACGATGTCGAAGATCAAGTCCTCGCTTCGAAAGTTATCGGGCGAGCCGAACACAACTTCCAGGCTGACAGAGCCTGTGCACCGGGCTTCAACGCCTGGGATCACTCCTTTGAAGGTAGTGTTACTGGGCTTGATCCTTGACGGATCTATGCCCATGTTTTTCACCGTATCTGAGTAAATCAGATTGAGGCTACTTCCACCGTCCATGAGGACCTTAGTGAGGTGGTACCCATCTATGATCGGGTCTAGGACGAGTGCGGCCAAACCCCCGTGACGGATACTGGTCGGGTGGTCACGTCGATCGAAGGTGATCGGGTATGCCGACCATGGGTTGTACTTCGGGGCTACAGGCTCTATGGCGTTGACATGTCGAAGGGCGCGCTTCCTCTCCTTTTTGGGTATATGAGTGGCGTAGATCATGTTTACTGTTTTTACCTCTGGAGGGAATTTCTTTTGTCCGCCACCGATCGGACCACGAGGTTCATCCTCATCCTCATTGCGTGGGCTCTTGCCTTGGTCCTCAGATGCGAGCTTGCCGGCCTGTTTAAACACCCAACAGTTACGGTTGGTATGGTTGGCGGGCTTCTCTTGAGTCCCATGGATCTGGCAGGGCCTCTCCATAATCTTATCCAGCGGGGTAGGACCATTGCGATTGCCTTTAGGAGGATTCTTCCGCTGCCTAGGACGGGAGTTGCGGAAACCGGCGTTGACGGTCGTGTCATCAGCATCAATATTGTTGTGCCGGCGCTTCTTCTTGTTGCGCTTCGGTTTTCCGTTTCCATCCCGAACTTTGGAGGTTCCGGGGTCTTCGGGGTTGTGGCTACGTCTAGCTAGCCAGTTGTCCTCGCCCGCGCAAAAGCGGGTCATGAGTGATGTCAGGGCGGACATTGTCCTCGGTTTATCCTGGCCGAGCTGGCGAGCCAGCCACTCGTCCCGAATATTATGCCTGAAGGAGGCTATTGCTTCGGCGTCAGGGCAGTCAACTATCTAGTTTTTCTTGGTCAAGAACCGATTCCAGAATAGTCGCGCAGATTCTCCTGGCTTCTGGACAACGTTGCTCAGGTCGGAGGAGTCCGGCGGCCGAACATATGTGCCCTGGAAGTTAGATCGGAATGCGTCTTCCAGGTCCTCCCAGCACCCAATTGAGTTTTCAGGGAGGCTATTCAACCAATGCCGGGCTGGCCCCTTCAGCCTCAGGGGCAGGTACTTGATGGCGTGGAGGTCGTCTCCTCGCGCCATGTGGATGTGGAGGAGGAAATCCTCGATCCATACGGTTGGGTCAGTTGTCCCATCGTATTGTTCTATGTTTACGGGTTTAAACCCTTCCGGGAACTGGTGCCGCATCACCTCATCCGTAAAACACAGTGGGTGTGCAGCGCCTCGGACCCGAGCTATGTCGCGCCGGTGATCGGCGTCTGCTCTGGTCCGGTTCCGTTCCCGACCTTCATTATTGCAGTCGAGCCAGGGCTGGTGCCCTTCCCGTTTATCGGGTGAGTATCCTCTGCATCCGTAGATGGAACGCTTACGACCTGCTCTATCGTCCAGGTCGTGTCGCAGGTCGAACCTGTCATCGGGCTCTAGTGGCTCTTTTCCCCGTCTTCGGGGTATCGTCGGCCTATAGCCGGTGTTGTCGGCCGTCCTATCTCGTCCTCGAGGAGGGCTGTCTGGCTTGTCGTATAGGGTATGCTTGGGAGCGGCGTATCAGTGAGCTCGTCATCGAATTGTGGCAGCAGCCTTCTGCATGTGTAGCTCCTGGGTTGGTCCGATAGACCGGTGCCGTATCCTTCCTCGGCTGAGAGGACTCTCGTCCATCGGTCGTTGAGGTCGTCTTGTTCGGCTTTGAGCTGCCGCTCTTTTGCTTTCAGGCTGCGGGCCGTGGATATGAGCTGTTGCCTGAACAGTTCCTGGTCAGCAGGATTGTCGGGGATGGCGAAGTCATCGGCTTCCGCATTGTCCTCCCCCTCGATAGAGCGGAGGTAGTCTTCATCCTCGGGATCATCTGGATCATCGGGGTTACGACGGTCTTCGGGCCTCTCCTGACCCTCAAGCGGGTGTTCGGGGTTTTCGGCATCACCGAGGTCTTCCGGGGTATCTCCGTCTCCGGTGCCATCGGTAGCCTTTCTTCCCTTTTTTCCTTTTGACCGTTTATGCGGCTTTCGGCGCCTTGATGGCGCGTCATCCGATTTGTCGCCATCGTTTCTTGGAGTGTCCACCATGTAGATGTCGTATGTGGAGGTGGCGGTCCATCGCCTGGTGTTAACAGGGGCGAGGGCGTGATCCTCCTCATCCATGTAATCTGCCTCCTCGGAGGCAAAGTCCAGCATGTCGGTTAAATCCTCGACAGTGGCTACTAAGTGGGTGGTGGGTGGGACAAAAAATTTGCCCTGACCCGTCTGGAGCCCGATCTGCGAACAGATCGGGGAGGTGTCGTCGGCAATCTTCATCGACGAGATCCGATCGAGAGCCTCGTTGAGTATCGAGAGCTCGATCGGGTCGGCCTGCCCAGAGCTTCCGGAGTGAACCTCCGATGCGTGTTCGGCAAGAACAGATGTCCGGATGTCCGGCACTATGACCGGATCCGGACTAAGAGGCGGGCCCCCGCCCGGGTAGATCCCGTGGGCGGGGTCGGAAGATGGATCTGAGGTTAAAGCCTCGGAGTCTTCGGGCATAGCAGGCGAGACTGCAAGCCCGGTTAGCGACAGATCGCCCCGAGAATCTACGGAGAACTCTAAGTTCCCGAATCTGACCTCTTGATCAGGGGCAAAGCTTCCGATACGGACTAGGTGGCCGGTCGGGTCGGCGTGCAGCACAATGCTGCCGAAAGCGAAGATCTGTCCAGGGACAAAAGTGCCCGTATTACGGACTTCTTCGCTGATGACTAGACGAGCCATCGATTCCTTCTGGCGATCACAGCGGAACTCTCAATGAAAGCACCAATGTCGGTGTCAAAACCGGCGGATCTCGGGTAGGGGGTCCCGAGCTGTGATACTTGGATCGATGGTAACAAGAGACGAAGGGGACAAGGTTTTACCCAGGTTCGGGCCCTCCTATGGAGGTAATACCCTACGTCCTGCTTGATTATATTGATGATATGAGGATTACAGAGTTGATCTACCACGAGATCAAGTAGCTAAAACCCTAGATGAGTTCTGTTGGCCTGCAACCTAAAACCCTTCGGCTTATATAGACGCCGAGGGTACCTAGGGTTTACACATGGTCGGTTATACGTCGAAGGGATAAACATGCCTACTCACTACTTTAAACTTGGAGGACACGCCACGATCCTTGAAGCTTCCATCCTGGAGACAAGACCCTCGATCCATCCAGTGTCCGGCGAACGGCCCATACAGTCCGGCCCATAGGAAATAGGTCGGCCTCCCGAGGACCCCTTAATCCAGGACTCCCTCACAAGGTGCACTGGCCGGGGCTGGATCCGATGAAGATAGCCACTGCTCCGCCGCCCCCTGGAAAGGAGCATAGGTGCCCTGAGCGATACTTCTCCGTAGTTATGGAGGGTGGTCGGGCAATAGAAGCTCAGTGCTCGAGAGAAAACATTTATGAGTAAATGCGTTGTAACATGTCCGAAGACCTTTTAACGCGTTTATATTTAAGGTGCATGGTTTATCATGTCTTTTGTGTTTTGCATCCTTTGTAACTCCTGTGTGTCCGTTGAAACTGAAAGCTGCGAGTCGTCGGCTTCAGCCCCCATGTAGATACTACGCGGGGTGTCTCTGCCAACGCACTGTGACCCTTAGCCGAGCTATCGGTACCCGAAGGCGGTAGTGTGGGGCGGACAAGGCAATCGGACCATAATGCTTTATTGCTTTCACTTAGCCGTAGGGGCGCGAGAAAGGAGTGCGGGGGGCTGATGACGAGCCCCCAGGGGTTTGTGATGTTCGGATGAACTGGGGCCAAAGCCGATATCACATGGTTTGTACGAATACCAAACCCATCGCATGACACGGAATGACCTCTAACGAGATTTATTTAAGCTCGGATTCGCAGAACGGTTCTCGCATACTATGACAGTCAGTTTTCGGCTTTCTCCACTGAGGTGCTTGACAAGGCTAGCCGAAAGCACAATCGCAGCGGTTCTCCCTTTGCCCTT
The DNA here is from genome assembly GCA_039707655.1 of Elymus sibiricus. Lineage (NCBI taxonomy): Eukaryota > Viridiplantae > Streptophyta > Magnoliopsida > Poales > Poaceae > Elymus > Elymus sibiricus. The sequence goes on from CM077671.1 coordinate 33,033,173, forward strand.
TTAGCCGAACGAGCGGAACGTAAAGGGGCAAGCACAGGAGCCGGGCAACCCAACTATTGACCCAAGACATAGTTCAGAACCAATGCATATAAAGCGGAATTCCAAGACGCCGAACGCGAAATCAATTGTGCTTAGGGCGATTTTTTAAGTTCGAGCCCCCGGTCTATTAGCCGGTTGCATCATGAAGTATACCAAACAGGTTCGCAAGAAGAGGGGGAAAATAGAGAGTGTGCCAAAAAAGACAGCGAAGCGATCATGTATGATACATCTGTATTTTACTCAACAACTCTTATTATTCAAATTGCCGATGCAACTGTTTACAGGTATTTAAAAATGAAATGTAAACCTTACATGAGGGGTTGTACCAGGGGTCTTCGATGGGTGACCTGACGTCCTCGATGTGCCCTGCCGTTTGTCCGCTCCAGCATCTCCTAAGGAGTTGTATACCGCTATAGGTTTTGCTGCTCGGCGAGCGGATTTTTGAGAAAAATCTTGAGAAGTCGCCGAAGAGTGAATGAGCGTTACGCCTTGGCAGGTACTTTATGGTACCTGTAGTATGTCCGAAGACATTTTGATGGTGATAGTTCGGTCCAGCCGAACACTTATCTTTGGTAGTATTTCCCCACCGCTGCCCATGGAATTTTAAGCGCGAAGTTGTGCCTCCTCGGCACGTACTTTGCTGGTTCTACGGCTGTGCGATGGGGGGACAGTTCCTATTTATGGGGAGAAGAAGGTTCTGGGACTTCGGGTTGAAACCGAGCTCGCTTCCCAGCCTTTCGTGCCTTTACGACGGATATCGGCGTCTGCCGATCATCATTGTAGTGGAATTCGGCCGCCAGGGCCAACGCATGTTCCTCAGTTCGGAGGGAGCGCTCTGTGTTGCCGTTGATAGTAATGACCCCCTTAGGGCCGGGCATTTTGAGCTTGAGGTATGCGTAGTGTGGGACGGCATTAAAGCGAGCGAACGCTGTACAGCCGAGCAGGGCGTGATAGCCACTGCAGAAAGGTACGATGTCGAAGATCAAGTCCTCGCTTCGAAAGTTATCGAGCGAGCCGAACACTACTTCCAGGCTTACAGAGCCCGTGGACCGGGCTTCGACGCCTGGGATCACTCCTTTAAAGGTAGTGTTGGTGGGTTTGATCCTTGATGGATCTATGCCCATCTTTTTCACCGTGTCTGAGTAAATCAGGTTGAGGCTACTTCCTCCGTCCATTAGGAGTTTAGTGAGGTGATACCCGTCTATGATGGGGTCTAGGACGAGGGCGGCCGAACCCCCATGACGGATACTGGCCGGGTGGTCACGTCGATCGAAGGTGATCGGGTATGCCGACCATGGGTTATACTTTGGGGCTACAGGCTCTACGACGTAGACCTCTCGAAGGGCACGCTTCCTCTCCTTTTTGGGTATATGAGTGGCGTATATCATGTTTACTGTTTTCACCTCTGGAGGGAATTTCTTTTGTCCGCCACCGATCGGACCACGGGGCTCATCCTTGTCCTCACTGCGTGGGCTCTTTCCCTGGTCCTCAGATGTGAGGTTGCCGGCCTGTTTGAATACCCAACAGTTACGGTTGGTGTGGTTGGCGGGCTTCTCTTGAGTGCCATGGATCTGGCAAGGCCTCTCCATGATCTTGTCCAGCGGGGTGGGTCCGTCACGATTGCCTTTAGGAGGCTTCTTCCGCTGCCCAGGCCGGGAGTTGCGGAAGCCGGCGTTAACGGCCGTGTCATCGGCATCACTATTGTTGTGCCGGCGCTTATTCTTGTTGCGCTTCGGTTTCCCGTTTCCATCCCGAACTTCGGAGGTTCCGGGGTCTTCGGGGTTGTGGCTATGTCTTGCTAGCCAGTTATCCTCGCCCGCGCAAAAGCGAGTCATGAGTGATGTAAGGGCGGACATTGTCCTTGGTTTACCCTGGCCGAGCTGACGAGCCAGCCAGTCATCCCGAATATTGTGCCTGAAAGAGGCTATTGCTTCGGCATCCGGGCAGTCAACGATCTGGTTTTTCTTGGTCAAGAACGAATTCCAGAATAGCCGCGCAAATTCTCCTGGCTTCTGGACGACGTTGCTTAGGTCGGAGGAATCCGGTGGCCGAACATAAGTGCCCTGGAAGTTAGATCGGAATGCATCTTCTAGATATTCCTAGCATCCAATGGAGTTTTCGGGGAGGCTATTTAACCAGTGCCGAGCTGGCCCCTTAAGCTTCAGGGGTAGGTACTTGATGGCGTCGATGTCATCTCCTCGCGCCATGTGGATGTGGAGGAGGAAATCCTCGATCCATACGGTTGGGTCAGTTGTCCCATCGTATTGTTCTATGTTTACGGGTTTAAACCCTTCTGGGAACTGATGCCGCATCACCTCGTCCGTGAAGCACAGTGGGTGGGTAGCACCTCTGACCCGAGCTATGTCGCGCCGGTGATCGGCGTCTGTCCTAGCCCGGTTTCGTTCCCGACCTTTATTGTTGCGGTCGAACCAAGGCCGGTACCCTTCCCGTCTATCGGGTGAGTATCCTCTGGATCCGTAGATGGATCGCATACGACCTGCTCTGTAGTCTAGGTCGTGTCGCAGGTCGAACCTGTCATCGGGCTCTAGTGGCTCTTTTCCCCGTCTACGGGGTATCGTCGGCCTATAGCCGGTGTCGTCAGCCGTCTTGTCTCGTCCTCGAGGAGGGCGGTCTGGCCTATCGTATGGGGTATGTTTGGGAGACGGCGTATCAATGAGCTCGTCATCGAATTGTGGCAGCAGCCTTCTGCGTGGATAGCTCTTAGGTTGGTCCAATAGACCGGTACCGTATCCTTCCTCAGCTGAGAGGACTTTCGTCCATCGATCGTTGAGGTTCTCTTGTTCGGCTTTAAGCTGCCGTTCTTTTACTCTCAGGCTGCGGGCCATGGCTATAAGCTGTTGCCTGAACAGTTCCTGATCTTCAGGATTATCGGGGATGGCGAAGTCATCGGCTTCCGCGATGTCCTCCTCCTCGGCAGGGCGGAGGTAATTGTCGTCCTCGGAATCATTTAGATCGTCGGGGTTGCGCCGGTCTTTCGGCCTCTCCTGACCCTCTTACGGGTGTTCGGGGATTTCGGGATCGCCGAGGTCTTCCGGGGTTTCTCCGTCCCCGGTGCCGTCGATAGCTTTTCTTCCCTTTTTTTCCTTTTGACCGTTTATGCGGCTTTCGGCGTCTTGACGGCGCTTCATCCGATTTGTCGCCATCGTTTTTTGGAGTGTCCACCATGTAGACGTCGTATGTGGAGGTGGCAGTCCACCGCCCGGTGTTAACGGGGGTGAGGGCGCGATCCTCCTCATCCATGTATTCTGCTTCCTCAGGAGCATAGTCCAACATGTCGGTTAAATCCTCGACAGTGGCTACCAAGTGGGTGGTGGGTGGGACAAAAAATTCGTCCTGACCTGCCTTGAGCCTGGTCTGAGCACAGATCGGGGTTGGGTCATCGGCAATTTTTATCGACGAGATCTGATCTAGGGCCTCGTTGAGTATCGAGAGCTCGATCGGGTCGGCCCGCTCAGAACTTCCGGAGTTAACCTCCGATGCGTCCTCGCGGGGGGGGGGGGGGTGTTCGGCAAGAACGGGTGTCTGGGCATCTGGCACTATGACCGGGTCCGGACTGAAAGTTGGGTCCTCGCCCGGGCAGATCCCGTGGGCGGGACCGAAAGATGGATCTGAGGTTAAAGCCTCAGAGTCTTCGGGCGTGGTAGGCGAGACTGCGAGCCCGGTAAGTGACAGGTCGCCCCGAGAATCTACGGAGAACTCTAGGTTTCCGAATCTGACCTCTTGATCAGGGGCGAAACTTCCGACACGGCCTAGATGGCCGGTCGGGTCGGCGTGCAGCACAATGCTGCCGAAAGCGAAGATCTGTCCGGGGACGAAAGTGTCCTTATTGCGGACCTCTTCGTTGATGACAAGGCGAGCCATCGATTCCTTTGGCGATCACAGTGGAACTCTCAATGAAAGCACCAATGTTGGTGTCAAACCGGCGGATCTCGGGTAGGGGGTCCCGAGCTGTGAGACTAGAATCGATGGTAACAGGAGACGAAGGAGACGATGTTTACCTAGGTTCGGGCCCTCCTATGGAGGTAATACCCTACGTCCTACTTGATTATATTGATGGTATAAGGGTTACAGAGTTGATCTACCTCGAGATCGAATAGCTAAAACCCTAGATGAGTTCTCCCTGCCCTACAACCTAAAACCCTCCGGCTTATATAGACGCCGAGGGTACCTAGGGTTTACACATGGTCGGTTACACATCGAAGGGATAAACATGCCTATTCACTACTCCAAACATGGAGGGTACGCCACGATTCCCGAAGCTTCCTTCCTGGAGACAGGGTCTTTGATCCATCCAATGCTCGGCAAGTGGCCCATATAGTCCGGCCCATAAGAAACAGGTCGGCCTCCCGAGGACCCCTTAAACCAGGACTCCCTCACAGGTGTTAGCTGTTAAGCTTCATGCACTAGCCAACACAACCAAAAGTCCGAACTGATGGAACGCACTAGTCAGTCCACATATACACTTCAACACCCCCTCTCAAGTGTGACATGGAAAGTCACCACGTGGACAGACTAGGAGGTATGGCTGAAGAGGCCTATACATGGACACATAGGGGGCGACAACAATTTTTTAATAAACTGTGAGAGCCAGGACTTGAAATCAAGACCTTAGGCTCTGATACCAGGTTAAGCTTCATGTAGTAGCCAGCGCAACCAAAACTCCGAACTAATGAATAGGACTAGGCAATCCAGATATACACTTCAATATTAGCAACGCGCTGGCACCACTACAAAGTTGCCAGCCTAGCGGGCTCCGGGAATCATGGTAAGGCCATGATCACTCGTTTTTGGGTAAGTTCTCTTCAAAAGTACACAAGTCCATAATGTCTCGAGTTTCATTCATAGTTCATTACGAATCACTTAACTCATGACTTGTTCCATTATGGTTTTATGCAGGACTGTAGGATTTCTATAGAGTTTTGGAGGAGGAGAAGGCAAGAGCCGACACGGTCTTTGTGGTGACTACAAATAAGATGCTTCGTCAGATCCTGTACGAGGCACGCTGGGTGGCCATCACGCACTACTACCACAACGTTCTCCATAAGAAGATGACCAAGCAACAAACAAGGTGGGAGCACCCCTCTATGACGCATGAGCAGTACATGGACGTAAGTAGCACATACTTTTTATTCCGATGTTTGTGCTAAATTTCATTGTTTTCTCCTAAAATGCCATGGTTTGATTATTTTGGCGATTCCTGCTTGGTGCTCCGGGAAGAGGACGGATGGTCGGTGTTGGTGGATAGGTGGTTTGGGGGCGATGCAGAGTTTGCGGACACAAGCAGCATCAACACGAGAATTAGGGGAAATGACGGAACACACTCTTAAGGAAACTGGAGCCACTTTCGCCACAAGAAGAACTTGGTATATATATGAAACATGCTTCTTTAATTTCCCGTCATGTTACTATGCATTTATAACTTCTCTTTAGCGTTGCAGGAGTCCATGTTCAAGAAGCCAATCTCAGATATGAAGGCATGGGAGCTTGGCTGTGTGCGAAAGAAGCCCAAGGATGGCAAGGGCAAGTTCTGCGGCAGAACGAGGGAACATCTAACGACCTATGAGGAGGAGTTTCATTGACGGAATGACGAGGATTGTACTAATCCTATAGAGTCATAGACCGACGAGACAAGTGTGGTCGTGTCTGGACACTGCAAGAAACATTGCCGCCACACGCTTCTGCATTGCATGATCCAACCTACCATCCCTTATACACAGCTCCGATCTTCCAGCACGAGCGCCAATACGGCTAACTCAACCAGGGCATGACCTAGCCGATCCAGAGAGGAAAAAGATGTAAGCATTTTTCTCCTTTTCATCCTCTTTCTCACTGATAAGATCCATCATGTCCTATTATAGGCCTACTTTAGGTGTCTCAATATTTTTCGTCAAGAGTTTGTGGAACAACTCCAAAGTGCGTGTGCTCGAGGAGTACCGTGCCACACAAATGGAGGTTAGTTTTGCCCACTAAGATCCAACATAAATTGTGTACTTCCACTTCTTTTGACCTCTATCTTCGCTTGTCAACTAATGTGCAGAATCTCTACTTGGCTCTTCAAAATGGCACTCTGGCCACCAATGGGACCATCACCACGAAATCCTGGACCATACCCACAACTGATAATGTCATGGTTTTGTCACGGCAGATGTCCTCGTGCAAGGACTTAGGTGTGAGGCCATCGCCTCTAAGTGGCGACTCAAAGGGGTTAAACGGGAATGGGAGGCGAGTTTAGCCAGGTTCGGCCCCTCCGATGTAGGTAATAGCCTACGTCCTACTTTGTGTCTATATTGATGGTGATCTTGATTACAAGGGCGCGGAATCGCTAACCTAGCTTTCGAGGGGGAAATAACTTAAGTCTTTTGGCCCTAGGGGCTTGCCTTTATATATAGGTCAAGACCCTAGGGTTTACACCAGAGTACGAGTCATATATTATGACTCGTAACCTATCATTTCTCTAACATGCCTTGCCTCTCAAGCAAGGAATCTTCCGGCGTCTTCTGCCCCGTGGGCCTTGAGTTGCCGTCTCCACGTGCTTGGGCCGTCCGGCGGTTTACTTAGCAACAGCCTTACTTGTCTTACTTTCACTTTACGATCCATCTCGAACATACTTCCAAAGCCGCCATTATACTGACCCGGCCCAGTAGGGCGGGTCACACCATGGGGTTATATCCCCGACATTAGGCCCCAGATTGATTTGAATTCATTCATGTCAATTTCTCTTGTCTTTTCTTGGCGGCTTACCATCTGCTTGCATCGGTCCTTCATGATCCTTGAGGTGCCAACTCGCAGCCTTTCCGGACTTGTCATTTTTCCAGCGCCATCCATTTGATGACGTCACTCGCCAGAAATCCAGGAAACTAATGATGACTTTACAGCAAATCTAAATGTATTCATTTATCTCGAAAATCGAGGCATCTTTGTTTCCCGAAATTTACTTCGTTTCCTCGATTGTCGCGCTCGTCAGTTGCCTCTTCGGGATCCTTCCCTTTAAATATTTACCGAGGGGTCCCCCTCTCACTTTTCACTTTGTCTCCTCACTTCTTCTTCCACAAGCCCGGAGCTTCTTTGTGTCTGCGTTGCTACCTGCTCATTGCCGGCGACCATTCCTGAGGCCGTAGCGGCATTCCTTCTTCGCCGGGAACCATCCGCGCGTTCCAGCCGCCATCGGTGATCACTCAGGTAAGTCATCTCATCTGACCTAGATCTGTTGTGGTTTGTCGGAGTTCTTGAGTTCTTCGGTAGTTCTTCTTTAGCTCATCTCTATCACCAGTTTCATGCGTAGATCTCGCAAGTTTGATCACAAAAATAGGGTGGTAGGAATAGCAGATCCGTTTTGCGCATAACATACTTTGATTTCCTTTAGCATTTGATGAACTGCTCTATCACTGTTTCCCTACTCCGCCATTAGGTCTAGCAAATATCTTGCTTTTTATAACTATTTTCAGATCCATAATCGCAACCGCTCCTGGCAGAAATCTGTTTGTCCCACACTTAGAGAAGAAAACAGAAACCTTTGATTTAGCCTAAGTTGCCTGTGTGTTCTGGCCGGCTCGTCATCATAGACATAACTCGCCATATAGTAAACTGCCGGGTTAGGATGCTGGCCCCTTATTAGGCATCTTACCCTATTGTGAATAATTTTAAGTCGTCTTTACTTTAGCCACAAATCTAAGCCGTCCCTTTACTTCCTTCAGGCGACTCATCATGTCAAAATCCACTACTTGCAACTGGGTGGCTACTAAAGTTTCTGATGTTATTTTGAAAGATTACCAAGATCATGGGTTCCTGCCGCCTCAAGAGGTAGTTGGTGTGGGTGTCAAAACCGGCGGATCTCGGGTAGGGGGTCCCGAGCTGTGAGATTAGGATCGATGGGTAATAGGAGACGAAGGAGACGGTGTTTTACCCAGGTTCGGGCCCTCCTATGGAGGTAAAACCCTAAGTCCTGCTTGGATGTATTGATGCGTATGAATATTACAGAGTCGATCTACCTCGAGACAAAATGACTAAAACCTAGATGAGTTCACCTGTCCTCTACAATCTAAACCCTCTGGTTTATATAGACACCGGGGGTACCTAGGGTTTACACATGGTAAGCTTCCAGCCGGAAATAGAGACGCCGATCTTCTCATCTTAACTTGGAGTCCACGCCCCGTCTTCGGAGGTTTCCTTCTAGAATATGGGGTCACCGCCTATCCGGCCATTCCTGTGACAATCAGAGAGCGGCCCACCAAGCCGGCCTGTGAGAGATAGGCCGGCGGCCCAAGGACCCCTTAGTCCAGGACTCCCTCAGTAGCCCCCGTACTAGCCTCCAATGCCAGGGGTCATGACACCAGTAGCTTCGCGTGATCAGAGTCTTCGGCTTGCGGGGCGAGTTCTTTTCCTCCTTTATGATCGGCGGGCTCTAGTCCGGCTACTGATGATACATAATTATCCGAACATGAAATTATCCGGATGCCATAAATTTCTTAACCTCAAAGGCCAAACGTTAAAGTGTGAATAGTGTTCCCTGACAACCTTTCTGACGAAGGGTCGCGGCCTACCATGACCGCCGAGCCGGTTACAAAAACTCGATTCGCGGTTCGAGGCAGTTTCATTGTCACGTCTTATCAATGTGCAGATTGTGTCCCGTTTCCCACGGGATATGATTAATCCTTTGGGTTATCCCAAGCGCGCATAACGGCACGATTGTTTCGGGAAGCGGCGAGGCCTACGGCGCAGAAGTGGGGAGGCTCTTCGTATTACGGCACCCATAAAAGGGAGAAAACCCACAAGGCCTAGTCACGCTCCCAATTCGCAACCTCTGCTTCCCCAACCTTCCCAAGCTCCGAGAGCACAGATCCAGTTCTTCCTCCATCTCCCCTTCGAGCTCGGCCATGCCCGGTTCCGGTTCCATGGGTAAGTGGGAGGCTTCCTCCGTCACCGACAACGACATACAGGAGTTGAAGCGTGCCGGTTACCTCTCCGCCAACATTGCCCACCGCGCCCCAGAGGCGAATCAGGTGGTTCCCACGCCGAGGCAGGGCGAGAGGGTGGTGTTCGTCCCCCATTTCCTCCGGGGACTGGGCTTTCCGCTCCACCGCTTCGTCAGGGGCCTCATGTTCTTTTACGGGTTAGACTTCCACGACCTCCCCCCGAACTCCATCATGCACATCTCGGCGTTCATCCTTGTCTGTGAAGCCTTCCTGCGGGTACAACCGCAGGAAGGCCTGTGGCTCAAGGTCTTCAATGTCAAGCCGAAGATAGTTGCGGGTGCGCATGCGGACTGTGGAGGGGCCATAATCAGCAAGCTCCCCTGTGTCGAGTGGCCGGAAGGCACCTTCATCGCCACGGTAAAGATCTGGCAAAAGGAGTGGTTCTACATCACTGAACCAAGGAGCGCGGACGGTTTGGCGCACGCCGAGTTCAGATCCGGACCCCCTGCGAGGCTAACCTTGTGGCTCAAGAAGGGCCTTAACTGGGGCTCGGGCGAAGAGGTGAAGTCGCTACAGAAGCGCATCACCTCGATGATCGAGACCAACATCAAGCTGACCAATGTGGTGCAGGTCATGCTCCGCCGCCGTTTCCTCCCTTGCCAGCACCGGGCCTCTCCCATGTGGGCTTACCAGCTCGAGGACCCGGACACCATACGCCAATTCTTCCGCACCACCCACGAGAAATTGTGGAAGGTGCTATTCAAGCCTCAGGAGAGCTGGCCGTCCAAGGAAGAGGACACCGGACTCGACACCGCAAACCCTCCCACCAAGGTAAGATAGAACTTTTAATTCCGCGGCTCTGTTTTTTAACCAAGAGCTGAACCCCTTCTCCCTTATCTTCACAGAAATGGCTGAGGAAGGCCGTGAAAATCAACTGTCCGGCCCCGCAGCCCGAAGACCCTCCGTCAGATCTGCTGACGGAGATGCTCGTCATGGCGCCGTATTCGGCGCCAGAGAAGAAGGAGAAGAAGAAAGGAGAGAAGAAGGGAGCCCGAGAGGGCCTCCGTCCAAGGGGTCTCCCGGACACTAAATCCGAGGAGACCCACGCCTCTTCCACTCATGAGGAGGAGCATGAGGACGAGGCGGAGTGTGACTCCCCCCTCGCAAGGAAAAGGGCGGCGTCAGCGGACGTCGCGGAGGACCTACCTCCTCCGGCCCCAAAGAGGACCTGCCGAACCAAGGCGGTCCTAGCCGATGATAGCTCGGACTCCGACGAGGAGTCTGAGGCTTCCGAAAAGGTTCCCCAAAGGAACCCCAGGGTTAAACCCCCAGCCCAGAGGTATGAATCCGAAGACCTTCTGGGTTACTTGCATAGAGTTTTTAATGCGAAAATGGGCGAACGTATTTCGATTTGTAGCCCACCGCGCGATCTCCCCACCGACCAACTTTCAGACGGGGAGCCCCTGCCCGCCGACCTGGCGGAAAGCGGGACTGCGTCGCATCCAACGCCTCTAGAGGCCTCGAAGGAGGCCGCGTAGGTGTTGTCGCACAGGGCTCCTTCTGAGCCGAACACCGGCGGCGGGGGCGACGAAGTTATGGCTGAGGTTAACACCTCGGCCGCCGAACACCAGGAGGAAGAACATCTCCTGGCAACTAAAGAGGGGGAACGGAGTCCGGTCCGTCCTTCTCCGAAGAAATCTCCGGAGCGATCTACGCCTCCGGAGCAGCTCACCCATTCTCCCACAAGAGGGAGGGCTGGCGAACCCCCACTAGTGCCGCCCATGACTGGATGGCCGGCGCATATGGAGGAAGCTTTATCCGGCTCCTCCATCGCCGAGGATCACCGTGCCCTTATGGGTGCGGTTTTGCAAGGCATTCAGTCCGTAGATAGCGGACTGAAAGAGGCCTTCAACGATCTCTTGACGTGCTTCCATGTGAGCCATGGAATATTATTTTCCTTAGAAAAAGTTAATTTGCCTATTTTATACAATCCTTATAAGTGTAGTAGCCCCCGAGCCCTGGGTGTGTTTGAAAAACCCACCCGGGGGTCAAACGTCCGAACATTGGTAACGATGCTCAAGGCATCCTTTGCCCTTTATTATTCTAAGATCTCCGAAGAGTACTTAGCGGAGGGGACGGAATCCGATGGCCTGGGAGTTTTAATGCACATAGTTTGTTTTGTAGGCCTCGTCATCGGCGGCGGCCGCCAACGCAATGGAGCTTGCCAAGCTAAACCGGAAGCTCAAGAGCTCCGATGAGGAGCTCGATCGTCTGAACAAGAGATTCGACGAGACGCAAGGTGAGTCCGAATTGTACCATTCGGGCTATTGTCTATCCTCATTGATTGAGATAGTCGGATTATCCAAAAGTTTGTATTTACTTATTGTTACCACAGCTGCGGCTGCGGAGGTCAAGAACCTCAAGGCCGAGTTGGCCAAGGCGAAGGAGGAGGCCGCAGATGAGAAGGCGTCGGCCGAACGGGCGGCAGCCGACCTGTTGGCATAAAAACCGTGAAGAACAAGCATGAAACCCGGGTGGTGGAGGTGCAGCTAGAGCTCAAGGATGCCAGCACAAAGTGTGAGGCCCTTGAGCAGAAGAATGAAGACCAGGCCGCTGAACTATCCATGCTGAAATCCGAGCTCAAATCGGAGCGTGTTGATAGGCGGTTCTTTGAAGAAGAACTCCGCCAAGTCAGGGCGATCGCGGATGGTAAGCCGTACTTACTGCAATGTGCCTTTGGTGGTAATAGGTTTGCCTTGCTCACCCGGGTGTGGCGTTCGTCAGGCGCCTTTGCGGACCCCCCGAAGAGTGCGGCGGACGCGAACAAACACTTCGCCTCCCGGGATGGGGATGTTGAGCAACGGCTGTTTTGGGCTCAATTTCAAGCCCCCGAGCACCCTCCACTCCTGAGCAAGCAGATGACACAGTTGATGGAGCTGCACAGGATGGCGGAGCCGGCCATGAGGGACCTCTGCATCTGGCTCCGGCCTGCAGAGCCGATGCCGAGCAGTTACTTTGGTTTGGTGCAGAAACTGTGCGACGCTGCGCCTCGGATTGACGCTTTGAAGCGTTCTGCCTGCATCGAGGCAGCTCGGATGGCCTTTGCAAGGACCATGGTGCACCTGCCAGGGCTCAAGCCAACCGAGATGGCCACCGCGCCTCCACCCCCTGGGAAGGAGCATAGGCGCCCCGAAAAATAATTTTCCATCGTGATGGACGGTGCTCGGGCGATAGAAGCTCAATGCCCGAAAGATGTAATTTATGAGTGAATGTTCTGTCAGGTATCCGATGACTGTTCCACTTTATAATGCGGTTGCATGGTTTATCATGTCTTTTAAGCTTTGTATTATTTTGACTCCCGTGTGGCCATTTTATCTAAAAATTGCGAGTCGTCGGCTTCAGCCCCCATGTAGATACTACACGAGGTGTTTCTACCTCCGCACTGTGACCCTTAGCCGAAGTATCGGTGCCCGAGGGCGGTAGTGCGAGGGGAACAAGGCAATCAGACTATAATGCTTTAGTGCTTTCACTTAGCCGGAGGATCTTGAATGCGGGGGCTGATGAGGAGCCCCCAGTGTTTTGTGATATTCGGGTACACTGAGGTTGACACCAGCATCACATGGTTGGCAATAGTACAAACCCCTCGTACAACACGGAATAACCTCTATCGATTTTTAGTTTGACACTTATGCTCGGATTGCAGACCGATTCTCGCTTATTATGACAGTTGGTTTTCGGCTTTCTCCACTGAGGTGCTTGACTAGGCGAGCCGGAAGCACAATCGCAGTGGTTCTCCCTTTACCCTTTTAGCCAAACGAGCGAAACGTAAGAGGGCAAGCACAGGAGACGGGCAACCTAACCATTGACCCAAGACATAATTCGGAACCAATTCATATAAAGCAACTTCTGAGACGCCGAACAAATGAATAGTAGTGCCGGGGTGATGCTTTGGGCGATTTTTATATTCGAGCCCCCGGTCTATTAGCCGGTCGCATCGTAGTATGTACCAAACAACTTTTTTGCTATGGGCGGTAGCAAGTAGAGAACAGAGTATAAAATACTACAAGGAGGCCGTAAAGGATGCTCTTTATTTCAGATGAATTCTTACAACTCAAACTGCCAAAGCAACAGTAACAGGTTTTTTGGAAAAAATAAGGTATACAAAGGAGAGGCTTTACCCGGGGTCTTCGATGGCTGGCTTGACGTCGTCGATGTGCCCTGTCGCCTGTCTACTCCTTTGCCCCTGAGGGGGTTTCATTCCCTTAAAGGTAAATGCTATCGGCAAACGGACCTTTGGAAGAAGATCTTGAGAAGTCGCCATGGTGTGAATGGGCTTTACGCTTGGCAGATCCTAGATGGTACCTGTAGTTTGTCCAAAGACATGTGTTGGCAGTAGTTCGGTCCAGCCGAACACTTACCCTTTGATCGTGGGTCCTCACAGCTGCCCATGGTATTTTGAGCACAAAGTTGTTCCTTCTTGGCACACACATTGCAGGAACTAGGGCTGTGCTGTGGGGGTGTATCCCTATTTTTGCTTGGCGAAAGGTGGTTCCGGAAGTTCGGGTTGAGGCCGAACTCGTTTGCTATCATGACGCATCTTTATGGCTGATTTGGGCATCGGCCTATCGTCGCCGCACTGGAATTCGGTTGCCAAGGCCGCCGTATGCTCCTCGGTTCGGAGAGAGCACTCTGTGTTGCCGTTGACAGTAATGGCCCCCCTGGGTCCGGGCATCTTGAGCTTCAGGTACGCGTAATGGGGGACGACGTTAAAGCGAGAAAATGTTGTGCGGCCAAGAAGGGAGTGATAACCGCTGCGAAAAGGGACAATGTCGAAGATCAAGTCTTTGCTGCGGAAGTTGTCGGGCGAGTCGAACACCACCTCCAGATTTACGGTGCCCGAGCAGCGGGCTTCGACGCCTGGAATCACTCCTTTAAAGGTAGTGTTGCTAGGTTTGATCCTTGACGGATCTATAACCATCTTTTTCACCGTGTCTGAGTAAATCAGATTAAGGCTACTTCCTCCGTCCATTAGGACTCTAGTGAGGTGAAACCCATCGATAATTGGGTCTAGTACGAGGGCTGCCGAACCCCCATGACGGATACTGGTCGGATGATCCCATCAGTCGAAAGTGATTGGGCAAGCCGACCATGGGTTATACTCTGGGGCTACGGGCTCCACGGTATAGACCTCCCGAAGGGCGCGCTTCCTCTCCTTCTTTGGTATATGAGTGGCATATATCATATTCACGGTTTTCACCTCTGGAGGGAACTGCTTTTGCCCTCCCTTGCTTGGACCACGGGGCTCGTCATCGTCCTCGTTGTGTGGGCTCTGGCAGGGCCTATCCATAATTTTGCCAGCTTGCTTGAATACCCAACAATTACGGTTGGTGTGGTTAGCGGGCTTGTCATGAGTGCCGTGGATCTGGCAGGGCCTATCCATAATTTTGTCTAGCGTGGTAGGTCCGTCTTTATTTCCTTTAGAGGGTTTCTTCCGTTGTCCGGATTTCAGGTTGCGGAAGCCAGCTTTGATGGCCGTGTCCTCCGCATCGCCGTTGCTGTGGCGGCGTTTGTTATTGTTGCGTTGTGGTTTTCCGTTTCCATCCCGTACTTCAGAGGTGCCGGGGTCTTCAGGGTTATGGCTGCGTCGAGCTAGCGAGTTATCCTCACCCACGCAAACGCGGGTCATTAGTGAGGTGAGGGCGGACATTGTCCTTGGCTTGTCCTGGCCGAGCTGACGAGCTAGCCATTCATCCCGGATATTATGTCTGAAAGAGGCTATTGCCTCGGCGTCCGGGCAGTCAACGATCTGGTTTTTCTTGGTCAAGAATCGATTCCAGAACTGCCGAGCCGATTCTCCTGCTTTCTGGACAACATTGCTCAGGTCGGAGGAGTCCGGAGGTCGGACATAAGTGCCCTGGAAGTTAGATCGGAAAGCATCCTCGAGCTCTTCCCAGCTCCCGATGGAGTTTTCGGGGAGAGTGTTTAACCAGTGTTGAGCTGGCCCCTTATGTTTTAGGGGCAGATACTTGATGGCATGGAGGTCATCTCCTCGTGCCATATGAATGTGAAGGAGGAAGTCCTCAATCCACACGGTTGGGTCTGTCGTCCCGTCGTATTACTCTATATTAACGGGTTTAAACCCTTCAGGGAACTGATGCTGCATCACCTCGTCTGTGAAGCCCAGTGGGTGGACAGCGCCTCTGACCCGAGCTATGTCATGCCTACGATCGGCGGTAGGCCGGGTCCGGTATTGTTCCCAACCTCTATTGTTGCAGTCGAGCCAAGACTGGTATCCGTCCCGTCTAGCGGGGGGGGGGGGGGAGTACCCTCTAGATCCGTAGATGGATCTTGTGTGGCCTGCTCTGTAGTCCAGGTCCTGTCGTAAGTCGTACCTGTCATCATGCCCCGCTGGTTCTTTTCCTTTCCTGCGGGGTGCTTCAGGCCTGTACTCGGCCTCGCCGGCCATTCTATTCCGTCCTCGGGGAGGGCGGTCGGGTCGGTCGTACGGAGTATGCTTGGGAGGCGATGTTTTGAAGGCCTCGTCATCGAACTGTGGCAGCAGCCGCCGGCGAGGGTAGCTCTTGGGTTGGTCCGGTAGATCGGAACCGTACCCTTCTTTGGCTGCCAAAACCCTCGTCCATCTATCATTGATGGTGTCTTGTTCGGCTTTGAGCTGCTGTTGTTTTGCTTCAGGCTTCGGGTGCTGGCTAGAAGCTGCCGCCTGAACCGTTCCTGATCCGTAGGATTATCGGGGACGGTGAAGTCTTCGGCTTCCAGGACGTCCTCCTCCTCGGGGGGGGGGGGGGGGGAGTAGTTATCGTCCTCGGAATTGTTAGGATCCTCGGTGTCGTGCCGATCTTTGGGCTTTTCCTGGTCCTCCAGTGGCTGTTCAGGTACTTCGGGGTCGCCGAGGTCTTCCGGGGTATCGTTTTCCCCAGTGCCTACAATGGCTTCCCTTCCCTTGTTTGCCTTAGATCGCTTGCGCTGTTTCCTGCGCCTTGATGGCGCCTCTCCGGATTTATCGCCATTGTTCTGAGGGGTGCGATTGCCCTTATCATCGGGGGTGTCTATTACGTAGACATCGTAAGTGGAGATGGCAGTCCACCGCCCAGTATTGACGGGGGTGGGGGCGCCGTCCTCTTCCTCCATGTCTTCTGCCTCCTCGGAGGCGTAGTCCAGCATATCGGTTAAATCCTCGATAGTGGCTACCAAGTGGGTGGTGGGTGGGTCAAAAAATTCCCAATGACCCACCTCCAGACCGATCTGACCATGGGTCGAGGTCGGGTAGTCTATGGTCCTTATTGTTAGGATCTGGTCCAGTGCCTCGTTGAGCACTAAGAGCTCGATCGGATCAATCTGCCTAGGACTTCCGGAGTTAACCTCCGATGTGTCCGTGCAAAGAGTGTGTTCGGCAGGGGCCGAGCCCCGGCCCTCAGGTAGTATAACCGGATCTGGACTAGGAGCCAGGTCATCGGCAGGGATAGACCCGAGGGCGAAGTCGAGGAGGAGACCCGAAGTTAAGGCTTCGGGGACTTCGGGCTCGTCAGATGAAGCTGCGAACCCGGCGAATGAAAGGTCGCCCTGAGGGTCTACGGGGAACTCTAGGTTCCCAAACCTGATCTCTTGATCGGGGGCAACAATCCCGATCCGACCAAGGCGGCCAGTCGGATCAGCGTGCAGCGCGATGCTGCCGAAGGCGAGAAACTGTCCAGGGGCGAAGGAGTCCCCGTTACGGACTTCATCGCTAAGGATCAGGCGAGCCATCAATTCCTCTTGTGATCCCACAGCGGAACTCTCAATGAAAGCACCAATGTCGGTGTCAAAACCGGCCGATCTCGGGTAGGGGGTCCCGAGCTGTGAGATTAGGATCGATGGGTAACAGGAGATGAATGAGACGGTGTTTTACCCAGGTTCGGGCCCTCCTATGGAGGTAAAACCCTACATCCTGCTTGGTTGTATTGATGTGTATGAATATTACAGAGTCGATCTACTTCGAGATCAAATGACTAAACCCTAGATGAGTTCACCTGTCCTCTACAATCTAGACCCTTCGATTTATATTGACACCGGGGGTACCTAGGGTTTACACATGGTAAGCTTCCAGCCGGAAATAGAGACGCCGATCTTCTCATCTTAACTTGGAGTCCACGCCCTGTCTGTGGAGGTATCCTTCTAGAATACGGGGTCACCGCCTATCCGGCCATTCCCGTGACAATTAGAGAGCGGCCCACCAAACCGGCCTGTGAGAGATAGGCCGGCGGCCCGAGGACCCCTTAGTCCAGGACTCCCTCACTTGGTTTGCGGGTTATCCTTGGAGAGGAAATCCCACATCCGGAGGAGGGATAAGTGATTGTATTCTTGGATCATCTTCACAGAGGTTTTTCACCTCCCAGGTTAAAGTTCTTTCGGGACGTTCTGCATTTCTTCCACCTTCATCCCCAAGACCTGGGTCGCAACTCCATATCTAACTTTTGCCAGTTCCAAGTGTTCTGTGAGGTGTATCTACAAATGGAACCCTCCGTCTCCGTTTTCAGGGAATTCTTCTACTTGAACCGGCAAACCGAATGCGCAAATTGTCAGGACCCCGATCCTAAGCCATAGTAATCTAGCATGTAACACATCACATCACATTGCGTCCTCACGCACGGTTATCCCCACGGCTGCCACCTTACCTTGGCCGGGACCGGTTGCGTCTTTTGGCTCACATATGTGAATATGTAGCTAGCATTCAAATGTCAAAGAACCCGGGTCGACATGACTAGTCGTAGAACCCAAGTGGCACATCTGTACAGGGACAGGCATACGTAACCCAACAATGCAGGTGTTGGTCATCAGCGTGTGTAGACGAGTCATAGCAAGCTACAGGGACTCCATTACGCCGTGGGACATAAATGTCATCAACTGCGCGTAGACGAGTCATAGCAGGCTACATGGACTCCATTACATTGCGAGACATTTCCCCGAAGGGACAGACACAGCAGCAAAGAAGGATACATGCCAGTCAATCAATGTGTTAGGAGCAGTAGCAAGCTACCAAGGCTCATTGGAAGCACAAAGAGGCATTTCCCCGTAAAGAGTACTACTAAGGCACACAACTAGGTGTCGAATCCCATACATACCGTTACACGTCACACGTACGCACGATATGTCCGATATGCATAGATACAACTATGGCATCACAACATAACCATACAACAACACAACATTTATTTAGAAGGCTCAGAAGAGCCTTGCATAATATGTTCATACAGGTAGGTGTCACATGACCCGACACTCAAGTCCTACAAACAAGTTCATACAAACCAAGCGGAAGCTTAAAGCTGTCTGAGTACAGACAGATGAAAGGTAAAAGGCATAAAGCCTGACTATCTACAGCCCAACCTAAGGCATCAGATCATAGCTGGGATACCATCTACTCGGCATCGTCGACGTCTAGGTAGAACCCACCAGATGGGTCATGGTTATCATCTGCAATAGTTATTAAGCAAGCATGAGTAGAATCGTACTCAGCAAGTCTTTAAATCAGACCTAGTCTATTCATGGTCATGTTTCAACAAGGGGAGTAGTGGGGTTTATCCAGCAATGCGAGCTTTGACTCTTGGCTAACCTGAACTACGACTACTAGTTCTTTGAACAAGTTTTGAGATAGCGCACACGAGTCCATTAACACCACTTCAATACACCACCATGGATCCGCTCCCGTCACCTACGAGATTGCCATCCACGGTACTGACACTTGTCTTGAGTCTTTTAAGGGTAACCATCAAGTTATCTATGAACAACATAAGTTCTCCAAGTAGTCCATTTCCAAGGACGCGGCTATTCGAACAGATCCATTACCCTGCAGGGGTGTACTTCTTCACACACGCTCTCGCCACTTATCACTGTGTGCACATAAAAACAGAGACGTCGGCAACCTTCAAGCGGAAGCCCAGCGAGGGAGTCGGCCACGACCGTCAAACACACAAGACCCTAGTCCAGGCTATCGCCTATTTGAGACTGAACCCGCACGGAAGTCCGGCCGAAGTTTCCGCTACGGCCCCATACGATATGTGTAGGGTTCCCAAGCCCACCATTTGGGTGACCCTTGGTATGCCGTGCCACTGCCTACCGCGTCGTAGCCCACCCCTAAGGTCAGCGCTACGCACGGCCTCCAGCATGGCTACAAACACCAGAAACTACTTGCAACACCTGGACCAAGGACTAGGCGGTTGATAAGTCGAGAGAGCTTGGAGTGCCCGGAGCTCAATGTGTGGTAGTAACTAGTCTTTGATCACAAACACGGAACTCAGTTCCTAAGAACGGTCCCAATGAGACAACCCGCTATGTACTCCTACATAGCCTCTCATCGCTACCTTTACCAAATCAGGTTCATCATTAGCTCATCACATCAGAACAACACTGTTTCACTCCGGTTCATCACCCAGATGAATCAGACCTAACACAACTCTAAGCATAGCAGGTAAAGCACAGCAAGGCTCAAGCATCTACCAGGTATACTAGGTTGCTTGGTTTAGCTATTTATTGTGACAATGACAGGTCATGCAGAGGAATGGGTTCAACTACCGCAACAGGTAATAGTTGAATCGTATAGTCCTAATGCAATAAACGAGAGAAGGAGCGAGAGAGTGGGATGTTATCGGAATGATCAATGGGGTTGCTTTCCTTGCAAGTTGGCCAGGAGGTACTCTCCTTCAGGGGGATACTCGTGGGTATCCGAT
Organism: Elymus sibiricus; assembly: GCA_039707655.1. Lineage (NCBI taxonomy): Eukaryota > Viridiplantae > Streptophyta > Magnoliopsida > Poales > Poaceae > Elymus > Elymus sibiricus. Next base: position 33,052,866 of record CM077671.1, read on the forward strand.
GGAGCAGAACCTACCGCGACATAGACGGAGTAACAATCATTACACGGCAAGTGTAACAATATGATGCATGATCATGACATGGTAATATGATTTGGATGAGCTAATGCACCTATCATTAGAGTTAAATGGAGTAGAGTTGAATATAGGTTCAAAATCGTACTCCATGTGATATTCCTGTAAGTGCATCTAGTGCCCCTTAGTGATTTTGGTGTACTAAAGACTTATAGAATAAGAGACTAATATGTTTGTGAGTGTACACAGGCTCTATAAGTCGATGAGGAGTTTGGTATATTCGAAGAATATTGACCCCTAAAAATGAAAGTCTTCAGCTGAAGACTTTGGTGAAGACTTTGGTGAAGACTTTGTTATTTCCTGAAGACTTTGAAAATGAAGAAGATGGTGTGACCTTGAAGATATGAACGAGGACTATGAAGCGTGAAGACTTTTGATTTCGTAGTTTCATTTCCTTTCTTTGAGTCATAGGAAACACCATACTGTTAAAGGGGGCCGAGGTAATACTAAGGAAAAATTTCCATCTGATGCTCAACTCAAAACGCTTCAACACAACCCAATCCTTCGAGTGAAGCCATTGGGAATCTCTTGCAGTTCAGTCAAGTTCTTCAGTGACAGAGACGATGTTCTTCTGGTCTCTGAGGAAATTGGTCTAAACGAGGAGTTAGGATTTCGCCAGTGTGAATTGCCTACAAGTGAGGAATATGATAAGCCCTGAGGAATTTGACAGTTCAAATTCCGACCGTTGCTGTGCTTTGCGCTAGCTGTTCAGATATTCTATCCACCTAACAATCATATCATTGGGGGGCATTTATGTCTTATCATGTCGGGTTGCACCCTAGCTATAAATAGCCGCCCCCCACAACCAATAGATGGTTGGCTGCTCCGAGAGAGAACTTGACACTTGTCATTTGAGAGCAACCCATTCCTCGAGGACTTTGAGCGAAAATCATCAGTGAGGAAAAACCCAAAACCCAAACCACCAAAACCCAAAGTGATTGAGCATCACTGAAGAGATTGTTCCTGTGTGGAACCGACGCTTTTTACCTTTGAAGACTGTGTATCTTCCAGACGGTTAGGCATCATGGTCTAGAGCATCCAGCAGTAAATTGTGGATCGCCGGGTGACCGAGTTTGTGAGGGTTTGGAAGTCTACCCTGAAGACTTACCACGAGTGTTGGGTGAGGTCTGTGTGACCTTAGCTCAAGTAGAATACGGTAAGGATTGTGTGTCCTGGGACTGTGTGTCCTTTGGTTTAAATACCAAGCCGCTCCGAACCAGACGTACGACTGTTACAGCAGTTGGAACTGGGTCATCAAATCACTGTCTTCATCGAGCTCCTGGTTCTATTTCCCCAACCCCTTCATTTCCTCGAACTACTTGTTGATGAATCTGATCCTTACTGTTTGAAGAATTTGACTGAAGACTTTCTCAATTTCCTCATCTCAAATTCTTCAGTCACTTTATCTTCTGCCTGCTTATCCTGTTCACGCTACTTATGCTCTGTGTATGCTTCATTTCATCATGATGACTATGCTACTTCTATGTTTTGCATGCACTTGAGTACGTATTCCGTTGCGAGTAGTTCGTCACTTAGCAAATTCCTCAACTAGTAATTCCTCAGTGACGAATTTGTAAAAATCGCCTATTCACCCCCCTCTAGTCGATATAACGCACTTTCAATTGGTATCAGAGCAAGGTACTCCCTTGTTCTGTGTGATTTTGGTTTAACCACCTGGAGTTTTAGTTATGTCGACTGCAGGCATGATCATGGTCTCAGCTGGGTGTCCTACCTTCGATGGGACGGACTAACCCTACTGGAAGAACAAGATGCGCATGCATCTTGAGGCAATTGACAACGATCTCTGGTATGTTGTGGAAAATGGTGTTCCCTTTGTCACTCCCACTATCAACGCTGCTGATGTGAAGAGATTCAAGCAACTCGACTCTCAAGCGAAGAATATCATATGTGGCCATCTGAGAAAGGGTCAGTATGGCAGAGTGAGTGCTTTGGAGACTGCTAAGCTTATCTGGGATAGGCTGTCCAAAGTCAATGAAGGCATTTCAACTCAACGTGACTCTCGAGTTGATGTTCTTCGCAATCTCTTCAACCGCTTCAAAAGACTCGACAACGAAAATGTTCAGCAAACTTTCGATCGCCCCACTGATATCTCCAATGAGCTAGAGGCTCTTGGTGCCACTGACATCACCGACCATGAGGTGGTGAAGAAACTACTGAGATCCCTTGATTCCTCATTCGATACACTTGCTTTGATGATCCAAGAACGTGGAGACTACAAGTCACTAGATCCTGCTGATATTCTTGAGAGACTCAATACTCATGAATTCCAACAAGCTGAGAAGAGAGACCTCAACGGGCCAAGTTATGGAAGATCTCGTGCTTTTAAGGCCAAGGCAATTTCCTCATCTGAAGACGAAGAATCTGATAGTAGCCTTGGTGATCCTAAAGAACTGAGTCAGGAGCTAGCAATGCTCGTGATAAAATTCCAGAAGTTCTCAAGGAGAGGTCGGTTTGGAAAATCATCAAGAAGTGGCATGAAGAACTCAGAATCTTCATCAAGTGACTACAAGAAGAGAACTTGTCACAAATGCAAGAAATCTGGCCACTATATTGCTGACTGTCCTCTCTGGGAAAAAGAATCAAAGAAGAAGAAATACAAGGATGACAGTTCTGATGACTTGAAGAAAAAGAAGAAATCTTCAAAGTCCTCAAAGTCCTCATCCCACAAGAAGAACAACTTAAGGAAGGCTCGGGCACTTATTGGCAAGGAAATGGATCTGAAGAATATGAGGAAGAGGAGGAATCTAAGGAGGAGTCAGACTCTGGTGTGGCGAGCCTAGCTCTCGCTACTGCTTTCGTCAGCAAGTCTATCTTCAATGATGAGGAAAATGACAACTCCAACGACTCTGACGTCAGCAACGACGACTATGCTCTCACCTATTGCTTCATGGCAAAAGGTGCCAAGGTACTCAAACACCATTCCTCCTCTGAATCAAGTGATGGTGAATCTGAGGATTACATGAAACCTAGCTATTCCAAACTTGCTAATATTGCTACTAAACAACAAAGTGCAATTGAAAAGCTTCAGAAACTGCTAGACAAAAGCGATGACCTGTTGAATGAGGAAATGGATCGCTCTCAAACTCTGACCAAGGGACTTCAAAGTCTTCAGTCTAAGTTTGATAACCTTCAAAGTCGTCATAATGCCCTCTTAGTCAATCATGAGAAGCTTTCTTATGAATTTCTTCAAAGAAAGCAAGATCTTGAGAAACTAAGATTGTCTCATGAAGATCTTCAAAGGGATAACGATTCTTTGCTTGCTCAACAGATCAGTACCGCTCAGGAAGATTTTGTTCCACCTTGCTTGAAATGCATCGAACGTGAAACTGCTCATTCTACACCTGAAAGTTCAAATGCTTCTATTGCTGCAAATTCTTCAACTATTTCCGTGGTCACAAATTCGTCATCCGAGGATACCACAAGTATCACTGACGAAAATGCAGGGTTGAAGGAATTGTATGTGATAGGCATATACAAAAGTCTCAAAGGGCATCAAACCCTTTGCGATGTGCTTAAAAAGCAGATTCTGAACAGGAACCCTAGGAAAGAGGGTATTGCATTTGAGAGGAAACTCAATGGTGAAGGATCTTACTAGAAACCAGAGCAGTATCCCAAAACCTCATGGGTTGCTGCAAAAGGACCTCTTGTAGATCCATCTACTTTATCTGGCTTTACTTGTGAAACTTCATATTCCTCTGATGAGTCAATTGACTCCAACTATAAACTGTTCAAAAATCAGAATGGTGAAGTATTTGCTAGATATGTTGGAACTAACTGCAGGAATGGTCCCCCTCTATGAAAAATCTGGGTTCCCAAGATCTGCTTGGAATGTCTTCAGGTGAATGTCCTCATGACACCACCCCCGAAGAAAAGGAACCCCAGATCAAATTCCTCATATGGACCAAAGTCTTCACATGGACCAAATTCCTCATATGGTCAAAAATCATATCATTCTCGTGCTAATGCTTCTGTTTCGCAGGGAAAATCTAAGGGTCATGAATATGCTCATTATTCTTCAAATCATTATGTTCATAGGTCTTCGAAGAATTTCTCTGCTTATTCATATGAGTACTCTAACCCCCGTCCTGTGAAACGAAGTGCACTTGCTTCTATGCCACCCTTATCATATGGAGCTCGCAAAATGATGAACTCTTTGCCACCCCTCCAGATGTGGGTGGTGAAGAAATCAAACTAATCCCTTATGCATGGTCAGGTCTCCAGACGAACTTGAACATCTGATGAATTTGCTGGAGACCTGAGGAAATGCTTGAAAGGACGCAAGCTAATCACGAAGAAATGAATCATTCATTTCTCACGTCCTCACATTACTTTGCTTACTATTCTATGTGATGAAATTCAGTCTGATGAATTTGATGTCATATTCTTCACTCTGAAGCATATTCGGTTGTAAGCTGTACTAATTCATCTACAGGATGAAACTCCCAAAACAACTGAGTGGGTCCTCGATAGTGGATGAACCAACCACATGACTGGTGACAAGAACCTATTGATGAACATTCCACTGGCTCCCTCTCATCTGAAGCATATCACCTACGCAGACAAAGGAAAAAAGCAAGGTATTGGGTCTAGGTAAGGTTGCAATCTCGAAGGATCGACACATGGATAAGGTGATGCTTGTCGAGTCCCTTGGATTCAACCTCATGTCTGTCTCAATGCTTTGTGACCTTGATATGGTTGTCATCTTTGGCAAATACCGCTGTGTTGTCATCATGGAATCTGACAAATCCAAAGTCTTCGAAGGCTTTAGGAGAGGAAACTTGAATATTGTTGATTTCTCTACAGGTCCACAGCCGGCCACATGTCTACTTGCAAAAGCTTCAGAAGGCTGGCTATGGCATCGACGACTTGGACATGCTGGCATGAGGAACTTGCACACGCTCGCGAAGAAAAAGCACTTCATTGGTATTGAGCTTGTCAAATTCCTGGATCACTTGTGTGGGGCTTGTGAATCTGGGAAGATGACCAGATCCAAGCATCCATCCAAGACTATCATGACTACCACTCGTCCTTTTGAATTGCTTCATATGGATATCTTTGGTCCCACTCACTATGCCACACTAACAAATACCCCATGCTTATATGGTTTTGTCATTGTTGATGATTTCTCTCGCTATACCTGGGTGCACATTATCCTGTACAAATCTGAAGTGCAGAATGTCTTCAAACGATTTTCTTCAAGGGCCTCGACGAACTTCGGCGTCAAAATCAAGCATATCAGGAGTGATAATGGGACTGAGTTCAAGAACACTGGTCTTGATGATTATCCTGATGAACTTGGTATTACTCCAGAGCTATCTGCCCCTTATACTCCTGAGCAGAATGGTGTTGTGGAGTGCAAGAACAGGACTCTTGTTGAGATGGCTCGCACCATGCTTGATGAATACAAGACCCCTCGTCGCTTCTGGCCTGAGGCAATTAATACTGCTTGCCACATCATCAACAGGGTATATCTTCAAAAATTCCTCAAGAAGACTTCATATGAACTCCTCACTGACAAGAAACCCAATGTGAGTTATTTCAAAGTCTTCGGTGCAAAATGCTGGATTAGAGATCCATACCACAGTTCTAAATTTGCACCAAAAGCACATGAAGGTTTTATGCTTGGTTATGGAAAGGACTCGCACACCGACAGAGTCTTCAACACCTATCACAACAAGGTTGTTGAAAGTGTAGATGTGCGGTTCGATGAAACTAACGGCTCGCAAAGAGAGAACCTGCCTCCTGTGCTAGATAAAATGCGACCTGAGGAGCCCATTAAGTTCAAGGCCACTGAAGATGTGATCCCTACTGAAGAACAACTACTCTCTGAAGAAGTTGTACCCAACGCTAAAGACATTCATGCTGATACACCTGAAGAAAATGACGCTGAAGAAAATGCTCAGCCTCAACAAAGTCTTCAACCTTCTCATCCACGACTTGCAAATGAAGTGCAGATCGAGAAAATCCTCGACGACATCAATGCACCAGGTCCTCTCACTCGCTCAAGAGCCTCTCATTTGTCTAACTTTTGTGGGCACTTTGCTTTTGTCTCTATCACAGAGCCCACCAAAGTTGATGAATCATTCTTGGAGCCTGAATGGATTCAAGCCATGCAAGAGGAATAGCATCAATTCAAGCTCAACAACGTGTGGGAACTCGTCAAACGCCCAGATCCTCGCAAGCACAATATCATAGGTACCAAGTGGATCTACCGCAACAAATAAGATGAACTTGGTCATGTAGTGAGGAATAAGGCCCGTCTTGTGGCACAGGGCTACACACAGGTTGAGGGAATTGACTTTGATGAAACTTTTGCACCTGTTGCTAGACTTGAAGCTATTCGCATATTGCTTGCTTATGCTAACCATCATAATATCATCTTATATCAAATGGATGTGAAAAGTGCATTCCTCAATGGTAAGCTTGAGGAAGAAGTATATGTTGCTCAACCCCCAGGTTTTGAAGATCCTAAGTATCCTGACAAAGTCTTCAGACTCAACAAGGCCCTCTATGGCCTCAAGCAAGCCCCTCGGGCATGATATGACACACTGAAGGAATTCCTCATGAAGAAAGGCTTCAAACCCGGTTCACTTGACCCAACTCTTTTCACAAAATCATATGATGATGAATTATTTGTGTGCCAAATATATGTGGACGATATTATCTTTGGATGTACTGACAAACGTTACAGTGATGAATTTGCCTATATGATGGGTGAAGAATATCAAATTTCTATGATGGGAGAGCTCAAATTCTTCTTAGGGCTTCAAATTCGTCAACAACGCAATGGCATCTTCATATCTCAAGAGAAATACCTCAAGGATGTCCTGAAGAAATTTGGCATGCAGGATTGCAAAGGCGTCAAGATTTCTATGCCCACATCGGCTAAACTCTGCACTGACGAAAGTGGTAAAGATTTCGATCAGAAGGTATATCGCTCCATGATTGGTTCTTTATTGTACCTATGTGCATCTAGGCCAGGTATTATGCTTAGTGTTTGCATGTGTGCCCGATTTCAAGCCAAACCGAAGGAATCACACCACAAGGCTGTGAAACATATTCTTCGATTTGTAGCTCACACACCAACACTAGGATTATGGTACCCCAAGGGCTCAGATCTTGACCTCATTGGATATTCTGATTCTGATTATGCTGGTGATCATGTGGACTGCAAGTCAACGTCAGGCACTTGTCATTTCCTCGGACAATCCTTAGTCTGTTGGACCTCGAAGAAGCAGAACTGCGTGTCACTATCCACTGCTGAAGCTGAGTACATTGCTGCTGGTTCTTGCTGTGCTCAATTGCTATGGATGAAGCAAACCCTCAAGGACTACGGCATCAACGTGAAGAATGTCCCTCTCTACTGCGACAATGAGAGTGCCATCAAGATTGCTCACAACCCAGTTCAGCACTCAAAGACCAAGCACATCCAGATTCGTCATCATTTTCTTCGTGACCATGTGATGAAGGGCGATATCTTCCTCGACCACGTGAAGACTGAAGAACAACTGGCTGATATCTTCACAAAGCCCTTGGATGAGAAGAGATTTTGCGAGTTGTGGTGTGAGCTAAATATCTTAGAATCTTCGAATGTTCTTTGAAAGGACGCACATCCTAACACTTATGCAAAATTGATGACTTTGATGTGCAACACACGAAGTAACGTTTTTCTTCAATCAATGAAGACTAACACTCTAAGTGTGAAGAAATTAATGAAGAATTTGATTCTCAGAACCCTACGACAATTGTACGCGGTGTCTGAAATCGCCATTCTTATACGGTGGGTAACGCCACCACCAACAGTTGAAATTCTTCAAGATTGAGTTTTTCATCATTTTGCAAATTCTTCAAAATTGTCAAATTCTTCAAGTTTGCAAATTCCTCAAAATTTCAAATTCTTCAAACTTGTCAACTGATGTTCCTCACATGAGTTTTTCTTCATTGACTACACACACACACAGACACACACACACACACACACACACATATATATATATATATTGAGTTTTTCAATGTCCTCAACAACATTCACTTATAGCTATTTCTTCAAGTTGATTTTCTTCTAAGTGAATGTGATCGGACCCGTTCCCCCTCTATGCTAAACTCAACCCAGACTGTTCACAAATTCTTCATGTGCATTCTACATTGAAACCCGTTCAAAGTCTTCACTGAGTCCTTGTCAGCTGAAGAATTTGCGAACGAAAACTTTAAAATATTCAATCTCAATTTTTGGCGATTGCCGCTCAAACTATCTCCACTACACAGTACGTGGATAACCCATGATCCCTCACTATCTCCACTACACAGTACGTGGGTGACACATGTCGCGTGGATAACCCATGATCCCTCACTATCTCCACAACATAGTACGTGGGTGACACATGTCGCATGGATAGCAAGGGCCAGGGGTATACTGGTCCAAAATCTTCGGACCAGTTGGTTTTTACCGCCGCTATAAATACCCCCTCTCTTCCTCTAGCTCGGGTTACTCCTCACTCCCATTTCTCCCGAGCTCCAGACCTAGAGCTGCCGCTAACCTCATCGTCGTCGGAGAGGAAGAGCTTCACTGCCTCGACCTCGCCGTCGTCGTACTCGCATCGGCTGCGGAAGTCTTCACTCCGCCGCCGCTGTAGTTGTCTCCCTCTGCCAACCTAGGGCATGGGAGATCTGGACTGACGAACTCCTCCACTTCACTTCTCTGTTCATCGTGTTCATCGCATACGGTAAATAAAATCTAGTTTTATTGCCATTTTTTATCCCGATGATTTTCACAAAATCCTCAAAAGGTGTTATTCTTCAGCAATCCATCTCTAAAGCTCCAAACAAACTCCTTCTCTTGATTTATTTCGCTAAGTTATGATTTTCTTCAAGATTCCTCAATTGTGTGGATCTTCAAATCTACACAACTCTGGAACCTAAGTCAAGCACACTTAGTGAAATTCTTCAAGGCATCTATGGTCAAATTCCTCAAACTTGATACTTTTGCAAAAAAAATTGAGAATGCATATGACCTCTTCAAATTCTTCGCACCTATACTCTATTCATAGGTACAAATGTCAGCTGATGAATCTCTAGGTTCTCATCAACTTAACTCATTTGCAGCGTTCCTTGAAGAAAAGTTGCATACTTCGTTAGAAACTTTAACAGTTCATAATCCTCAGCTGAAGAAAATGGCAGATGGGAAAAGACCTCAGAAAGGAGGAAAGAAACCTGCATCCAACACTGCATTTGAGATCCCTGAGGATATCTATCCTTAGTATTGCACACCTGATGAAGAAATCTATGGGAAAGAAACCAAAGAGAAGCGCAAAATTCGCATTCAAAAGATTGAAAGGAGATGGATGAAGGAATGGAGAGAATATCGTTATGTCACTGCTAAATACATGAAGAAATTTTCCCTAAAACCTCCTTGCTGAAGACTTCCATTGGCAAATAACTAGGCTACAGATCCCACTAGCCTCATGAGAGGTGAGGATTTTCCTGAAGAATGGGCAAAATATCAGAAAAAGCTTCAAAGGATTTCTAAAGAAGCTGTGAGGCAATTCAATGTGGACTCTGCTGCTGCTGCTGCTACTGCTGCCTCTGCTAGTGCACCTGTTCCAAAGAAATCAGTGGTGAAGAAATCCACTGCCAAATCCTCAGCACCAAAGTCTTCTGCTCCAAGTTCTTCACAACAAATGCCTACGACAAAATCCTCAAAGGCTTCCGCAATGCCCTCAGTAACTGCGCAATCTTCAGCAGCTGCTGCCAAGTCCTCAACACCAGTGCATCTTGCATCCTGTCAGAGGACTGCAGGTTTTTCAATTGCTTCAGGGGCATCTGCAACTTCATCTTCCCAAGCACATTCCTCAAGCAGTCCCACTTTGCTGAAAGTGAAGGCAACAGCAGGACGAGGCAAGAGGCCAAGTCCTCACAAGAAGCAAGTAGTCTTTCAAATTCTCTCAGAATCTGAGGATGACTATGCAGATGATGAAGAACTTGCTGCCATTGTGAGGAATAAGCAAGAAAGAGTGGCTCAAGCCAAGGGCACTTCAATTCCTCTCTAGCTGGATCCAAAGACTGTGCTCAACTTCATCAACATTTGGCACCAGGACCCTAATACTCCAATTGATGATTTGAATCTGCCTCCCGGTCCTAGCCATGTCCTCACAGCTTTCATTGGTGAGGAAAAATTGAAGTATGAAAAAGCCAGAAAGGCCAAGAAGGCTCAATACAAGAAAGAGCGCTTCATGAAGAACAATGTTCTTAATCTGACGCGTGATCAACTTCTCTATGTCCAAAGGGACATCAAAGGCCTCAGTGATGAATTTGATAGTTACTATGCAGACTGGAAAGGCGCCAAGGTCAGATTCGTCAAACTGGCTGACAAAGCCATCAAGGACCACAACTCAAGGGTTGCAGCCAGATCTCAACCACAAATTCCTCAGGCTAGCTCCTCTACTCAGCCTGCTGAAGAAACTGCAAGTGCAACTGAAGAAATTCATGCCGCTGAAGAAATTGCCAGGGCAACTCCCAACGTTGTGCCTGAAGAAACTGCTAGGGCGATTGCATCAGTCGACCCTGAAGAAAATGCACCACCTTCACCACATGCTCCCCCAGCAAAATCTTCAATGGTGAAGACAGACACACTTCCTTCTTCATCAGAAGTGAATAAAACAAAGGCTGCGGAGAAAGTTGCCGCAAAGAAAAGGAAAGCATCAACTTCTGCAGAATCCTCAGCTCCCAAGAAAGTGAGGACTTTGCCAAGTTCCTCAGACGAACCAATTGATGCTACTCCAATTTCTTCAGTCCCTTCATATGAAATTGTTCCTTTTGGAGAAGAATATGTGCTTCCTGAGGACGATGAAGAAACTCAGTCTGCTGCTTCCTCAGAGCAGATTGATGAAGAAATAGAAGTGGATGCAAATGTCTCAACCCCTCTCGTGTCATCACCCCAGCCTCAGTTGACTGCTGAAGAGGCCGGTGTTGAAGAAATGGATGAGGATGTGGACATTGGATCCACCACTCCAGTCATCAATGATGAATTTTGGGAAGCAGCACACCCAAATTCACCAATGACCACTCCTCTCACTCAGATTCCTCAGTCTCCTACCCCGACTGAAGAAATTCAAACAGGGTCTGATGGTCTGTCCACTCCCCTCCTGACGGTTCCTCAAGAAATTCCAGCTACAACAGCTGAAGAAATTCCTGTCCAAAATGTGCCTGAGGAGATTGCTGCACATATTCCTCAATCCGAAGAAACTGCTATTATGCCAAAGGAGATTGTGGGCCGCTTCAAGCCAAATCTTCAACCTAAGCCCAAGTTGTCATTCAAAGGCTCAAAGCACCCCAAATTCATCAAGGCGATTTTTTCAATGAGCACATATTCTTCACTGGACCAAATCCTTATGAATCAGCAAGAGTTGGTCGCTCAAGGTTCTGGACTCCATCTCAGATGAACTTCTATGCTGTGCTATTTGACAAGGACAAAGTCTTCCAGCATCATCAAATTCCTCATGTAGATATGGAATCCATCCCATGCTTCACTCCAGTGCTTACAGTTCTTCATGACGTTGCACTTCTTCCATTCTGTGCTGATGTCTGCGATTGGAATGAAGAGCTAATTCTTCAATTCTATGCAACCCTGCACATCTCTGGTGAAGCTTCTGATGTTAACACATCGATCTTGGATTGGATGTCTGGAAACACTCACTACACTGCTCCAGCAACTGAATTGCTTCGTTGTGTCCCAATTCCAATTCCTTCAGAAGGAGCAAGATGCATCTATGATGAACCTGAACTGCCAAATCACATGATGCAAGTGCTGATGAAGCCTTTGGCACCAGGAAGACCTCCAAGGACCACCTTCTTAGTGAAGGATTTGTTATATGTGCCCAGGACCATCTACCGCATATTGACCAAAACCCTCAGTCCAATCAAGGGCCGCAACTGTGAAGAAGAAGAAGTTTTTGGCATCATGAAGAATCTGCTATTCAACATCATTCATGGGATTCCCGTCAACTATCACGATTTCTTCATGAGTACTTTGGCAAATATTGCTGTGTCACCATTCGAATTGAAGCCTTATGCTCCCTGGATCATGAAATTCATCAGATCAAGGTCTTCAACTCCATTCAAGGCTGACTTTCAGAATCACTTCAGTTTCCTGCCTCCAATTGAAGTCCTCAAGAAGACATTTTCTTCAGTTAAAGGAAAAGGCAAGGCTGTAATTGATGAAGGCACTCATCCATTGGATGGTCAGTTTCGCAAGACTGCATCTTACTCCACCAATGATGACTCTGCCACATAAGATTATGCTGCAAAAGCCTCAGCTCAAAACCCTCAAGCTTCTGCCCCTCGAGTGATGACTGATCGTGAGCTTCTTCTAAGTCTTCATCAGAAGGTCGATCATAATCACAAGTGGGTCAAGCGTCAGTTCAAATCAATTCTTCAGAACATGACTGTGACGCCTAACTCAGTGAGGAAGAATCATTACTATGTGCATGAAATCCTCAACCGCACCGGGGCCATACTCTCACATTTCAAGACTCCTGAAGAACTCAATGAGATGGAATTTCAGTAGAACTTTGACTGGGCTCATCTTCCAGAGAAGAAATTCAAGAAGGTCAAAGTCCCTTTGCTTGTCACCAGTTCATTTTCTTCATCGCGTGCGACGAATGAAGCTGAAGATATTGAAGATACTGTTGAAGGCCCTACACCACCAACCGACCCCGACAACGCTGGCGCTCCTCCACCACCTTCAAGATGAAATTCTTCAGGGGCGTTAGTCCTCAATTTCGTCCCTTTTGGTCACTTGATGACAAAGGGGGAGAAATTTGAGTTAGTCTTCAAGCGGGTCTATATATGGGCTGTTTTTGTTTAAGTTACAACTCTTGCTCTTCTGAAGTGTTTGTTGATTGAGTTGTAAACTTAAGTCCGATGGTGGTCTGATACTTTTGAACTGTTTTCCGCATGCTTATTTCCTCAAGTACCTTAATGCACGCATGCTGAATTTTGTCAGACACCATTTTCCATCATGCATTTCAATTTCCTCGTGATATATATAAAATGCGTGTATGGATTACAAGATATATGGGGAGATCTCCAAGACTTTATCCTGCCATGTGCATTTGCAGTCCAAAGCAAATTCCTCAAATATGCACATCTTCAGGGGGAGTTCCTCTATATCTTGCAATCAAATTCCTCAAACTCGGTACTTACACTTCATATGTTTATCCCCATTGAAAACTTAACCTATTTGTCATCAATCACAAAAAAGGGGGAGATTGTAAGTGCATCTAGTGCCCCTTAGTGATTTTGGTGTATTGAAGACTTATAGGTTAAGAGACTAATATGTTTGTGAGTGTACACATGCTCTATAAGTCGATGAGGACTTTGGTATATTCGAAGAATATCGACCCCTAAAAATGAAAGTCTTCAGCTGAAGACTTTGGTGAAGACTTTGCTGGAGACTTTGTTATTTCCCGAAGACTTTGAAAATGAAGAAGATGGTGTGACCTTGAAGATATGAACGAGGACTATGAAGCATGAAGACTTTTGTTTTCGTAGTTTCATTTCAATTCTTTGAGGCATAGGAAACACCATACTGTTAAAGGGGGCCGAGGTAATACTAAGGAAAAATTTCCATCTGATGCTCAACTCAAAAAGCCTCAACACAACCCAATCCTTCGAGTGAAGCAATTGGAAATCTCTTGCAGTTCAGTCAAGTTCTTCAGTGACAAAGACGATGTTCTTCTGGTCTCTGAGGAAATTGGTCTGACTGAGGAGTTAGGATTTTGCCAGTGCGAATTGCCTACAAGTGAGGAATATGATAAGCCCTGAGGAATTTGACAGTTCAAATTCCGACCGTTGTTGTGCATTGCGCCAGCTGTTCAGATATTCTATCCACCTAACCGTCATATCGGGGGGCATTTACGTCTTATCATGTCGGGTTGCACCCTGGCTATATATAGCCGCCCCCCCACAACCAATAGATGGTTGGCTGCTGAGAGGGAGAACTTGACACTTGTCATTTGAGAGCAACCCATTCTTCGAGGACATTGAGCGAAAATCATTAGTGAGGAAAAACCCAAAACTCAAACCACCAAAACCCAAAGTGATTGAGCATCACTGAAGAGATTGTTCCTGTGTGGAACCGACGCTTTTTACCTTTGAAGACTATGTATCTTCCAAACGGTTAGGTGTCTTGGTCTAGAGCATCCAGGAATAAATTGTGGATCGCCGGGTGACCGAGTTTGTGAGGGTTTGGAAGTCTACCCTGAAGACTTACCACGAGTGTTGGGTGAGGTCTATGTGACCTTAGCTCAAGGAGAATACGGTAAGGACTGTGTGTCCTGGGACTGTGTGTCCTTTGGTTTAAATACCATGCCCCTCCGAACCAGACGTACGACTGTCACAGCAGTTGGAACTGGGTCATCAAATCACTGTCTTCATCGAGCTCCTGGTTCTATTTCCTCAACCCCTTCATTTCCTCGAAGTACTTGTTGATGAATCTCATCGTTACTGTTTGAAGAATTTGACTGAAGACTTTCTCAATTTCCTCATCTCAAATTCTTCAGTCACTTTATCTTCTGCCTGCTTATCCTGTTCACGCTACTTATGCTCTGTGTATGCTTCATTTCATCATGATGACTATGCTACTGCTATGTTTTGCATGCACTTGAGTACTTATTCCACTGCGAGTAGTTTGCCACTTAGCAAATTCCTCAACTAGTAATTCCTCAGTGACGAATTTGTAAAAATCGCCTATTCACCCTGCCTCTAGTCGATTAACGCACTTTCAATTCCACATATTGCATTAATGCAAAATGTCAATGTTCTCCTATTTAGGTTGCTCTAGCATGCATGATAATAGCACCAATGGATTCTTTGGATTTTTCTGATGATTTTTCATATATAAATTATTTCAATCTGAGTTACAGATTAATTTCTATGAATTTTCTAAAATTTCAGCATTTCCTAGAATTATTATAAACAGAAAAGGCTTTATTGCGTCAGCATGACATCAGCAGGTCAACTGGTCGTTGCCAGATCAAACTTGACCAGTGGGGTCCACTGGTCAGTGACGCAGGCACTAACAGAGATTTAAAATTAATCTTAACACCTAATTAGTGGGTCTGGGCCCATTGTCAGTGGGTGACTAAGTTAATTAAACTAGTTAATTAATTGTAACCTTAATTCAAATTAACCAGGGGCTAGGCCCCACCTGCCAGTGACCCAGGGGGGTCAACCCCGTGGTCAAACTGGTCGGGCTCGCGGGTGTTGAGCCGCCGGCGGCCACAGGGACGGCAGAGGGGGTCGGGTTTCGCCCTCCAGTGACCAAAACGACGGGGAGAGGTTCTAACGAATGCCCGCACTCGTGCACATCCAGCGGGATGCATCCCAGGGGCTGGGATGGAGCAGCGCGTCGCCGGTGACGAGCTTGGCGGCTGTCGGAGCTCGGCTGAGCTCGAGGTCGACGGTTCAGCACGCAAAAAGGCCGGGGCTTGGCTCCTACCACGTCTACGCGACCCTACGAGCTCGATGGTGGCCTCGGAAGGACCACCTGGACACCGGAGCGTCGCCGGCATTGAGCTCGCATGGCGGAGCTATTCGGCCTCGATGGATTCCGATGTTACGGCTAGCAATCGATGGGGAGAAAAGGGGGAATCGAACTGCAAGCTCACTGCGAGGTCGTAGTCGTTGGAAGCCGGCTCGGGGACGGCCTGGTGATGACAAACGGCGGCGGCGATCGTCGGTGGCCGGAGGTTGAAGATGGCTCGGTGCGGCGATGGGGGAGCTTCTGGCATCGCGCGGCTTGGCAAAGAGCAGCAGCAGCTCAAGGCGGAGCGGATGAGCTGCTCGGGGGCGAGGGGGAGCGGCTGGAGAGGCAAGGCCACTACGGCGAGCACTCGGGTGCGGCGGCCATGGCGGAGCAGAGGAGGAGAGGCAGAGGGGGCGAACGGGAGGAGGAGGCGATCGGGACGGCTCCTAGAGCTTATCCCCAGCGTCGACGTGGCCCGGGAGGCAGGCAGGCAGGTGCCGGTGTGGCGGCACGGCCGTGCTCGCGTGTCGGCCACGCGCCCAGCCTCCTGGCGCCAGGAGGACGACGACCTGGCTGGGCCAGATTGGCCGGCCTGGCCTGGGCCTCGGGTAAGTCTGGTGGGTTTTCTGCTTTTCTTTTATTTGTTCCTGTATTCTTTTTTGTCATTTGTTTTATTTTATTTGGGCTCAAAACCCTAGCTCAAAACCACTGAAATATTTTATAGAGCAAAGTTTGAATAATTCAAACCTCCACAAAAAGTTTCAGCATTTTTGAATGATTGTAATATTTATAGTGCTTTATTTATTCATTTCGGTAGCATTATAAGTTATTTTTAAAATGCTATACCTATGACGAAAATTAAACTGTCACCTGAAATGTTGTTGCGAACATTTATCAGTAATAGTGAACATTTTTTAAGGGCATTTTGGATTCATTGAAAATCACAAATATTTGAATTGCTTTAAATCAAGTGAGGTGCTAGGGTTTCTGATATTCCCCATTTCATGTTGATGCAAATTTAAACATGATGTACATCTTAGATAGCACAAGGCAAGGGAAGACTAGGGATGTGACAACTCACCCTCACTCAAAAGAATCTCGTCCCGAGATTTGGAAGTCGTCGGGAAGAGCGCGGGGTACTCTAGTCGAAGACGGTCCTCCCTTTCCCATGTGGCTTCCTTCTCGGAATGGTGTGACCACTGAACCTTGAGAAACTTGATGTTTCGACGTTGAGTGGTACGCTCAGCTTGATCGAGGATCCGAACAGGGTATTCTCGATATGTAAGGTTATCTTGGAGATCAAGCGTTTCTTGGTCTACTTCGCGGACAGGGTCCGAGAAGCAACGCCTGCGTTGCGAGATGTGGAAGACAACATGAACCTTGTAAAGATGCGGTGGAAGTTCCAATTGGTAGGCAACCTCTTCTCGTTTAGCAAGAATGCGAAAAGGACAAATGTAACGAGGAGCCAACTTGCCTTTGATACCGAATCGATGGGTACCCTTCAGAGGTGTAACCCGAAGGTAAGCCTTCTCGTCAAATTCAAAGGTCCCAGCCTTATGATGGCGATCATATTGGCTCTTTTGACGAGATTGGGCTGTTTTCAACTTTTCACGAATAATGCAAACTTGCTCTTCTGCATCCTGGATCATATCCGGGCCAAAGAGTTGCCTCTCTCCGGTTTCTGACCAGTTAAGAGGTGTTCGACACCTTCGTCCATAGAGAACTTCAAAAGGGGCTTTGCCCAAGCTTGACTGATAACTATTGTTATAAGCAAATTCAGCAAATGGAAGACACTTCTCCCAATCCATGTTGAAGGATATAACACAAGTTCTAAGCATGTCTTCCTGGATTTGATTGACTCGCTCTACTTGACCACTGGACTGCGGATGGAAAGCAGTGCTAAAGGATAGATGAGTCCCCAAAGCATTTTGGAAGCTTTCCCAGAATCGGGAAGTAAAGATACTTCCACGGTCTCAGTTAATCTCCAAAGGAACACCATGAAGAGATACTATTCGAGAAATATTTAGATCCGCTAGCTGACTAGCAGTTATACTTTCGCGAACAGGAAGGAAATGAGCCACTTTGGAAAGGCGGTCAATGACCACAAAGATAGCATTATTCCCTCTCTTGGTCCTGGGAAAACCGGTCACTACTAGAAAAAAGGCTATTAGTGGCGCACCTGTTTTTGCTATTAATGGCGCACTATAGGTGCGCCACTATTACCACGCCACTAGTAATGGTTAGTAATGGCGCACCTCTGGTGCGCCATTACTAATCCAAATACCAGTGGCGCACCTCTGATGCGCCATTACTAATCCAAATACCAGTGGCGCACCTAGTGGTGCGCCACTAATAAGGCCACATGCGCCACTGATATCCAGTGTACCAATGGCGCACCTTAGCCCATGCTCCACTGATATCCATGGTGGGAAACAAAAAAAATGCACAGCCACTGATATCCATAGTGTACCAATGGCGCACCTTAGCCCATGCGCCACTGATATCCATGGTGGGAAACAAAAAAAAATGCACAGCCAGGTCGTCCACGTAATAAGATTAAATTAAATTAAATTTTTTTGAGGTATTAAATTACAACTGTGCCACTAACAAGCAAGTCATCAATTAGCTGAATGTTAAGCATTCGCTTTCAGCAAGATAGGACTACCACAAACTACATATGCCAGGCTTAATAATGTAACTTCAAGCAGAACTGCTCTGTGTCAATCTCGTCGTCGACGCCGCAGTAGCCCCATGTCGATGTCGTCGTCGACGCCGCAGCAGCTCGTGTCAATGTCGTCGTCGATGCTGCCGCTGCCCCATGTCGATGTCGTCGCCGACGCTGCCTCTGCCCCATGTCGATGGCGCTGTTCAACACATCCTCATAGGGGGAACTTCAAGAACAAGTGGAAGAAATAATTAAATAAAGATCATATTAGCTGTGTATGGATACAAAACATAGTCCTTGAACAAAACTTACAGGTTTCCAATTTCTATCCATTCACTAGTAGGACAAAAACCATTATCCTTGAGAATTGAGGAAACACGTTCAATGACCTCCGAATGGGGCACCTGCATGAAATGCGGCACCTGCATGACCATTTTAAATTGTGAGATATATCATATATGTCATGAGCACCATGAAACATGATGACTGAGAAATTACAGAAAGATTTGTTTGCAGTGGGAACAATATTAATATAATATAAGTGGAAAGGCAAAATAAAAACTTAAGATTACTAACAACATTGTAGATTGAATGTATTTTTATGACATCAATACATGTACAGAACACACATTTTGTCTTATTTGGGTTAATTAGATATACAGCATTATTTTGTTTTAGTTCCAAGTTTGCCCCAATTCTTTAGTTTTGGCTTTTAAAAAGAGTAGTGTGTTGATATTGTCCACACTATCTAACTGAAAGTAACAACCCAGCACAGACAGTTTGTGTAAACTGGACTAGACTTCTTTTCCCCAAGAAACCAGCAGGAGCTCTGCCTCTTCATTACAAAAGGAAGTTGCTAAACACCTGCACTTAGATGGCATGCAGACTACTCCAAAAAAAGGCAAGATTTACTATTATGATTGTCTGTCCTTTTTTTGGACAATGAGCTTTGTAAACTGTTGTCTGTCCTTGGGAACTTCATTTTTGTAACATATCTCCTACTCCTATTTGTTTCAACTTTTAGTATATATTGAGCTAAAATTGCTGCCATGGCAGAGAAATTCACTAGGTGCAGACTTGGGTTTATTCCAACAATACACCCCTGGCAGTCAAAGCTCCACAACCGCCTAGGCACCCCAAATACACCCACGATAAACAAAACTGTAAGAGGAAGTGCCTATGCAACAATAGGCGAACACCAACCGCATCAACTACACCTAACGCTAATTTGAACCTTAATTCCCAAAACGAGAAGTTTTCGTGAAGGAGAGGAAGTCTAAATGATTCATATTTTAAAAGTCATTTACAGACTGTATTTGTTGCCAATGACCGCAAATAAATCTTACATTCTTGACTGAGACTATAATAAGTATTAGATATATTGCAAATTTTATTCAGTGTTTCTAAAAATATTATATTGATCAGATAATCCGATTCGCAAAAAAAGAAGATAGTCTAGGAATTACCAAAAAACCATTATACTATACCAATATATGCAATTTTTGTAAAGCAGAGAAAATCGAGGAATTGTAACATCACGCACCAACAGAATGATACCTCTAGATGCTTCTGAATGTATGAATCAAGACCTTCACCAGCTTTAGAAATTACATGAACAAGCATCAATGCCATATTATTAAGCCGTATCCTTGCCTCCACTTGCTGATCCTTCTCAGAATGCAAAGTAATATTGTTGTTTAAAATACGGTCACGGATAATCGCAAACCCGTCTGGCTTACTATCTCCATTTCTTTTGCGAGAAGTTCCCTTACGTATCTGCTCTTGAGCTGCCAAGAGCAAAATGGTTGTCTCGGCAAGATTTCCCTCTTTTATGTAATTCCACAGCTCATCCAATAGATTATCTGTGTATTTTGCGATCAGCCGAGTCGTATCCAAGAAGATCTTCTGCAAAAACCACCAACAGAGAGCAAAAACCGAGTCCTTTTAGAATTTATAGGCAAGGTAGTGCTTATTAACTTAAAACTGTGTTCTCACCAACAATCTAAATAAAATCACAATCTTATTTTCTCTGTTAACAGAAAAATAGAGTTTGTTTTCTCTGAACAAAGTGTCGAAGGCTAAAAAACGTCACTACAGCACAGAAAACAATTTCGAGTATGGTAAATGGAGATGTAGGAATTTAAGGTTCCTCGAGTATTATTGCTACTTCAGTTATTTAAGATATGTGACTTTGTTTAAATTGTGAAGGGGATGGATGCGAGACAAACCATTTCAGGTAGGCACAGAAGATGGATGAGCTTGAAGATAAAGTTGGCATCTGCCTCACTGTAATCCCGATGCTCGTGGTTTGGAAATAGACTGTCTTCCAGATACTTAATGCATGCATGTGTTCTCGACTGCAACATGGAGTGGGAGAAGTCCCTCGATGACCTCAGCACCGGCTGTGCGTAGATTGGCGGACGCGCCGTGGCGGACGAGCAACTGAATCATGTCAACCGAAAAAAAGTCAGCAGCTCGGTGGAGGGGATAGTACCCATACTGGTTCATGCAGTTGGGACCGGCTTGGCACCCATCAAGTTCAGGTGCCTGGAATCAAAAGAGGTGAAAGGAATTCAGTTATCCGATTAGCAGAGCAAAATGAAATAAGCAATGCACTATAGGACAACAAACAAAAATTTGTAGAAGTAGCACACAGCCACACACACAAAATACTGCAGGAAAAATGTAAATAACCAAATGTTTTTTTTTAAATGCTGAGAACCTTAGGGATGCGATCTGGGAAGATTATACTGGAAGCTCTGAGGGCACCAGTTACAGCTTGTTTTAATGGAGACGAGGAGGCAGGGCTTGGGGTCATCGGAGCAGCCAGGCCGCCACGCGGGAAGGGGGACATAGTCACCAGCCGGTGCAGTAGGGTGGTGGAGAGCCGTCAAGGTCGCCTCAGTGCCAGATCGACTCAGCCGATGACGCACAGGAGCTGCTCCTGGCCGGTGCACGCGGGAATCCCCGGTGGCGCAGATGGGCAGCACCGGCACCTGAGGCTCACGCGGGAGCAGTGGGGACGGAGGGTAGCACCGGCGCAGGAGCAGATGCGGCGGCGCCGTCCCCACCTGCTGCTGGTGCTGCTAGGGTTTTGCGGCGCCTGCTGGATCCCTCGGCGCACCGGCTGCGAGCGCGGGAGGACGGCGAAGGGAGGCTGGGGCGGGCGGCGGGAGGTGACGGCCCTGTCGTCCACGGGTAGGGCCGGGATCCGGCGGTGGCCGCCTGCACCTGGCCGCGGCTGGATGGGGGATCCAGATGCGGCGCATCTCGCGGGTCCGCCGCTGGCTGGGCGTGGATCTGGCTGGGCGTGGATCTGGCTGGGCGATGCTTGGGGGAGAGGGGGGCGCGACGGGGGGATCTGGCTGGGCGTGGCAGATGGTGGGGCGGGGGCGGGCCGGCGGCTCTGTCGGTTGGACGGGGCCGGCGGCGGCGGTGCACTGTGGAAGAAGGTGGGGGAGATGGGGGGAAGAAGATGGGGGCGCGGGGGCTGGGTGGGTGGTTAGCTGTCCGCGCGGTGCGGTGCCGGTACTGGGGTGGCGCACCTAGGTGTGGTGCGCCATTACTAAGTCTGGGCAGATTTAGTAATGGCGCACCTCATCTAGGTGCGCCACTATGCCCAGACTTAGTAATGGCGCACCACACCTAGGTGCGCCATTGCTACCTAAAATAGTAATGGCGCACCTGGCTGTGGTGCGCCATTGGTAAGCCTGGGGAGGGGGGTGGACTCAGAAAAAAATAGCAATGGCGTACCGTGTGTGTGGTGCGCCATTAGTAATATAGAGATTAGTAGCGCACCCATGTGTGGTGCGCCACTGCTATTTAGCAGTGGCGCACCACATACATAGTGCGCCACTAATGTCTATATTAGCTATAACCCTTTTTCTAGTAGTGGGTGATGAAATCCATACCGACCTTGTCCCATTTCCATTCAGGAATAGCTAAGGGTTGAAGGGTGCCAGCAAGCCTTTGATGTTCTGCTTTAACGCGACGACAAACGTCGCAGTTAGCAACAAACTGAGCAATTTCTCTCTTCATTCTGGTCCACAAGAACCTCTGGCGTAGGTCCTGATACATTTTGGTACTACCAGGATGAATCGTGAGAGGAGAGTCATGAGCCTCCTTAAGGATCAGCTGCCGAAGATGTTGGTTCTTGGGAACCACCAAGCGATTCTCAAAGAAAACAACACCCTGCCCATCTATTGAAAAACAGCCAGTAGCTCCGCTCCTGATGTTTTTCTTGATCCGGGAAATTCCCATATCCTGCTTTTGGGCAGCTATGATTTTGTCCCTAAGGGTAGGTTTCGCCACCAAGGTGGAAAGGAATCCTTGAGGAACAATGTGAAGGTTTAGCTTCCGAAATTCCTCATAGAGAAGCGGTTCACTTTGTTGTAACATCAAATTGTTACAATAAGACTTACGACTTAGTGCATCAGCCATGACATTGGCTTTCCCCGGGGTGTAAGTTATCCCTAAGTCGTAATCTGTGATCAACTCAACCCAACGTCTTTGCCTGAGATTCAAATCCAGTTGGGTGAAGATATATTTCAGACTTTGGTGATCAGTGTATATCTCGCCACGATTACCCAGAAGGTAATGTCGCCATGTTTTAAGTGCATGGACTACAGCTGCAAGCTCCAGGTCATGTGTTGGATAATTATCCTCATGTGGACACAACTGTCGAGATGCGTATGCAATCACATGACGATCTTGCATGAGAATGCAACCTAATCCTTGTCGCGAGGCGTCGCAATAGATAACAAAGTCCTTACAAAAATCTGGTGGCACCAATACGGGTGCAGAAGTCAGGCGTCTTTTCAGTTCCTGAAAACTGTGCTCGCATTGTGGAGTCCACTCGAACTTTTTATCTTTCCTGAGGAGTTCAGTAAGAAGCTTCGCAACCTTGGAGAAGTTCTCGACAAAGCGGCGACAGTAGCTCGCTAAGCCAAGGAAACTCCGAACTTGCTTAACCGATTCAGGTTGAGTCCAATCAAGGACGGCCTGAACTTGCTCGGGATTGACAGCAATGCCCTTGCCAGAGATTACGTGGCCTAGATAGGTCACTTCTGGTAGCCAGAATTCACACTTGGAGAATTTGGCATACAGGTGATGCTCTCGAAGTTTCGTCAATACCAGCCTGAGATGCTCGGCATGACCTTCTTTATTCTTCGAGTATATGAGGATATCGTCGAGGTAAACCACGACAAATTTGTCAAGATACTCCATGAAGATAGAGTTCATTAAGCGAGAGAATGTGGCTGGGGCTTTGGTTAACCCGAAGGACATAACGGTGTACTCATATTGGCCATAACGAGTAACGAAAGCCGTTTTTGGAATGTCCCCGTTCTTGATCTTGATTTTATGGTATCCCAACCTCAAATCCATCTTAAAAAAGACTGAGGATCCAGCGAGTTGATCATACAAGTCGTTGATCCTGGGGAGCGGATACTTGTTCTTTATTGTGAGCAGGTTCACTGGTCGGTAATCTACAACCATCCGGTCTGTTCCATCCTTCTTCTTAATGAAGAGGATAGGGCAAGCCCAAGGAGAAGAACTAGGGCGGATGAATCCCTTTTTCAAGGCCTCATCGAGTTGTTTCTTTAGCTCGGCTAGTTCTAAGGGTGCCATCTTATAGGGTCTTTTGGCTATTGGGACAGTCCCTGGAATGAGGTTTATCACAAACTCTACATCCCTGGGAGGTGGTATACCTGGCAGTTCCTCTGGAAAGACATCCGGGAAGTCACGGACCACCGAAATATCCTCAAGCTCTGGAAGAGGGCTAGTATTGAGGGAATAGAGTTGGCGCTTAGCCACTCGAGATGAGAAGGTGACTATCTCACCTGATGGATGTGTAAGTTGAACATTCCTAGTATGAGTATCAATCTTGGCGTAATGAGCTGACATCCAGTCCATACCCAAGATGATTTTGATGTCCGAAGACTTCAGAGCTATTAGGGAAGCTAAGAAGACTAGCCTATCCACGAGAATCTCATTGTCATGGCTTACTCTAGAAGTTTGCCATTTTGATCCAGGAGTCTAAACTACTAATGGAGTGGGCATATCACAAAAGGTCATGTTATGCAACTGTGCATAACTTTCTGAGATGAAAGAATGAGATGCACCAGTGTAAAAAAGAACAGATGCTGGATGACTATTGACAAGGAGCGTACCAAGCACAACATCAGGGTCATCATGGGCTTCTTCAAGGATGACGTTGTTCACCCGACCACGAGCGGGAGTTGGCTTCACGTAATAAGCCTTGCCCGGCTTACCACGTCCAGCAGACTTGGCATTGTTCTGAGGACACTCACGAACTCAAGCGTCTGCGTAGAACATCTCATACAGGTTACCCCCATGACCTGGGAGCTGAACCTGAGGGTCTAGAAACACCCTAGCCTGAGATCCCTGGGGTCCATAGGGACACGGATGTAGCCTAGGCCCCCTGGCTGGCGGTAACAGATGTCCCTGAAGAGGAACAATGCCTCCAACGTCAGGCCAGTCTACGCGAGCTGGTAGATGAGTCTGAAGCGGGCTCAACATATCCATATCTCCATAACCAGTCTGGACGACTGGAGCTAGCTGCATCAAGGCTGTCCAAAGACGTGCACGTGTAGCATAAAGCTCCATGCGAAGAGCACGTGCATCACGATCCCTGTTCTCCAACAACTGAGCAGTCACCTGAAGCCTAGGATCCTCATGAGAGTGATCATAGTAGGCTGCAGTAAGATACCCATCCTCTCCTCCTAGTGTCGCAGGAATATAGCAAAACCATGTGCCCTGAAGTAGACCATGGTGAGCTATCATGATGGTCAGCATCGTATAAGCCGCCTCCTGAACTGCCATATCAATGGTAACTCCTAATCCATAAGCCCAATGGAGCGGCTCCGCAGCTCCAGGGTAAGATGGATAAATCCTAACAGTACAGAGGTACTGGCTCTGATTGAAGTCATGGTACTGCTCCTCCACTATGTACTCAGGGTACCAGCGGTAACCGGTCTCCATCATGACTCTGACCAACGTAGCCGTGTGACCCGGTACATCAATGCACCAGGTCAAACGAACCACCTGATGAGAAGGACGAGAAGGCATCTGAAACAGGGAATAATGCAAAGTCCATTAGAGATCCTAGCAGAAATCGGACATCATAACGGTTGTAATTGCTCAAAATGGACTCTGAGACAACCTGCAAAAGATTGGATAGCATAACCACTCAAATTTCTAGCATCAAGATTCTAACCACTGATTGTCACACAGAAGCAATACTTGAAAACTGGAGTTGACTCTCAAGCAACTTAGTCTACAAGTCCATGGTTAGTAACTCGTCATCCGGAGAGGTAGATAAGAAGCCCAGCTCTTAACCCCGTAGAAAAGAAGAGGGTGACTCAGAACAGAATGACTCGGGAAGAGGAGTAAAAAGAGCCTTACGTTCCCTTCCACAATCAATTCCCTTACATAACTAAAGCATTTCTAGACTCAACTTCGACCAGTTTGGCTTGGTAATCCTACAGTCAGTCAGGCTCTGATACCAACGCTGTCAGGACCCCGATCCTAAGCCATAGGAATATAGCATGTAACACATCACATCACATTGCGGCCTCACACACGGTTATCCCCACGGCTGCCACCTTACCTTGGTCGGGACCGTTTGCATCTTTTGGCTCACGTATGTGAATATGTCGCTAGCATTCAAATGTCAAAGAACCCGGGTCGACATAACTAGTCGTAGAACCCAAGTGGCACATCCGTACAGGGACAGGCATACGTAACCCAATAATGCAGGTGTCGTTCATCAGCGTGTGTAGACGAGTCATAGCAAGCTACAGGGACTCCATTAAGCCGTGGGACATAAATGTCATCAACTGCGCGTAGACGAGTCATAGCAGGCTACATGGACTCCATTACACTGCGAGACATTTCCCCGAAGGGACAGACACAGCAGCAAAGAAGGATACATGCCGGTCAATCAATGTGTCCGGAGCAGTAGCAAGCTACCAAGGCTCATTGGAAGCACAAAGAGGCATTTCCCCGTAAAGAGTACTACCAAGGCACACAACTAGGTGTCGAATCCCATACATTCCGTTACACGTCACACGTACGCACGACATGTCCGATATGCATAGATACAACTATGGCATCACAACATAACCACACAACAACACAACATTTATTCAGAAGGCTCAGAAGAGCCTTGCATAATATGTTCATATAGGTAGGGTTCACATGACCCGACACTCAAGTCCTACAAACAAGTTCATACAAACCAAGCGGAAGCTTAAAGCTGTCTGAGTACAGACAGATGAAAGGTAAAAGGCATAAAGCCTAACTATCTACAGCCCAACCTAGGGCATCAGATCATAACTAGGATACCAGCTACTCGGCGTCGTCGACGTCTAGGTAGAACCCACCAGATGGGTCCTGGTTATCAACTGCAACAGTTATTAAGCAAACATGAGTACAATCGTACTCAGCAAGTCTTTAAATCAGACCTAGTCTATTCATGGTCATGTTTCAACAAGGGGAGTAGTGGGGTTTATGCAGCAATGCGAGCTTTGACTCTTGGCTAACCTGAACTACGACTACTAGTTCTTTGAACAAGTTTTGAGATAGCGCACACGTGTCCACTAACACCACTTCAATACATCACCATGGATCCGCTCCCGTCACCTACGAGATTTCCATCCACGGTACATGTCGGGGATATACCCCGCGGTATAACCCGGCCGGAAGTATGACGATTGAGAAGACGGCTCGTTCATATGAAGAAGAAACCCAGATTTTCAAGGAGCTACTTCATTAAGCTGGCCAGTGGAGTGAGCCGGTCACTTAACATATTTATTCTTATTTCAGGAGCTTAGCATGAATAAATTCAAGCTAACCTGGGGGCTAATGTCGGGGATATACCCCGCGGTATAACCCAGCCGGAAGTATGACCCGGCCAGGACTTGGCGACTCATTGGTGACCCGGTCGAGACTTGGCGGTTCATTGGTGACCCGGCAGACGGGTCAGACGAGCGACAAGGCTCAGGGCCCAGCGAGCAAGCCGGCGCAAGGCGGCTCGTGGACGGGCCTGGAGGGGCGGCTGACAAGAGAAGGCCCAAAGGAGAGAAAGGATTCCCTCACAAAGGAAACAAGACCCGGATTAGGATTCAAGAGAGACTAGTCCTAATCCTACTCCTAGTAGGACTCTACATGTAAACCTACCCTTTCCACTTATATAAGGAGGGGTAAGGCGCCCTAAGAGGGACAAGCTAAGACAGACACAAGTCATTAGAGATAGAGAGATTAGAGGCTCTCGAGATTAGAGGTAGCGACTCCGCACCCTTGTAATCGAGATCGTCATCATCATCAATATAGACACAAAGTAGGACGTAGGCTATTACCTCCATCGGAGGGGCCGAACCTGGGTAAACTCGCGTCTCTCGATTCCGATCAACCCCTCTCAAGCCGCCACATAGTTGCGATGGCCTCACACCTAAGTCTGTTAACCCGGACATCTTGTCGTGACAAAACCACGACAGTTGACGCCCACCGTGATATTGTGTTCTGAAAGGAAGCTCTCCACGGAACGCGAAGCTCGCGATTGACCTGATAAAAAAATGGCATGGAAGATCTACATCGTCTCAACGAACAGGCTGAACGGCATGGATGAGGTTAGTTCAAGAGGAGAAAAGATTAGGACTACGGTCTATCCGCAGCCGCTATCCTCCGATTCGTCAAATCACAGGTTCCGCTGAGATCGCCGACAGGAGTTTTTACGCGAGCAGTTAACCGTGTCCAAATCAAAGTTCGAAGATTCCTCTGCATGTCCGACATCGAGACGATTCCTGCTGCATCAAAGACTAATTTATTTTGTCCGCCACTGCTCCCGAAAATTAAGGCGACAGAAGCAGAGCCGTAGCACTACACACGTCAAATCCACCGAGCCGCCACTGTTGCGTGTACTGGCTTCAAGTTACTAGAAATCAAACATTGCTGCTGCTATACTTTGCATCCATTAGTACTGGTTCTCACGGTGGAGGACAAGGCATCAACGAACAGTGTCCAGATTGCTTTTTTAGCAAAAGCGGGCACAACAGTCGAAACATGATGACGTGCCACTAATAGTTGATGGCACGGTCTCCAAGGGTTTCTTACACCTCACGTGGAGAAGCACCAACAAAAAAAAAAGCCAAAACTACTGCAGACAAGAAGTTATACAGCCAAGGGGCACCATCACTTCAGGATAGTTTTTCAGGACGCGACCCGGATGCGGATGGGAACACGGATTCGGTCTCCGCCGCCGTGGCTCGCCTCGCCGCCGCGGCCTCGCGGTGAGCCGTCTCCCTATGCCGCGCCTGCGCCCGGCACCGTGGCTCGCCTCGCTCGCCTCTGCTGCCATGCGGCGCCTTGGCCGGCTCCGCCACGCCTTGTTCACCCGCGCCGCTCGAACAGTCCCTGTGCCCGCGCTGGCTCCGCCCCGTTGAGCCACTCCGCGTGACCACTCCTACCTCTGCCATGGTTACTCGCCTCGCGCCGGCCTCACTTCGAGCCGCCTCGCATGCCTAAGATCCGTCAACTTGAGTGCTCGATTGAACAAGCCGGCGGCTGGTTGTTTCGTCCTATGCCAGGCATGTGTGCTTGTTTCGTGTGCACTGACGTATTTGTGTACGAGCGTATCAACGCAAGAAGGATCAATTGGCTAGCTAGCAAGCGAAGCTACCGCCTACGTACGCGTACGTGTGCTATAGACGGAAAGTACACTTCACAAGCTACATAAGACTCGGGGCATGTGCCAATAATCTCCAAGGATTTCTACAAAGCTAACGAGGAGGCGGCAGAGCAGAAAAAGAAGGAAGAAATACAAAGGAAGATTACGTGGTATTGGAGCTACATCAGATCAATCAAAAGTTGGACGTACCTCTACTATTCGTCTATGTTCAGAGTTAACCAACACCAGCGTCCGCACCGACTTCAATAACTCCGGCTGAAAATCTCCCGGCGTCCATGATGCGCTGTCAAACGGACATGCACGGTCCATCATCCCTATGATCCAAAGTGGAGGCCTGCAAAATCTATCAAGTAGTATTTTTGGGGAGTGGATCGGCCAGCGTGTCTAAACTCGGTTTGCTCATTCGCGTTCATCCGACAAAATACCAGGTGCTATTTGCTCTTTCTATTTTCAGTACATATTAATTTCTTTGAGAACATTACTTTGGCCTGCAATATTTTTATGCAGGACAATTATTCATGTGGCATTATACCGCGGAGGTGGAGCGCACGCCAGCATCGTTCTGTACTGGTGTTCGTCCGTGTCGCGTTGCTCAATGGACGCGCGTGAGTCGCCGCCCCCGCGGCCCGGTCTACATCAACTCGCCAGTACCGCGCGCGCTCACCCGCCAGTATGAGCCACCCAATGGACGCGGCAAGCCGCCGCATCTGCGATATGGTTTTCACCAACAACGCCATGGCCGACTCGCCGTCCGCACTGGCTTACAACGCCACGGGCGACTTGCACGTCCGTGCCAGTTTACAGTGCCGCGGCCGACTCTCTCGTCCGCGCCGGCTTACAACGCCGCGGTCCGGTTTACATCAACACGTCGGCGCCACGCCTGCTCGTTCGTCCGCCCAACGGATGCGCGCAAGACGCCGCCCCCGCGGTCCGGTTTACATCAACATTTCGGTGCCGCGCTCGCCTATACCAGCTGCTCAACGGGCGCGCGCAAGTCGCCGCCCCTGCGGACAGTCTATTACAATAACTCTGGAGCAAATAACAATATATTATCAGCTTCTGCTCACATCAGATGGTTCAAGTCGTCGCCACTGCGGTTTGGTTAACTTCAACAACCTTGCCGGGACGAACCATCGACCGGATTATTGAAACAATTCATACGGGATCGTCTATAACCCGCCACGGTCAACCTCAACCTTCAGTGGAGACTCTCAAGCCCCGAGTCATTGCAAGGAAGTTAACCCAATCCCGGGGGCTACCATCTTATTGGCGGAAGAATTAAAAATTCTGCAAAGGTGGATACTTTAACAAAGGTCATTTGGGGGCTTCCAACCCGCCGGGTTTAGCTCGCTCACCCTCTTGATCGGCTCTTCAGCCACAATAGTAAACAATACGGCGGCTTACAAGTTGGCGGTCCACAAGACGTCGGCTTACAAGATGGTGCACAAGTTGATGTTGTCGACAAGGTCGTTTGGGGGCTTCAAACCCATCGGGTTAAGCTTCAACCCACTCGATCAGGCTCTTCAGCCGCTGAAAGGTGACCCGCCGAACGCTTATCAGTTAATCTCGCCAGGAGACCCTGAGCACTGGTTAATGTTCAAACGGCGGACTGTGTCACGTGAGAGGGGGCTTCTGGGCCCTAGGGATACTCATGCCCTGCTATGTCTCTTGCTGGGACGCTGCGCTCATCAATCCTTGCCTGGAAACCGAGTATTGTTATGAGTTCAAGTAGCGAGTCCACCCAGCGGAACCAGCGTCCGTGTCTCTTTCTGGGACGTTGCGCTCAGCAATCCTCGCCTGGAAACCGAGTATTGTTATGAGTTCAAGCAATGAGTCCACCCAGCAGAACCGGCAGATGTGTCTCTTTCTGGTTCGTTGCGCTCTTATCAGTTAATCTCGCCTAGAGACCCTGAGCCGCTCAAAGGAGTTGACGGTCACTCTCGTTAGAGACCCTGCACTGGTATGAGTTCAAGCATCGAGTCCAGCCAGGAAGAACCATCATATGAGTTTTTTGAAAAGAAAAGCAAGAACATCATACATTGCATCGTACATTCCATCATACATTACATCATGCATTTCATCATACTTACATATCATGCCGGTTTGCCAAACCGGGTCAGAGCAAGATTATGAAAGAAGAAGCAAGGCTATGAAAGATTTTAACATCTTCGGGTTGTGCTTTTCAAGCCGCCCTTACAACAATGCAGAATATATTCTGTCTTGTTTATTTTTGCAGGTCTTGTCTCTTAAGATGAGCCGCCGTTAAGTATGATGAAAAAACTTCTGTAGGAACAAATA
Source organism: Elymus sibiricus (assembly GCA_039707655.1). Lineage (NCBI taxonomy): Eukaryota > Viridiplantae > Streptophyta > Magnoliopsida > Poales > Poaceae > Elymus > Elymus sibiricus. The sequence goes on from CM077671.1 coordinate 33,084,153, forward strand.
GATCTTTAATAGCCAACATGGCTGGATCTTCATCATGGTTTATCATAACCAGTATTAAATGATTGGGGTTTTTCAAGCCAGCTTGGAAAATTGATTATTCTTGAAGAGCCGCCCTATCAGTTATAAATCCGTGTCATTTAATTGACCGGCTCTTGAATTTCTTCAACCTGTGCTCTGTAGTATACTACAGCACTCATGGATTTCTCAGACATGTATTTGTCGGGTTGCACCGCAACCACGAGCAGGGATTTGCATTTCCAAGGGTAAAGGCATTATTCCAGGATATTCGACAAAATACCGGGTTACAACCACGGTCAAGGATTCATTCAATAAATTATGATGAGTTATATTATTATCACACAGTCCCGAGTCGCCGCAGGCAGACGACCCGACACTTGGGGGCTACATTATTCAAGTCCAGTTTATATCAAGTATGCAAGTCCCATGTCGCTGCAAGCATGCATCACGGCACTTGGGGGCTAATGCAAGTTGCTTTTCAAATTATTACATGGTCAACAGATCCTGTTGTCTCAAGGAGATGAGCCAGCCTTTCTATATTTTTCTAAGTCCCAGCCCAGTACTTCTTACTGACCCGGCACTTGGGGGCTACAGCATTCAGTTGATCAAGCAGATTATAAGGTCCAAATTGAAGACCCGGCCCATCACATACTGATGAGCCGGCCCTTGGGGGCTACACATGTGAAATACAAGGCACTCAGTATATATCTGGCGACTCAGATGACAACCCAGATTTCTCAACATTCAACACCAAGTTCAAAAGTCCCAGGTTGTTGCAGGCAAAACAACCCGGTCCTTGGGGGCTACATCAGCCGAAGCTTTATAAGGTATAAGACAGTTACAAGTCCCAGGCTGCTGCAGGCAAGACAACCTAGCACTTGGGGGCTACCCAATCAAAGATATTATTGCAAAGCACCAAGTCATCATGGATAAACTTGGAGCTTGGGGGCTACAGGTAATATGGATATATCAAAAAATTGAAGAGAGTTTTCAAGATGTCAATTGTGAGTGAGACCGGCTCAACAGATTCTTATTTTAGTCGAAGCATTAAAAGACCGGAACCACATCAGATGGATTTTCATATCAATATTTTTATCAAGTCAGCTGGAGTCTAGTTGTTTGACCCGGCGTCGCCAACAATCATGACCCGGCATTATCAAAATATCATAACCCGGCAGAGTTTATAGAAGCAACCCGGCTTCACAAGTTGAAGAGTATTGGAGGCCAACTCAATGGCATATGGGTATTGTATTCCCAATATTTTACTTCAAAGGACACTGACAAGCATGACGATTGAGAAGACGGCTCGTTCATATGAAGAGGAAACCCAGATTTTCAAGGAGCTACTTCATTAAGCCGGCCAGTGGAGTGAGCCGGTCACTTAACATATTTATTCTTATTTCAAGAGCTTAGCATGAATAAATTCAAGCTAACCTGGGGGCTAATGTCGGGGATATACCCCGCGGTATAACCCGGCCGGAAGTATGACCCGGCCAGGACTTGGCGACTCATTGGTGACCCAGTCGAGACTTGGCGGTTCATTGGTGACCCGGCAGACGGGTCAGACGAGCGACAAGGCTCAGGGCCCAGCGAGCAAGCCGGCGCAAGGCGGCTCGTGGACGGGCCTGGAGGGGCGGCTGACAAGAGAAGGCCCAAAGGAGAGAAAGGATTCCCTCACAAAGGAAACAAGACCCGGATTAGGATTCAAGAGAGACTAGTCCTAATCCTACTCCTAGTAGGACTCTACATGTAAACCTACCCTTTCCACTTATATAAGGAGGGGTAAGGCGCCCTAAGAGGGACAAGCTAAAACAGACACAAGTCATTAGAGATAGAGAGATTAGAGGCTCTCGAGATTAGAGGTAGCGACTCCGCACCCTTGTAATCGAGATCGTCATCATCATCAATATAGACACAAAGCAGGACGTAGGCTATTACCTCCATCGGAGGGGCCGAACCTGGGTAAACTCGCGTCTCTCGATTCCGACCAACCCCTCTCAAGCCGCCACATAGTTGCGATGGCCTCACACCTAAGTCCGTTAACCCGGACATCTTGCCGTGACAAAACCATGACAGTACTGACACTTGTCTTGATTCTTTTAAGGGTAACCATCAAGTTATCTATGAACAGCATAAGTTCTCCAAGTAGTCCATTTTCGAGGACGCGGCGATTCGAACAGATTCATTACCCTGCAGGGGTGTACTTCTTCACACACACTCTCGCCACTTATCACTGTGTGCACATAAAAACAGGCACCTCGGCAACCTTCAAGCGGAAGCCCAACGAGGGAGTCGGCCACGACCGTCAAACACACAAGACCCTAGTCCAGGCTATCGCCTATTTGAGACTGAACCCGCAAGGAAGTCCGGCCGAAGTTTCCGCTACGGCCCCAAACGATGTGCGCAGGGTTCCCAAGCCCACCATTCAGGTGACCCTTGGTACACCGTGCCACTGCCTACTGCGTCGTAGCCCGCCCCTAAGGTCAGCGCTACGCACGGCCTCCAGCATGGCTACAAACACCAGAAACTACTTGCAACACCTGGACCAAGGACTAGGCAGTTGATAACTCGAGAGAGCTTGGAGTGCCCGGAGCTCAATGTGTGGTAGTAACTAGTCTTGGATCACAAACACGGAACTCAGTTCCTAAGAACGGTCCCAATGAGACAACCCACTATGTACTCCTACATAGCCTCTCATCGCTACCTTTACCAAATCAGGTTCATCATTAGCTCGTCACCTCAGAACAACACTGTTTCACTCTGGTTCATCACCCAGATGAATCAGACCTGACACAACTCTAAGCATAGAAAGCATAGCAGGTAAAGCACAACAAAGCTCAAGCATCTACCAGGTATGCTAGGTTGCTTGGTTTAGCTATTTACTGTGACAATGACAGGTCATGCAGAGGAATAGGTTCAACTGCCGCAACAGGTAACAGTTGAATCGTATAGTCCTAATGGAATAAACGAGAGTAGGAGCGAGAGAGTGGGATGTTATCGGAATGATCAATGGGGTTGCTTGCCTTGCACGTTGGCCGGGAGGTACTCTCCTTCAGGGGGATACTCATGGGTATCCGATGGAGCAGAACCTACCGCGACATAGACAGAGTAACAATCAATACACAGCAAGTGCAATAATATGATGCATGATCATGACATGGTAATATAATTTCGATGAGCTAATGCACATATCATTAGAGTTAAATGGAGTACAGTTGAATATAGGTTCAAAATCGTACTCCATGTGATATTCCACATATTGCATTATTGCAAAATGTCAATGTTCTCCTATTTAGGTTGTTCTAGCATGCATGATAATAGCACCAATGGATTCTTTGGATTTTTCTGATGATTTTTCATATATAAATTATTTCAATCTGACTTACAGATTAATTTCTATGAATTTTCTAAGATTTTAGCATTTCCTGGAATTATTATAAACAGAAAAGGCTTTATTGCGTCAGCATGACATCAGCATTGCGTCAGGAGGTCAGCTGGCCGTTGCCAGGTCAAACCTGACCAGTGGGGTCCACTAGTCAGTGACACAGGCACTAACAGAGATTTAAAATTAATCTTAAGACCTAATTAGTGGGTCTGGGCCCACTGTTAGTGGGTGATTAATTTAATTAAACTAGTTAATTAATTGTAACCTTAATTCAAATTAACCAGGGGCTAGGCCCCACCTGCCAGTGACCCAGGGGGGTCAACCGCGTGGTCAAACTGGTCGGGCTCGCCGGCGTTGAGCCGCCGGTGGCCACAGGGACGGCGGAGGGGGTCGGGTTTCGCCCTCCGGCGACCAAAATGACGGCGGAGAGGTTCTAACGAACGCCCGCACTCATGCGCATCTAGCGGGATGCATCCCAGGGGCTGGGATGGACCAGCGCATCGCTGGTGAAGAGCTTGGCGGCTGCCGGAGCTCGGGCGAGCTCGAGGTCGACGGCTCAGCGTGCAAAAAGGCCCGGGCTTGGCTACTACCGCGTCTACGCGACCCTACGAGCTCGATGGTGCCCTGGAAGGACCACTGCTAGTTCTTGAGCTTGCGTTGGTTTTCCCTTGAAGAGGAAAGGGTGATGCAACAGAGTAGATAAGTATTTCCCTCAGTTGTTGAGAACCAAGGTATCAATCAAGTAGGAGACACAAGCAAGTCACCAATAGATGCACCTACACAAATAATCAAAACACTTGCACCCAACGCTATAAAGGGGTTGTCAATCCCTTCACGGTTACTTGCAAGGATGAGATCCGATAGACATAGATAGAAAAGATTACTAAAATGAAAAGTAAAACGAAAGTAAATAGATCTGAAAATATAATATGGAAAATAGACCCGGGGGCCATAGGTTTCACTAGAGGCTTCTCTCTTGAAGGCAAATAATACGGTGGGTGAACAAATTACTGTCGAGCAATTGATAGAAAAGCGCATAGTTATGACGATATCCAAGGCAATGATTATGCATATAGGCATCACGTCCGTATCAAGTAGACCGAAACGATTCTGCATCTACTACTATTACTCCACACATCGACCGACTCCTGCCTGCATCTAGAGTATTAAGTTCATGAAGAACAAAGTAACGCATTAAGTAAGATGACATGATGTAGAGGGATAAACTCAAGCAATATGATGAAAACCCCATCTTTTTATCCTTGATGGCAACAATACAAATACGTGCCTCGCTACCCCTACTTTGTCACTGGGTGAGGACACCGCAAGATTGAACCCAAAACTAAGCACTTCTCCCATTGCAAGAATTACCAATCTAATTGGCCAAACCAAACAAATAACTCGAAGAGACTTGCAAAGATATGAAATCATGCATATAAGAATCCAGAAAAGACTCAAATAGTATTCATAGATAATCTGATCATAAACCCACAATTCATCGGATCTCGACAAACACACCGCAAAAGAGTATTACATCAGATAGATATCCATGAAGATCATGGAGAACATGGTATTGAAGATCATAGAGAGAGAAGAAGCCATCTATCTACTAGCTATGGACCCGAAGGTCTGAGGTGAACTACTCACGCATCATCGGAGAGGCAATGGTGTTGATGTAGATGCCCTCCGTGATCGAATCCCCCTCCGACAGATTACCGGAAAAGGCCCCAAGATGGGATCTCATGGGAACAGAGGCTTGCGGTGGCGGAAAAGTATTATCGTGGCTCTTTTTGGTATTGGGGGAATATTTGGGAATTTATAGGCCGAAGATTAGGGTTAGGAGGCCTGCTGGGGGGCCACAAGCCAGGGGGCGCGCCCCCCCTAGGGCGCGCCCTGCAGGATTGTCGCCTCCCGGCAGGTCTCCTACCCTCCTCTCCAAGTCTGGTAGGTTTCTTCTAGTCCAAGAAAAATCATCGCGGTGATTTTATTCCGTTTGGACTCCGTTTAATATTCCTTATCTGCAATACTCAAAAACAAGGAAAAAACAAAAACTGGCACTGGGCACTAGGTTAATAGGTTAGTCCCAAAAATAATATAAAATATCATATTAATGCATATAAAACATCCAAAACAGATAATATAATAGCATGGAACAATCAAAAATTATAGTTACGTTGGAGACGTATCAAGCATCCCCAAGCTTAATTCCTGCTCGTCCTCGAGTAGGTAAATGATAAAAACAGAATTTTTGATGTGGAATGCTACCTAACATATTTATCCATGTAATATTATTTATTGTGGCATGAATGTTCAGATCCATAAGATTCAAAACAAAAGTTTACTATTGACATTAAAACAGTAATACTTCAAGCATACTAACAAAGCAATCGTATCTTTTCAAAATAACATGGCCAAAGAAAGTTATCCCTACAAAATCATATGGTCTGGCTATGCTCCATCTTCCCCACAGAAAGTATTTAAATCATGCACAACCCCGATGACAAGTCAAGCAATTGTTTCACACTTTTATGTTCTCAAACCTTTTCAACTTTCACGCAATACATGAGCGTGAACCATGGATATAGCACTATAGGTGGAATAGAATATGGTGAAGGTTGTGAGGAAAAGGATAAGAAGTCTCACATCAACTAGGCGTACCAACGGGCTATGGAGATGCCCATCAATTGATATCAATGTGAGTGAGTAGGGATTGCCATGCAACGGATGCACTAGAGCTATAAGTGTATGAAAGCTCAAAAAGAAACTAAGTGGGTGTGCATCCAACTCGCTTGCTCACGAAGACCTAGGGAAATTTGAGGAAGCCCATCATTGGAATATACAAGCCAAGTTATAAAATAAAAATTCCCACTAGTATATGAAAGTGACAAAATAGGAGACTCTCTATCATGAAGATCATGGTGCTACTTGAAGCACAAGTGTGGAAAAAAAAGATAGTAGCATTGTCCCTTCTCTCTTTTCTCTCATTTTTTTTTCTTTTTTTTTGGTGGGCATCTTTGGCCTCTTTTTTTTAATTTGGGCTTCATTGGCCTCTTTTATTATTTGTAAAGTACGGAGACTCATCCCAACTTGTGAGGGAATCATAGCTTCCATCATCCTTTCCTCTCATCGGACAATGCTCTAATAATGATAATCATCACACTTTTATTTACTTACAACTCAAAATTTACAACTCGAAACTTAGAACAAAATATGACTCTATATGAATGCCTCCGGTGGTGTACCGGGATGTGCAACGATCTAGCATAGCAAATGACATCATGAAAACATCATGCTAGCTGTCTTACGATCATGCAAAGCAATATGAAGATGATGGTGCGTGTCATAATAAACGGAACGGTGGGAGTTGCATGGCAATATATCTCGGAATGGCTATGGAAATGCCATAATAGGTAGGTATGGTGGCTGTTTTGAGGAAGGGTATATGGTGGGTTTAATGTACCGGCGAAAGTTGCGTGGCACTAGAGAGGCTAGCAATGGTGGAAGGGTGAGAGTGCGTACAATCCATGGACTCACATTAGTCATAAAGAACTCACATACTTATTGCAAAAGTCTATTAGTTATCGAAGCAAAGTATTAGACGCATGCTCCTAGGGGAGAGGTTGATAGGAGTTAACCATCGCGCGCTCCCGACCCTCACACAAAGGATGGCAATCAATAAACAAATCATGCTCCGACTTCGTTACATAACGGTTCACCATACGTGCATGCTACGGGAATCACAAACTTCAACACAAGTATTTCTACCAATCCACAATTACTCACTAGCATGACTCTAATATCACCATCTTTATATCTCAAAACTATATGCAAGGAATCAAACTTCTCATAGTATTCAATGCACTTAATATGAAAGTTTTTATTATATCCCTCTTGGATGCCTATTATATCAGGACCAAATTCATAACCTAAACCAATTACCATGCTGTTTAAAGACTCTCAAAATAATATAAGTGAGGTACGAGAGTTCAGTTATTTCTATAAAATAAAACACCACCGTGCTCTAAAAAGATATAAGTGAAGCACTAGAGCAAAATTGCCTAGCTCAAAAGATATAAGTGAAGCACATAGAGTATTCTAATAAATTCACGATTCATGCATGTCCCTCTCAAAAAATGTGTGCAGCAAGGATGATTGTGGCAAACTAAAAAGCAAAGACTCATATCATACAAGACGCTCCAAGCAAAACACATATCATGTGGTGAATAAAAATATAGCCTCAAGTAAATTTACCGATGGATAGAAGAGGAAAGAGGGGATGCCTTCCGGGGCATCCCCAAGCTTAGGCTCTTTGGCATCCTTGAATATTCCTTGGGGTGCCTTGGGCATCCCCATGCTTAGGCTCTTGCCACTCCTTATTCCATAGTCCATCAAATCTTTACCCAAAACTTGAAAACTTCACAACACAAAACTCAACAGAAAACTCGTGAGATCCGTTAGTATAAGAAAAATAAATCACCACTTTAGGTACTGTTGTGAACTCATTATTTTTTTATATTTGTGTAATATCTACTGTATTCCAACTTATCCATGGTTCATACCCCCCGATACAACCCATAGATACATCAAAATAAGCAAACAACACAAAGAAAACAGAATCTGTCAAAAACAGAACAGTCTGTAGCAATCTGTAGACTTCGAATACTTCTGTAACTCCAAAAATTCTGAACAATTAGGAGAATCTGAGAAATTTGTATATCAATCTTTTGTAAAAAATTCAGACTCATTCGACGCTCTGGTGAATTTATAAAATTCCTGTACTGAGCGCAAAAGTTTCTGTTTTTCAGCAAAATCAAATCAACAATCACCGTAGACCATCCCAAAGGTCTTACTTGGCTCAAACACTAATTAAAACATTAAAACACAATTACTACAGAAGTAATAATGTGTAGAACACTCAAAAACAGCAACAAAAACAGAAAGCATAAAATAAAATTGGGTTGCCTCCCAACAAGCGCTATTGTTTAACGCCCCTAGCTAGGCATAACGCAATAGATCTAGGTATTGTCATCTTTGGTATGCAATCCATAAGTAGCTCTCATAATAGATTCATAAGGTAATTTAATTTTCTTTCTAGGAAAGTGTTCCATGCCTTTCCTTAATGGAAATTGGAATCTAATGTTTCCTTCTTTCATATCAATAATTGCACTGATCATTCTAAGGAAAGGTCTACCAAGAATAATAGGACATGTAGGATTGCAATCTATGTCAAGAACAATGAAATCTACGGGCACATAATTCCTATTTGCAACAATAAGAACATCATTAATCCTTCCCATAGGTTTCTTAATAGTGGAATCCGCTAGATGCAAATTTAAAGAGCAATCATCAAATTTATGGAAACCTAGCACATCACATAGAGTTTTCGCAATCATGGAAACGCTAGCACCCAAATCACACAAAGCATGGCACTCATAATCTTTAATTTTAATCTTAATAGTAGGTTACCACTCATCATAAAGCTTTCTAGCTATAGAAACTTCCAACTCAAGTTTTTCTTCAAAAGATTTCATCATAGCATCAACGATATGTTTGGTAAAAGCTTTATTTTGATCATAAGCATGCGGGGAATTCAACATGGATTGCAACAAGGAAATACAATCAATCAAAGAACAACTATCATAATTAAAGTCCTTGAAATCCAAAAGAGTGGGTTCATTGCTATTTAAAGTTTTGACCTCTTCAATCCCACTTTTATCAATCTTAGCATTAAGATCTATAAACTCCGAATCATTGGGACGCCTTTTAATTAAAGTTGACTTATCTCCAGTCTCATCTTTATCAAGATTAACATTAGCAAACAAAGATTCAATAGGAGTCACATCAATCACTTTAAGATCTTCATCATTATTTAAAGATTCTGGCTTCGCGGCCATTTTATTGACTAAGGTAGCTTGTTTATCAGAAATTTGGCCTACTAAATTTTCAAGATGAGCAAACTGAGATTTCAAACCATAAAATTCCTTAGTCATATCATCAAGTTCTTTATTCATGTATTCCAGCATAGCCTTTTGTTCTTTAAGCTCGTTTCTAAAGAAACTATTATGGTCAAATTGGAGCAACATGAAACTTTTAGCATTATTCTCAATATCTTCCAACCTCCTAAGATGAGAATCAAAGCTTTTGGTTTGAGCCATAAAGACGAGCAAACGATCTAACACACTAGCAACCAAAAGCAAAAGAAAAGACGACCGGAAGAAGGGCGAATAAAAAGGCAAATCTTTTTGGTTTTTTCTGAAAATTGGTTTAGAAGTGGGGGAGAGGAAAACGAGAGGCAAATGGCAAATAATGTAAATGCAAGAGATGAGTTTGTGATGGGTACTTGGTAGGCTTGATGTAGATCTCCCCGGCAACGGCGCCAGAAATCCTTCTTGCTACTTCTTGAGCTTGCGTTGGTTTTCCCTTGAAGAGGAAAGGGTGATGCAGCAGAGTAGATAAGTATTTCCCTCAGTTGTTGAGAACCAAGGTATCAATCCAGTAGGAGACACAAGCAAGTCACCAATAGATGCACCTACACAAATAATCAAAACACTTGCACCCAACGCTATAAAGGGGTTGTCAATCCCTTCACGGTTACTTGCAAGGATGAGATCCGATAGAGATAGAAAGAAAAGATTACTAAAACGAAAGTAAATAGATCTGAAAATATAATATGGAAAATAGACCCGGGGGCCATAGGTTTCACTAGAGGCTTCTCTTGAAGGCAAATAATACGGTGGGTGAACAAATTACTGTCGAGCAATTGATAGAAAAGCGCATAGTTATTACGATATCCAAGGCAATGATTATGCATATAGGCATCACGTCCGTATCAAGTAGACCAAAACGATTATGTATCTACTACTATTACTCCACACATCGACCGACTCCTACCTACATCTAGAGTATTAAGTTCATGAAGAACAGAGTAACACATTAAGTAAGATGACATGATGTAGAGGGATAAACTCAAGCAATATGATGAAAACCCCATCTTTTTATCCTTGATGGCAACAATACAAATACGTGCCTCGCTACCCATACTTTGTCACTGGGTGAGGACACCGCAAGATTGAACCCAAAACTAAGCACTTCTCCCATTGCAAGAATTACCAATCTAGTTGGCCAAACCAAACCAATAACTCGAAGAGACTTGCAAAGATATGAAATCATGCATATAAGAATTCAGAAAAGACTCAAATAATATTCATAGATAATCTGATCATAAACCCACAATTCGTCGGATCTCGACAAACACACCGCAAAAGAGTATTACATCGGATAGATCTCCATGAAGATCATGGAGAACATGGTATTGAAGATCATAGAGAGAGAAGAAGCCATCTAGCTACTAGCTATGGACCCGAAGGTCTGAGGTGAACTACTCACGCGTCATCGGAGGGGCAATGGTGTTGATGTAGATGCCCTCCGTGATCGAATCCCCCTCCAGCAGATTACTGGAAAAGGCCCCAAGATGGGATTTCACGGGAACAGAGGCTTGCGGCGGCGGAAAAGTATTATCGTGGCTCTTTTTGGTATTGGGGGAATATTTGGGAATTTATAGGCCGAAGATTAGGGTTAGGAGGCCTGCTGGGGCCCACAAGCCAGGGGGGCGCCCCGCCCTAGGGCGCGCCCTGCAGGCTTGTCCCCTCCCGGCAGGTCTCCTACCCTCCTCTCCAAGTCTGGTACGTTTCTTCTGGTCCAAGAAAAATCATCGCGAAGATTTTATTCCGTTTGTACTCTGTTTAATATTCCTTATCTGCAATACTCAAAAACAAGGAAAAAACAGAAACTGGCACTGGGCACTAGGTTAATAGGTTAGTCCCAAAAATAATATAAAATAGCATATTAATGCATATAAAACATCCAAAACAGATAATATAATAGCATGGAACAATCAAAAATTATATATACGTTGGAAACGTATCAACCACCTAGACACCGGAGCGTCGCCGGCGTTGAGCTTGCACGGCGGAGCTATTCGGCCTCGATGGATTCCGAGGCTACGGATAGCAATCGATGGGGAGAAAAGGGGGAATCGAACCGCAAGCTCACTGCGAGGTCATAGCCGTTGGAAGCGGGCTCGGGGACGGCCTGGTGATGACAAATGGCGGCGGTGATCGTCGGTGGCCGGAGGTTGAAGATGGGCTCGGTGAGGCGATGGGGGAGCTTCTGGAGAGGCGAGGCCACTACGACGAGCACTCGGGTGCGGCGGCCATGGCGGAGCAGAGGAGGAGGAGAGGCAGAGGAGGCGATCGAGACGTGTCCTGGAGCTTATCCCCGACGTCGACGTGGCCGGGAGGCAGGCAGGAAGGTGCCGGCGTGGTGGCACGACCGTGCGCACGCGTCGGCCACGCACCCAGCCTCCTGGCACCAGGAGGACGACGACCTGGCTTGGCCAGATGGGCTGGCCTGGCCTGGGCCTCGGGTAAGTCAGGTGGGTTTTCTGGTTTCCTTTTATTTGTTCCTATATTCTTTTATGTCCTTTGTTTTATTTTATTTGGGCTCAAAACCCTAGCTCAAAACCACTGAAATGTTTTATAGAGCATAGTTTGAATAATTCAAACCTCCACAAAAGTTTCAGCATTTTTGAATGACTATAATATTTATAGTGCTTTATTTATTCATTTCGGTAGCTATAAGTTATTTTTAAAATGCTATATCTGTGATGAAAATTAAAATGTCACCTGAAATGTTGTTGCCAACATTTATCAGTAATAGTGAACATTTTTGAAGGGCATTTTGGATTCATTAAAAATCACAAATATTTGAATTAGTTTAAATCAAGTGAGGTGCTAGGGTTTCTGATATTCCCCATTTCATGTTGATGCAAATTTAAACATGACGCACATCTTAGCTAGCACAAGGCAAGGGAAGACTAGGGATGTGACACAGATGGCCCTAGCTTGGAACTTGGCGGGATCTCGATCCATAGACGAAGAGATGTCATGTTTCCTGCTACCACATTACCAAGTCATCCTAAGGGGTGGAACAAAACTTGGTTTTATTGTCGGAACACCGCCCCTGCTGACAAGAACCCCTTGCCGGGTTACAGACACAACCGTCTTCCTATGGATTTCGATCCTCCGGGCTGGGCTCCTCAAGAGGAGCGTTCTCAATACGGCCCCATCCACCCAAAATTGAGGGCTCTACTAGCCAACGGGTTAACTGGAGTCGACCTAACCCGGTGCTGGGTGTCTTGGAGGATTTTGCCACTAAGCCTACGCAGCAGCTTGATGTATACTTACTCCGGGGATTTAGACGACGCTCAAAGATACATCAACTTTTCTTTGTATGCTGAAGAGATAAAACGGATGGTGAAGAATTTGTTGGGTCAAAATCAAGAAACTTGCAGCAAGGACGGGTTGAAGCCTTTCTACGCCCTTAACCCAGTTCCTCCAGTAAAAAAGTTTTCGATACTTTTATCCGGCTCTATGAATATTGTCTTTTTAGCTTTTAGACCTTCACATGTCTGCTCCGATTGTCAATTTTACAAGCCAAGTCTCCATTTTGGGGCAGGAAGCAAGGAAAAACTGTGGCTGATAAAACCAAAGCTGCTCCAAGTAAGAAGAAGAATAAGGCGGCCACTCAAGGGCCGTCTCAGATGGACGAAACAGCTGCAACTGATATTCAATCAGAGGTAGAATTTAACTTTGTCCGTACTTTATCGAATCTAGCTGATGCCTTCTTTTCTTAGGGCGATGTTGAGACAAGCCGTGCAGGCGATGTTGAGGTAATTTCTATTTCCTCCGACTCAGAATCCTTTCCTCCATTGAAAACAAGGCGGGTTGTTCGAAAAGTAAGCTTCTCTCCCCCGGATGCTTATCTGGACCCCAATTTTGTTTTGAAGAAAACTCAACACAAATCAAAGCGTCAGAACCGGAGTGGGAATGGTGATCTTGCTGACGGTTTACCCGATAAGCCAGCCGCCTGAAAACGACCAACTGAGGTATTTGATGTTCTAGTCCTTCAAAGAGAACTGGGCTGATATGTCAACTATTAATCCTTATATTTCGGTTTATCAGGAGTCGCCACCTTCATCGGGCGACTCGACTGCCTCCAAACTAGCACCCTTTGTTATCAATCCCGGGTAAACTCCCCTTTCATCATTCACTTGTTTAAATAGGCTTTTGGCTTTGCCTATGCCTTATATTGATTCCTTTGTTTTGTAGGGCCAAGGCCAAGAAAAGGAAAATTGACGGGTCATCCACAAAACTTGAGGTCCTTGAGCCGGAGATCCCTGATTCGGCGGCTCCTAAAATTCATACTAATCGATCTGAAGATCATCAGGGAATCCAAGCTGACTTACCCCCTCCTCCTGAGCCGCACTACAACCAAAATGAGATACCGTGACACAAATCCTTGTGACGGGGGTGGACAACATCACAGAAATTCCTAATGTGTGACGTTTTATAGATGGTGTCACTGATCGCCGCAAATCGGTGACGATTAACGTCACCAAGTTGCCTCAGCCGTTGAGTGCCACATGGCTACTGATTTCTATGACGATTTGGTAACTTCCATGACGGACATGCTAGAGTCATCAAATATTGTGAATGTGTGATGCTCATTTTCCGTCATGCAACATCTAGCCATCGGACCCACCATTGCTGCTTCATGGCTTATTGAGCGGCATGACCCACACATCAGTGTTGACAGTGGGACCTACTAATGTTTCTTCATAGGATATTGAGCAATGTAATTATTTTCTATTATCTGTTGTAAACATGTAGTGGTGGGGAAAAGTTATTACGAACGCTTCTGAGCTGATTCATATGGCGTAGGTGAGAACCGAGCATCGCTCAGGTGGCTAACAATGCCGGGTGTGCTCGCTGCCCACCAGTGTTCGGGTGCTCGACTCAGCGTTGTGTGGTCAGGTGATTTATTATATAAAAATAAATCAATGGCTAGTCCTGAGTAGTTTAATATTTTTTATAAGGCGTGGCGGTTGTTTTACTCCATTTGAAAAAATATAGGCAGTGGTCGTTAGCTAATGAATAGGCGTTGATGTTGTTTTGATATACAGGGAATACAAATAAAAATTGAAATAAGACAGCAATTTTCCTAACTTTTTTTAGAGTAGACGAGAGAAATTTGAAAGAAATAGAAATAATAAGGAGAAGGACAGTGGACGAGAAAAGTATGGTGCAGGGAATTTGAGCCACCGCCCACGTCCCACCTCCCACGCTATCTTCCCTTCTTTTCTCTCGTGAGGACCCACTGCCCACCTACCAATCGTTCATACGGTTCTTCTTCTCCCGCAATTGCAGCGAGCCATGGAGGCTAAATTGGAGGCCATCTCACCGGCCGAGATCGGATCCACGGCATCAAATCGCGAGCAACAAGTCGTCGGCGTCATCCCGCTTGAAAGGATCCGCGCTCCTCATCCCGATTAAGAGGATCTGCGCTCCTCATACCGTCAGCCCGTTCTTGGTTGTTGAGTCGTCGTTGCTCTCCCCGCCGGTTAGTTCATTCTTCCCCCAACGTATTAGATTTTTGTAACTCGATAAATTTACGTGCTAGATAATCTATTCGATGGCAGAGGTGCTACAGATTTGAGTTTGCCACATCTTGTAATTTTTTCTTCTCATCTGTAGATCTGTACTGCTGAAACCAAAGGGGCACGAACCTGCAGTTCCCGCCGGTCGTGGGGTGCCGGCATGAATGCAGCTACCACCGGCTGCGCAGTGCTGACGTGAACAAACACTGCTCCGGCAGGCGGCAGCCATCATGCCTTTCCAGATTCATCCCCTTTTCTACGGGAAATTAACCACCCGTGGCTTTTTCAGTACGAGATGTGCCTGCACTTGAGCATTATTTGCTAGATCTGAACTATTCTATTTCAAATAATGGGTGATTTTCAAGATCTGAAGTATTCTATTCCGTATAGCCGATTTTTTCCTTCTTTCCACCAAAAAAAAATCAATGTTTTAAATAGCCGGCTATTGCTTCGCTATAGCCCCGCTATAGCCTTTCAGAGCTCTCCCGCTAAAGCTATGCTCTTTTAGTGCTAAATTGGAAATGAGGCTAATAGCCCGCTATTTCCCGCTATAGCGCTAAATTTGGAGTCATTTAGCCCGCTAAGCCGCTATACAAAACCATACTTTTGCATTACCTTTTGTTCTTGTTTATGATATATATGATGCATTGATGTGAAGCTTGGTTATTGAATTAGGATGCCTCTTGGTACTCGCATTTTGATGTGCGAACATGTGTATATGTAAAGTATATGCAATATATCATATATGATGCCTGATTATTACTTATTGTTTCAATTTTTCATGATTTAAGAGAAACGCTAAATGAGGCTTACCTCCGTTATAGCTCCGTTATAGCCTTTCATAGCTTCTGGTCGAGCCGCCGCGAAATGGCATAGCCCGCTATTTAAAACATTGAAAAAAATAGAAGTCGAAAATATATATGGCAAGTAATTTTTTTCTAGTAACAATACATAGTTCCATCTGCGTGTACATGCCTATAGGGCCTTTGTGTATTGCTTATTTGGGGTTGCACTTCATCGTTGATTGCTTGTTTGGCTGTAGGTTATACCTGGTTGTCATGTTCTTTCTTGTTTTCCAAACTATGCCAACTAGGCAACTACTATACTAAACTTTATGTTTTTTTGAACTATGCCATCACCTATAGTAATATTAAGTTTCCCTGTTTTTCCCCTAAACTTTCTTGCCATGTTTTCTTAGGCTTGTTGATTGCTTCTCCCTGCCCGTGCCCTAGCTGCATCTTGCATGCTGCTTGGATTACTTGTTAGATCCTAATGCATTGAAATCTTCATTTTTGTTAATATAGAATTACATGCACTGCCTATTAACAGTGTTTCCAGTTTAGAATACTTTACACAATATATTTTGTTTATTTTTGGAATACCAACATAAAGGCAATATGTATTAGCATTAGTTATATATATATATACCATATTAGTGCATCATGTATTTACATTCTAAGTTATCTACTTTACAATATGCATGTGTGTTTCAGGAAAGTACGTATGCATATGTAAAATGGCTGCATATTTCAAGGTCCAATTCGAAACAAGTTTAAGCGGAATTTACTTAGTTAGTGTAGATACCATTGGGTGGTAGGTCTTTTGGCAATTCATTCGATTCCACTCTCTGTCGTCTTTTGCAGCTTCAGGTACTACTACCATCCCACTAGTTTCGGAGAGAGATGGAAAGGAGGGCATTTCATGTAGAATATAAATGTAGGGTGAGGCGTGTACTACGCTAAGAGATGCACATATTACATGTTCTTAAATGGAATCTAGCTCTTTGTTATGCATGCTCTTTAACCATTATAACTTATTCTTGGGGTTACTCTTTCATTGACCCATCTTCGTACTTGCATTTATATTTAAAAATGTATAGTACTTTTTGATTTCAGATTTAAAGTTTGATATATTATAAGATTCTTAGTGGTCCTCATGTACCTTGCCATCTTGTTTGTTTTCATCTAATAAAGATTCATCATTGTTGTGGTTCATTAATTTATAGGCATCCCGAAGAGTTAATCGTGAGACTTGAAGCATAAGAGGGAGAACTTGAAGAAATGGAGAGGAAGCAGCAAGAAGAATTGGAAGACGCTAGCAAGGAAAGAATTAAGGCCAAAAAAGAAGCAACAGGAAATAGATAAGCTGATTGTATCTTGAGAAGCTCAATCAACTTAGTAGCCCCAACTTGATGGTGCATGAACGCCACCATGACAACACTTTTGTGGTCTTTAGTCATCTAAATATTAGTTTGCAACTTGTCTATTGTGTTGACTGTCAAACTTGTGAATCAATGTTAGTTTTATAGTCACTTCTATTTAGAAGATAATTTGGCGAAGATGATTGAATTTGTAATATGATTTTTCATTCATTTCAGTTAATGTGATTTGGCTGTAACTTATTTATATAATGTGATATGAATTAAGTACTTAATTTGGTATGAATTATGAATATATTTGATTGGATAGTTCACTGTAATTTAATGTTCAAATAAATTAAATATATGAAGATGTCGTACTAACAATTGTCCCATGCCGACATGGCAACAAGTCAGTGACGTTGCTTCGTCATTGAATATGGTAGAATATGGCATATTTTCATCTAGCATGTGACATTTATCTGTCGTCACTGAAATACCAAGTCGATGACGTTGTAGAAAATGTCACCGAAGGTCCCATTTTCTGTGACGTTAAGTGTGCGCGCCGTCACTAGGAGTAATCTGTGACGGGGATTCTGTGACGATGCTCGTGACGCCGCTAAAACGTCAAGAAGGTGTATTCCATGACGTTCTTGGCTATTACATGACAAAGTTTGGCTCGTCATGGTAGGTCTGATCTCTTGTAGTGCCGGCAAGCACCAATGCCACGGATGTTGAAACCAATCCAGTGACCAATCTTAATCCGCCCAGTCCTCCAAAGCCAACTGTAGATGCTCCTGAGGAAGTCATTATCACTGGGGCGAGTTACACCGCTCCTGAGGCCTCCAGAGTATTGGCAAAGATTGTTGCTAAAGATCAAACAGTGCTGCTTGAGAAGGGGAAGACTAAGCTAGAGGTCCCAAATTATGAAAAACTCAGCGCAGAAGAGCTACGTGCTAGCTATTTGGACCGCCTTGCTACAAGCCGAGAGATGGAAATTGGCCTTGTTAGCATGATGAAGAACAAATACGAGGTATATTCCTCTTCACTTGTTTATACCATATATCCTTATGTAGCCCCCAAGTGCCAGCTTATCTTTCTAAGATAAGCTAGGTCTTATTAATATGGTGATTGATTCGACCTGTAGCCCCCAAGGGCCGGCTCATCTTCTTGAGATGAGTCGGGTCTTGATAATTTGAAGAATTTCGACCTGTAGCCCCCAAAGGGCCGGCTCATCTTCTTGAGATGAGGCAGGTCTCTCCGTATGATGCATTTGAGGAAAGTTTGCATACATTACCCCCAAGTGCCAAATATATTGCTTGCAATCTGCTTGGGACTTGTTATAATAGCTCTTACTATGCAGGAAACTCTGAAGACGACCGAGTCAAACATGGCCGGCTTGAAAAAGGACCTGGAAGCGGGGCAAGCCGCCCTAACAGAGATTGAAGAAAAACTTCGCCTCTCCTTGGTAGAACTGGAAAACACCAAGGCGAATTTATTAAAAGATAAAAAATCCTTTGAAGCTGAAAAGGCGGCTCTGCTGAAGCGTGCAGAGGATGTTGAGGGCCAGCTGAAGCCCATCATCGAGGAGCTATCTGGGTTGAAACGGCACATTGTCCAGATGACCCAGGCTGTTTTTGGTAAGTATCTATGACTTCTCGTCTTCTTGAGATATAAATATAAATCACCTGGCGACTCATGTATTGATGCTATTTTGCAGGCCCCCGGACTAGCAACCTTTATGATAATAGCTTGCTGATGCTCAAGGCTGTTTATTCACCGATAGAGCAACTCTATGCTAGGAGTCACCTTGCAATCAAGGCAGTGATGGGGGATAAGCAGCCATTGGGGTTTATCAAAAATGTGTTAGAATGTCTTTCCACCATCCCGCAGCAAATTGAGGAGTTGAAAAGGTCAGCCGCCCGCTCTGGCGCAACGTATTCTTTGAGCCGGGCTCTAGCTTACTCAGCAGAGCTTAATCCGATAGAAATGGCAAAGGGCTTCCCCGAGTTTAAGGTTGATGGATCAGAATTTACTGAAAGCGGCTACACATCTTGTGTCAAAGCCGCTCGAGTATTGTCCACCCAGCTGGTTTCTGAAATGAAGCTGAAAAATTATCAGGCGGCTTATGATGCCAACCATTCATGGAATCCCCCGCCTACCTTTAAATCGGTGAATCTGACTCCTCAGCGGCGTAAGCACATCTTTGCCCCTGAAGTTGACCCGTCTTCCATCCTTGATGATGAAGCCATATTCCACGCTTTAACCCATTGTAACTGGGATGCGGGCAATCTTCAGATACAAGAACCAGAAGACCCAGTGGCGGATAACCCGGAGACATCTGAAGCGAAGGATCAGACCGCAGCTAACCCAGATGGTACAGAAGGCGAGTTGCCAAAATGATGACATGAACTTTTTAAGTCGCCAGCCAGATGGCACGAGCCCCCAAGTATGGGGCCAAATATTTTGTGGCTTCTTGAGCTTGTAATAGGGGTAGCTTTAAAAACTTCTGAAATACCTTGTCGTGCCATCGTGCACGTTTGTGCCTTTGTTGGTGTAAGATATTAATCTGTTGGGCTTGATATCATTTTGCTACTCTTTCAGCCTGTCGTTGCACATCTCTATTATTATGATTAATGATTGTTTTGACAGGAAAGTTTTGAGCAAAATGAGCTGGCAGAAGGTCTTAGCCTTTGAGACTCATTTTTTGTCAACTTTCCCTCCAACGATGTTGAAGACGTATGATTCGACAAGTGGTCACAATGTGAACTCAATTGCTTAACCCGGTCGCTCAAGTATGAGCCTGCAATATTGTACCTAAAAATTACTGTGATAGCTGAAGTAAATAATATAATTTTGATAAGCCAGCTCAGTGAGACTCGGCAAAGAGAGACTGGCTTTCGAGGCTCAAGTCTTGAGTTTTTCCCCAGCAATACAATTTCGCGCTGGTCATTGTTTTGACTGGAACTAATAATCCGGATGCTTATGCGGGAGCCAGCAATGAAAACAGGGTGTACCTGAACCTTTATGCGGTGATAGCATAATTTTGATAACAATACATAGCATTGTTAATAAGCTGGGCTAGTGGGACTCGGCAAAAACAAACTGGCTTTCGAGGCTCAGAAATATAGACCAACTCTTTGGAGCCGGCTTTGAAGGCTCCAATCATTTGATCCTGGTCATAATAAACCATGGTGTGGATTGACCAAAGAACATTTATTTGTTCCTGGAGATATTTATGATGTATCCCGGTCTGAAGACCAACTTTCCGCAGAAGCATGAATATGCAGGTATGATGTAATGATGCGATGATGCAATGCAAATGATGTATGCATATGATATCAGAACATATAAAAATTGTCGGCTTTCAAGTCCCGGCGTAAAGACTGGCTTTCGAGGCTCGAGTCTTGCTTCAATGAAGCGGGTATGATAACCCATGGTTTATCCTAGCTCTCTATATGCCGTCTCTCACATGACTCAAGACGATGTTTTAACCTTGGTAAGTTCAGGGTCCAACGAGGATTGACTTGTCAAGAGTACACGGGGTCATCTGATCGGAGTCACATCAAGCGTATAGGCAGGTTTAACCATTTGTGGCGTTTTTGCCGGGTCAAGA
The DNA here is from genome assembly GCA_039707655.1 of Elymus sibiricus. NCBI lineage: Eukaryota > Viridiplantae > Streptophyta > Magnoliopsida > Poales > Poaceae > Elymus > Elymus sibiricus. Next base: position 33,104,806 of record CM077671.1, read on the forward strand.
GGGTGAGAAAGCTGAACTCGATGAGTTGGAAGCCCCCAAATGCCCATTGTTTCGAAGAAATATAGACTCATGCTCAATTTGTAGGCTGAAACGGTAACAAACCCCGAGTTTCGGGGGTGCCGGCTTTATTATATTCGAAACATAAAGAAGTATACACATAATTTGCAAGGGGGGGGGGGAGGAAATTACATAAAGGGAGCCAATGGCTCTAAGTATAATAAGGCCGCAGGTGTTCCAAGGCCGGCTTGTTTTCTTCTTGGAGGTATAGAATTCCTCTTGTAAAACCCTCCAGAATATGAATTTTATTCAGGGATTCAGGTACTAGTGGTACTGACTGCTATTCAGCTGCTTGGGATTACTTTGGAATCCTCCTTGGCTATTATGCTGACTGCCCTGGCCAGGATGCTGTCCATTGCCATGATTTCCCTGATGCTGAAACCCAGCCCCCGAGCCGCCCTGCGACCCACCAGGACCGTGCTTACCCGGTTGTCCTCCACCATTGCCTCCTGGATTATTCTGGAAAGCCGGATTACGGAACTCCTGCATGATGTAACAGTTCTCCCATGAGTGGGTAGCTGGCTTGTCCAGGGTACTGTGTTTGGGACACGGTCCATTGAGCGCTTCCTCGTAATTACGAGGCTTATTTCCATTATAAGTCCCTCCAGGGAGACCATTACGACGTTGGTTTTTGAAGCCAACATTAGTGTTGGCCACAAAATCTGACCCGCCGTCTAGCAGCTTTCGCTTGCCAGTATTACTCTGGGTTCCCTGGTTACCACCATGATTATGTTGGCCCTTTCCACATTCACCTTTCTTTCCCTTGCCGGTCTTGTCTTCATCCGAGCCGGGATCCTTCGTGCTGTCTGACTCGGCATATCTGGTGAGGACATCCATCAAGTCGCCCAATCCCCATACCTTACGCTTGAGCCGCCCGAGCTTCTGGACCAGTGGCTGGAAGTGGCAATTCTTTTCTAGGATCAGGACGGCTTGAGCCGCCGTAATACTGTATGATGAGTGTATGATTTCCGCGACCCGGCGAGTCCGACGATGAGCCGACTCATCTGCATGCTGGACGCAATGTTGAAGGTCCACAATCGTCATTGTCTTTTTGCATGTTCCCTGGAAATTCTTGATGAAACATTCTTTAAGCTTTACCCAAGTGTTGATGGAATTAGGTGGCAAGTTCTTCAACCATGTTCGAGCCGGTCCTTCCAGCATCATGGTCAAGTATTTGGCACATACGGCGTAACTGACATCCAACATATCCATTGCTAACTCGTAGCTTTCGATCCAAGCCGTCGGCTCAAGATCCGCCGTGTAGTTTGGCACCTTGCGTGGACCCTTGAAGTCTTTGGGCATACGCTCAGCGCGGAGAGCCGGAGATAGGAAAGGTATCCCAATTGTCCTACTATTGGTCCCAGCCTCGGGTTGAGGATGAAGCTATTGAATCTTTCGTGCCGCTGCTTCAGCCTCTGCCTGCCACGCATCCCTAGCCGCGTCAACAATCGCCTGAGCTCCTAAAGGAAAAGGCCGGGTCTGAGACTTGAGGCTGCTGCCTACGCCCACTGCTAGAAACAGCCGGAGAGTCCGGATGGCGACTCTTGCTGCGACTAACATATGGAGTGGAGTGCATCCGATCGTGACTGTAAAAATACTGCGCTTGCTGCACCACTGCCGTTTTCAACATCTCTATGGCGTTCCTGGCTTCAACATCAACAGGGGTATTCCCAAGAATAGGTAGTGATTCCAAATGCCGGGTTGCAGCCAGCACATTGTCAACAGGATTAGAAAAGTGTCCCCGTGGTGTCTGGAAACGCTGTGGTGGTGAAGGAATTGGTGGTGGCTGAGGCGGCTCGTTTTGTTGGTTTCCAAGCGGCTGCCCAGCCCCCGGCGTCTGCTGACGGGTGTTGAAGAGTTGCTGCGGCTCGAGATTCAGTGGTAGCCGGCTCCGATGTCTCCTTTGGTAAACTGCCTCAGATGCTTCTCTCTGAAGTCCTAACTGCCGAGCTTCGGCCTTAAGGCGCTCCGACTCATCATGTATGCGATCCTGTAGTTCCACCATCCTGGCGTTCTCAGCATCGATTTCCCTTTCTACCTCGACCATCTGATCTCGCAGCTTGATCAACTACGTGTTACGCTCTTCTTGATTTTTGCCGTGACGGGACTCTCCACGAGCTTTGCCATCTCAGCCATCAAATCCGTTATGGCTTGAGCCGGCGTCTTGCCAGACCCGGCAGATCCACCCGCCGCTCTGGACGCGGACGGGTTCTGAGCCGCCGCGGTTCCTTCCACGTAGACAGCAACCTGACGAGGCGACTCATGGAACTCCTCAGGGGCTTCAATCTCCAATGATCCCCCGAGTCTGCCATCATAGAGAGGACAAATCGATTCAGTTTCTCCCGTGGAAGAATCGCCATCTGAGTTGACGAGGATGTCGCCGCTGCCCGCTGGCTCATCCGAGAGACAAACTCCCTGAGTAAAGCCGACGATCACATGACGCCGGACGGCTTGATCCTGGCCGGGTCGTGCGCGCCGAGCCGGTTCGTCGATGTTGGTGCAGATGTCCGGCTCGGAAACCACAGCGTTGTTCCTGCCAAGGGGGACCTGGTCTTCGTGCTCAGTCGAGCCGGTCTTGGTACCCCAGATTGGATCGTCGATGTAGATCTTGTCGCGGCGACTCTTGGTTAGCTGATCAATCGCGAATTTCCCGAACCCTGGAAAAATTCCCTTCAAGAAGTCAACTCACCGGGCGAGGGCCCCACGATGGGCGCCAACTGTCGTGGTTTTGTCACGACAGATGTCCTCATGCAATGACTTAGGTGTGAGGCCATCGTCGGTAGGTGGAGGCTCAAAGGGGTTAAACGGGAACGTGAGGCAAGTTTACCCAGGTTCGGCCCCTCCAATGGAGGTAATAGCCTACGTCCTGCTTTGTGTCTATATTGATGGTGATCTCGATTACAAGGGTGCGGAATCACTAACCTAGCTTTCGAGGGGGGAATAACTTAAGTCTTTTGGCCCTAGGGGCTTGCCTTTATATACAGGTCAAGACCCTAGGGTTTACAACAGAGTACGAGTCATATATTATGACTCGTAACCTATCATTTCTCTAACACGCCTTGCCTCTCAAGCAAGGAATCTTCCGGCGTCTTCTGCCCCGTGGGCCTTGAATCGCCGTCTCCACGTGCTTGGGCCGTCCGGCGGTTTACTTAGCAACCGCCTTACTTGTCTTATTTTCACTTTACGGTCCATCTCGAACATCCTTCCAGAGCCGCCATTATACTGACCCGGCCCAGTAGGGCGGGTCACACCGTGGGGTTATATCCCCGATAGATAACGATAAAAGAATTCTTCGCATGTGGCACAGGGACTCATGTTAGTACATTGCAAACTAGTCAAGTACTATCTATGGTTCATTCAACACATAGAGATTTCTCTTTACCATCTCTTTCTAAAACATGTAGGGAACCCAAGGATCAAACGTTGGTGGTGGTTCTTGTACTCATGACTCATGGAGCCTAGTGACCCCACTTTGGCTCGGTGGTGGTGGTGCTCCTTCTCCCTCGATCTGTGGCTCGCCCCTTCCAGTTACTCCCCTAGTCGCAAGAGGCCTCAACTTATAGTTAGATCATTTGCCAAGCCGCAAACTTAGAGCTAGGCCAATTTCCATGCTAAATGGTTATCCTTTATTTTGTACTGATGATACTCTTGTCGGTGGACTTTGGATTTCGGTGCTCGAAGACCGACGGTCGAGTGGTGGCTTATTATATGTGATGATGATGTAAACTTCTCGTGCTATGATGCTATTTATGATGATGATGTAAACTTCTTGTGCTATGATGCTATTTGTGATGATGATGTAAACTATTCGTGCTATAATGCTATTTGTGAGATCGTTTGGATGTTAAAACCACTCACATATCCTAAAACACAGCATCCAGGTAGGAGATGTTCATCTCTAGTGGCGAGCCCCTGGTTTTTGCCCTTGGTTTTCACATATGCTTTGAATACTTTGTAATGAATCTTCTATGCCCAGTTTTGTGTTCTGTATGTGGCAAACCCTGGATTGATTTCCATATTTTCCATTCCAAGACAACATTATTCTATTTTGTAAGGATTGCCAAGTATAAACAAGATAAATTACATACGTTCATAAGCTTACAAGGCAAGGACACCTTCACAGTTTACTAGATATTGCCAGATTTCTTCTTCTCTTCCATAGTATCCACTCGTGCTGCTTTTCTAGAGCGCAGCCTTGGCCTCGATATCAATCTCTTCCTGCAAATGAAAACATATGCTGTCATAATTACTGTACAATCACAAGAACTTCATAAGCGAAAGATTGACAGGCTTGACAGCTCAACTTAAGCGTCAAGATTGGCATGGTTATCAACTATAACTTGTCTAAGTGCGTCGTCTTGAAGCAAAGAAATGATCAATGCAATTTTTATCTCTTTTCAAAAATAAAAGGTAATTAAATGCATTAGTTGAAGGATCTCATAGCTTGCAACCAACCTTAGGACCAATCACATAATAAAGGGATTCTCGCCTACCACACAGTTCTCTTATAAAGACCAACACTTCTGTATGCAAACGATGAATAGCTTATTTATTGTTTTATCTCTTTGTTTTAGAATTACCCAATTCCAATTTGTCCCTTTTTTTGTGTCTCTGCATGCTATGGATTTGAATTGGTAGGTATAGGTATTGAAGGCGCCGGGAATCACAAATGAATCACTATTATAGATTAGCCCTATGTCGACTGGTCTCCACCTATGAATGGTCGCCTTCCAACTAGTGGTGTACTTCCACTGATGAGTGTACTGATGCCCATTAGCAGCGTTTCACCTGAGGCCAGAAGAGGGATCCTTTAATGGTGGCTTATCGCTGCCAAATATACTAGAGTGGTGATCATATGTTGTTTTTGTCCACTCCATTGATAGCTTCTTTGAACTGAGGGCCAAACTACTTCCCACCCATTGGAGGAGACTCCATCACATTGACGGGCATTCCAGTGTCCATCATGACGCAGTGGGGAGGCATAAGTTGGTGTTTCCCCAAGATTAGCATAAGTGGCAAGGCACGAAGAGGATGAAGAATAATATGTTTTTGAAATCTACGAATGATGTTATATGAGACACAAGGGGCAATTTAGTTGAAATTATGCATGACGATCAACTATTGGCAGTGGTAGACTCTAAGGATGAAAGAGATGTTACCAAGCGCGCGCGCCACACACTCATGCTCACACAAACACACATAATTGTTTTGAAACTGTTTTAAATAATACCATCGTTTACTCAGTACGATACATACACTACTATGAAAAAACAGTGGCCAAAATGACATTTGAAAGACCATATTACATGATCTTAATGTCATGAAGATTACACTTCTATTAATTTGTGGGAGCAATTTTTGTGTGAGTATACAAGGGTTGTTTGATACTATTTACTCTAATAATAACATTTTTTAGAATAACCGTATCACTAGTTTAATTCCTCGACATTGGTGTGACCCATTTAAGATAGATCGACACCTAGGAAGGTTACTGCATCCCCTTCTGGTGCCTTCTTGTTAAAAAACTAGTTGATACCCCGCGCGTTGCAGCGGGATATTTTGCTAGAAATCTTTTGAAGGTGTATCAAAGAAAAAACAGGTAATGATTGAACGAAGTGGCATGATATCAGGCGAGGTGTTTTGTGAAAACGTTTAAACTATCATGTTCCATGAAGTTAAATTGTGAGAATTCAATGGCATAATTCAAATTTGTTACAGAGCAAATGGAGAACTTGCAATATACTGCTACCGCGGTATGGTTCTGATATTATCTTGTAAAATTATGCGGAGAGAAAAAAAGTTAAGTCGAACTGAAAGGTATACACTCAAAATTAATGTACACACATACAGAGGGAGAGAGTTGGAAGCACAATCCATACAATGCAAAGAAGTAACTAAAACTTGCATAGTTGAATCGAAAGTGTTGTACACACGATGTTGATGGATGATTTGTGCACGACATGCTTAAAAACCACACAGATTAAAGAAATGAGGCAATCCATAGTCTAGATGACATGTCGTGTCTAAATCGTGCACAAATATGTCATGTGCATAGCACTACTCGTACATTATAGATTCTGGAGTATGTAACATTTGTTTCATTCCGATTTATGCAAATACCAGTTGTAGCAGGAAGTGGCATCATATGATATCCGCTCAGAGTACAAAGGAGACATGTTTAGTTGAAGCATTTGTCTGGATATATCTGCAAGTTCATATCAGATTTTTCTTTTTGAAAAACAACTTGACTGCAGATGAGATAAACAATCGTTATTAGTAGTACTCCCTTCTGTGAAACAAATTTAACTGCATGCTAGTAGTATATAAAGGCCTATCTATCCATCCCTCGTGGAAAAAGAATTCTATAACCAAATCCAAAAATTGCTAAACGCTGTGTCGGGGATATAACCCCACGGTATGACCCGCCCTACTGGGCCGGGTCAGTATAATGGTGGCTCTCGAACAATGTTCAAGATGGGCCGTGTTGTAAAGATAAAGCAAGTAAGGCAGTTACTAAGTAAACCGCCGGGCGGCCCATGCACGTGGAGACGGCGACTCAAGGCCCACAGGGTAGAAGACGCTGGAAGATTTCTTGCTTGAGAGGCAGGCGTGTTAGACACATGATAGGTTACGAGTCATAATATGACTCGGACTCTGTTGTAAACCCTAGGGAATTGACCTGTATATAAAGGCAAGCCCCTAGGGCCGAAAGACTTAGGTTAGACATCCTCGAAAGCTAGGTTGGCAATTCCACACCCTTGTAGTCAAGATCATCATCAATATAGACACAAAGCAGGACGTAGACTATTACCTCCATCGGAGGGGCCGAACCTGGGTAAACTCGCCTCCCGTTCCCGTTTAACCCCTTTTAGTTGCCACCTAGCGGCGATGGCCTCACACCTAAGTCCTTGCACGAGAAAATCTGCCGTGACAAAACCACGACAGTTGGCGCCCACCATGGGGCTCTCGCCTGGTGGAGCAGAGTTCTCAAAGGGAGCCCTTCCGGGCTTCGGGAGCTACGTGGCGGGTCGCCTGACCAAGAGTCGCCGGAGCAAGGTCTACATCGACGATTCAGGATGGGGCCCTGATGACCCACAAATATAGGGGATCAATTGTAGTCCTTTCGATAAGTAAGAGTGTCGAACCCAACGAGGAGCAGAAGAAAATGACAAGCGGTTTTCAGCAAGGTAATTTCTGCAAGCACTGAAATTGTAGGTAACAGATAGTTTGATAGCAAGATAATTGGTAACAAGCAAGTAACGGTAACGGTAAATAGGGTGCAGCAAGGTAGCCCAATCCTTTTCTGGCAAAGGACAGGCCAGAACAATCTCTAGCAATAGGCAAAGTGTTCTTGAGGGTACACGGGAATTTCCTCTAGTCACTTTTATCATGTTGGTTTGATTCGTGTTCGCTACTTTGATAATTTGATATGTGGGTGGACCGGTGCTTGGGTGTTGTTCTTACTTGAACAACCTCCCACTTATGATTAACCCCCTCTCAAGCATCCGCAACTACGAGAAAAGTATTAACATAAATCTAACCATAGCATTAAACGTTTGGATCCAAATCAGCCCCTTACGAAGTAGCGCATAAACTAGGGTTTAAGCTTCTGTCACTCTAGCAACCCATCATCTAATAACTACTCCACAATGCATTCCCTTAGGCCCATGAATGGTAAAGTGTCATGTAGTCGACGTTCACATGACACCACTAAGGGAATCACAACATACATATCATCAAAATATCGAACACATATCAAATTCACATGATTACTTGCAACATGACTTTTCCCGTGACATCAAGAACAAAGATAACTACTCACAAATAATAAACGTGCTCAAGATCAGAGAGGTATTGAATAGCATAATGGATCTCAACATATAATCTTCCACCAAATAAACCATATAGTAATCAACTACGCAAGGTAATCAACACTACTAGTCACCCACATGTCCCAATCTGAGGTTCCGGTACAAAGATTGAACACAAGAGATGAACTAGGGTTTGAGAGGAGATGGTGCTGTTGAAGATGTTGATGAAGATTGGCCTCCCAAAGATGATAGGGTTGTTGGTAATGACGATAGCTTCGATTTGCCCCTCCGGGAGGGAAGTTCCCCCGGCGGAATCGCTCCGCCGGAGGGCAAAAGTGCTCCTGCCCAAGTTCCGCCTCGAGGCGGCGGCGCTTCATTCCGAAAGTCCTCCTCTAATTTTTTCTAGGTCAAATGTTACTATATACCAGAAGATAGGCTCCGGAAGTGGGCCGAGGTGGCCACGATACACCAGGGCGAGCACAGGGGGGTCTGGCACGCCCTGGTGGGTTGTGCCCACCTGGCTGGCCCCCTCCGGTAGTTTTCTGCTCCAGTATTTTTTATTAAATACAAAAATAATCTCCGTAAGATTTTAGCTTCATTGGAGTTGTGCAGAATAGGTATCTCTGATGTGTTTTTCTTAGGTGCAGAATTCCAGCTGCCGGTATTCTCCTTCTTTGTGTAAATCTTGCATATTATGAGAGAAAAGGAATTAGAATCACTCCCCAAAGCATTATTATTCAACAAAACAAAGTAAATAACAGTAGGAAATCATGATGCAAAATGGACGTATCAACTCCCCCAAGCTTAGACCTCGCTTGTCCTCAAGCGAAAGCCGATATTGAAAAGCATGTCCACATGGTTTGAGAGAGAGGTGTCGATAAAAACAAAATACGGACATAGAAGCATCATGATTATTAATATAACAGCAACAAACTCTATCATAGAATTTATTCAACATAATTTCATCATATAACTTCTTATGCACAAGTAATAATTCATCATAACATAGAAGTATGAAGCATAAACCTTATTGAAAACCAACAAACTATGTTCTCTGTCAACTTTGCAACTAAAATTCATCATATTTTTAGATAGGGTCTCATGTAGGACCCTTTTGGCAAGTCCACATACTCAACCATCATTTAGTCTTCTATGATTGCTAACACTCACGGCATACCCATGAACAAAAAGTTTCAACCGGACACATAAGAAGATAAGGGCTTATAGTTTCGCCTCCCAATGTATTCACCTCAAGGGTGATTTCAACAATAATAACTCATGCCACCCATATCCAACTGGATATATGTGCCTAGATCTTTCCTCACCACATGATGCTTGCAAAAGACAAAAAGGTAAAAAGGAATAGGGAAGAATACTTTGACTATTTGCATAAAAGTAAGTACATAAAAGGAAAATATAGTCCCTTCGCAGAGGGAAGCAGAGGTTGTCATGCGCTTTTTGGTTTGTATGCCCAATCCCTTAATGTAAAAGAACGTCACGCTATATTGCCCCCTATGATAGCAACCTTTATTATGCAGTCCGTCGCTTTTATTACTTTGCCATCATAAGTTCATATAGCGCTCAATTTTCTCTTACACTAATTGATCAAAACACTTTTAGAAGCAATTTTTATGGCCTTATTGCACCGATGACAACTTACTTGAAGGATCTTTCTCGATCCATAGGTAGGTATGGTGGACACTCAAAGAATGAATTTGGGTTTGGGTTTTTGGATGCACAAGTAGTATCTCTACTTAGTGCGGAATTTTTGGCTAGCAAAGATATTGAGCAAGCACCACATGTTGAATTATCTATGACAATATAACTTCTATGTGGATAAGAACAAGCATAAATCATTACGTTGTCTTCCTTGTCCAACGTCAACAGTTTTGACATATAATATTTGATGGGGGCTCACAATCACAAAACATGTCCAAGATAGTGTATTTGCATGTGAATCTTCTCTTCGCTTATTAATTCTTTCATGAATTGCATCATTGACCAATGCTATGTTTGTCAATCTCCAACAAATTTTACTACTTATACTTTTCCTTATGTGATGTCATTACTCATCATAAGATTAGCATATCATTCTTTTCATTTATTTTCCTTTCCTTTATTTTGATTGCAACAAGAAAGTAGAGAGGCAAAAACTGAAACTAAACTTTATTATATAACTCTCAGTCGATTACATAGATAGATAGGCCACGAAACTAACACACGAAAATATATCATGCTAAACTTTTATTCAACTAAAGCAAAGGGAAACTAAAGATCAAACTAAAAAGGTAAAGGTGAATAAAAGTGGTGATGATACGATACCGGGGCACCTCCCCCAAGCTTGGCTTAAGCCAAGGGGAGTGCACATACCCGTGTGCTCAAGTCTCCTTTGGTGGTGGTGATGAAGAAGGTGGTGGTGATGAAGTGTCACACTTCAGCTTCAGAAGATGCTCCAATTTGCGGATGACCCTCCTAAGGTTATTGATGTGCTCCTCTAGAAAAATATTTTCACGGATGAGAAATTTATTCTGAACACGGACCGCTTCGAAAGCTCTAAAAGCTTCGATTTCAATAGGGGTGAGATGACTGTAATAGGGTTGAAGGATATTTTCTTCTTCGCCCTCCTTTGTTGGCATGGATTGCTCTTCTTCAGGGGGCTGATCCACCATAGTCTCCTTGCCCTTCTCTTCCTTGTTGGCTTCTTCCAGCTCCTCCCTCTTCAACTCTATCTTCATTAGCCAGGCATCTTCTTCCACGTTGTTAGAAGAGGGGGAAGACATGATGCCTGACTTGACAGATCTGATAGGAAAACAGCAAGAAACAAGAATAGAGGATTTGTCTGCGATGCGGTCGTCAAAACAGTCGGGGGTATATATAGGGAATTTTTATTCTTGGGAAACAAGCATATGGAAGGAAAACGGAGTCGGGAAGGCATCCGAGGTGGGCACAACCCACCAGGGCGCGCCTAGGTGGGCACAATCCGAGGTGTATCGTGCTCACCTCGATCACCTTCCGGTTTATTTTTTTATTTCCAAAATTTTCTAATATTCCAAAACTGACAAAAAATATTTTTGCGGATTTTTCGGAGTCCGTTTACTTACCGTATCACGTACCTCCTATTTTTCAGAATTCTGGAGTGTTCCGGAAGGTTTCTTTTATGTGTTCCTCCGGTGTCATGGTTTGGATAACATTGCTTTCAACGTTAATAGGCGTACCTGAGATATAGTCCTTAATTCTTTGTCCATTGACCACCTTTGGGTTAGTACCTTCGGCATTATTAATCTTGATAGCTCCAGATCGATAAACCTCTTTTATAATATATATGGTCCTTCCCATTTGGAGAGAAGCTTTCCTGCAAAGAATCTTAAAAGAGAGTTGAACAAAAGAACATAATCTCCCATTTTGAATTCACGCTTTTGGATTCTTTTGTCATGCCATCTTTTTTACTTTTTCCTTGAATAGCTTGGCATTTTCATAGGCTTGGGTTCTCCATTCGTCTAGTGAGCTAATATCAAATAGCCTCTTCTCACCGGCAAGTTTGAAATCATAGTTAAGTTCTTTAATTCCCCAAAATGCTTTGTGTTATAATTCTAGAGGCAAATGACAAGCTTTTCCATATACCATTTTGTATGGAGACATACCCATAGGATTTTTATAAGCTATTCTATAGGCCCAAAGTGCATCATCTAATTTCTTAGACCAGTTCTTACGAGGCCTATTGGCAGTTTTTTGTAAAATTAATTTTATTTCTCTATTGCTAAGTTCAACTTGACCACTAGATTGAGGATGATAGGGTGACGCAATTCTATGGTTAACATCATATTTAGCAAGCATCTTACGGAAAGCACCGTGAATAAAGTGTGAACCACCATCGGTCATTAAATATCTAGGGACTCCAAACCTCGGGAAGATAACCTCTCTAAGCATTTTAATGGAGGTGTGGTGATCAGCACTACTAGTTGGAATAGCTTCTACTCACTTAGTGACATAATCAGCAGCAACCAAAATATGAGTGTACCCGATGGAGAAAGGAAAAGGCCCCATATAATCAAAACCCCAAACGTCAAATGGTTCAACAACAAGTGAATAATTCATAGGCATTTCCTGACGCTTACCGATATTACCAATTCTTATACATTCATCCCAAGACAAGACAAACTTACGGGCATCCTTTAAGAGAGTAGGCCAATAGAAACCAGATTGCAATACCTTATGAGCAGTTCTATCTCCCGCATGATGTCCTCCATAAGCTTCGGAATGAAATTTCCGTAGGATTTGTTCCTATTCATGCTCAGGTACACAACGTCTAATAATACCATCTACTCCTTCTTTATAAAGATGTGGGTCATCCCAAAAGTAATGTCTCAAGTCATAGAATTTTTTTCTCTTTTGTTGGTAAGTGAAGTTGGATGGTATATATTTAGCGACAATGTAGTTAGCATAGTCAGCATACCAAGGTGTGTTCTGAGAAACATTTATTGCAGCTAACTGTTCGTCAGGGAAACTATCATCAATAGGTAGTGGGTCATCAAGAATATTTCTAACCTAGACAAGTTATCAGCCACGGGGTTCTCAGCTCCCTTCCTATCAACAATAGGTAAGTCAAATTCTTGAAGCAAGAGAACCCACCTAATGAGTGTAGGTTTAGCATCTTTCTTTTCCATAAGATATTTTATAGCAGCATGATCGGTGTGAACAATAACTTTGGAATCAACAATACAGGATCTAAATTTATCACAAGCAAACACAACTGCTAAAAATTCTTTTTCAGTGGTAGCATAGTTTCGTTGGGCACTGTCTAGAGTTTTACTAGCATAATGGATAACTTTCAATTCCTTATCAACTCTCTGTCCTAGAACAACACCAACAGTATAATCACTAGCATCACACATAATTTCAAAAGGCAAGTTCCAATCAGGTGGTTGAACGATAGGTGCAGAGGTTAAGGCTTTCTTGAGTGTTTCAAAGGCTTCCACACAATCATCATAAAAACGAAAGGAATATCCTTTTGCAAAAGATTAGTAAGAGGCCTAGAAATTTTAGAGAAGTCTTTAATGAACCTCCTATAAAAACCAGCATGACCAAGGAAACTTCGAATACCTTTAATATCTTTAGGACATGGCATTTTCTCAATTGCATCAACTTTAGCTTTATCCACCTCAATACCTCGTTCAGATATTTTATTCCCCAAGACAATGCCTTCATTAACCATAAAGTGACACTTCTCCCAATTCAAGACAAGATTAGTTTGTTCACATCTCTGCAAAACTCGATCAAGGTTGCTTAAGCAATCATCAAAAGAAGTTCCGTAAATGGAAAATCATCCATGAAAACCTCCACAATCTTTTCACAGAAATCAGAGAATATAGCAGTCCTACATCTTTGAAAGGTAGCAGGTGCATTGCATAAACCAAAAGGCATATGTCTATAAGCATAGGTTCCAAAAGGGCAAGTAAAGGTGGTTTTCTCTTGATCTGATTGTGACGCGGGTATTTGAGAGATACCAGAATATCCATCTAGGAAACAAAAGTGTGTGTGCTTAGATAGTCTTTCTAGCATTTGATCAATGAACGACAGAGGGTAATGATCTTTCCTAGTAGCTTTATTTAATTTTCTAAAATGAATTACCATTCTATAGCCAGTGACAATTCTTTGTGGAATGAGTTCATTCTTATCATTAGGGACAATAGTAATACCTCCTTTCTTAGGGACACAATGAACGGGACTTACCCATCTACTATCAGCAATGGGATAGATTATACCTGCTTCTAGAAGCTTTAGTATTTCACTTCTTACTACTTCTTTCATCTTAGGATTCAATCGCCTTTGGTGATCAACAACAGGTTTAGCATCAGGTTCCATATTAATCTTGTGCTGACATAGAGTGGGATTAATGCCCTTAAGATCATCAAGAATATATCCAATAGCAGCCCGGTGCTTCCTCAGAACTTTCAATAATCTTTCTTCTCACTACTGGAATCAGAGAATTTGTCGTCTGCCAGTTCTTTGCGGTCTGCTGGCAGATGGCAAAGAAAGTCTTTGCCGTCAACTTATAGAAAACAGACGGCAAAGAACCGCCTGATGGCAAAGATATTCTTTGCCATCAGTGCACACTTTGCCGTCTGCCAGCGGACGGCAAAGAGCCCAAAGGCAGACGGCAAAGAGACCAGCTAGGCCCCACTGGGCCGTGGACCTGGCTAGGTCCAACGGATGGACTTTATGCCGTCCGCTCTGGCTTTGCCGTCCGCTGGAAGGCTCCTTGCCGTCCGGGGGCAGACGACAAAGAGGATGTGTGACCTAACAGCTGTTTCCCCCCGGCCCCACCTCCCTCTCTCTCCCCCCTCTCCCCCCTCTCTCTCTCTTCACCCACACAGCACACCGGCCTCCCCTTTCACTCCCCCACCACCGCCAGCCACCCCTCGCCGGAACTCCTCCCTGCGGCCACCCCTCCCCGTGCCGGCCCTCCTTTCCGCCTTCACCCCTCCCCGTGCCGGCCACCCCTCCTCCCCGCGGCCACCCCTCACCGCGCCGGCCACCCCTACCCGTGCCGGCCCTCCTCTCCGCTGCCACCTCCTCCTCGCGGCGGCCATCCCTCCTCCCCGCGGCCACCCCTCCCCTCGCCGGCCACCCCTCCTCGCCACGGCAACCCCTCCCTGCGCCGTCCCTCCTGCCCGCACCGCCGCCGGCCACACCCGCCGCTAGCTTCTGCGCCCGCCCTGCCGGTCGGGAGCCCCCTCAGCCCCGGCGCCGCCGCCGCCCCCGAAGCCCGGCTGCGCCCCCCAACTCCGGTGAGTAGCTATATTTTCTGTTTTTTCATCAAATTAATTAGATTACTTAGGTTAGTAATTAGCTAGATACTATTAGTTAGGTTAGTTAGGTTAGTTAATTAGGTTAGAAAAAAAGGGAAAAGGAAAAGAAGAAGAAGAAGAAAATTAGAAGGAAAAGAAGAAAAGTAGAAAAGTAGAAGGAAAAGAAGAAGAAAGAAGAAGAAGAAGAAGAAGAAGAAGAAGAAGAAGAAGAAGAAGAGTAGGAGGAGAAGAAGAGAAGAAGAAGAAGAAGAAGAAGAAGAAGAAGAAGAAGAAGAAGAAGAAGAAGAAGAAGAAGAAGAAGAAGAAGAAGAAGAAGAAGAAGAAGAAGAAGAAGAGGAAGAAAAAGAAAAGGAAAAAGAAGAAAAGGAAGAAAAGGTGCCACTGACCGCCAATGCCACTAACCCCTGACGCCACTGACTCCCGACCCCCGACGCCGCTGACCCCCGACGCCACTGACCCCCGACACCACTTACCCACGACGCCACTCACCCCCGACCCCCGATGCCACTGACCCCCGACGCCATTGACCCCCGACGCCACTAAACCCCGATGCGACTTACCCCCGACGCCACTGACCCCCGACACCACTGCCCCCCGACCCCCGACCCTCTTTGACCGAGAAGGTGCTCTTTGGCCTTCCTGAGGCCGACGGGGTCATAGTTTTGTAAATTATGTGTTAGGTGATATATTTTCCGATTTTGTTATGAATAACATCATGTTTGTGTTGATCGGGTGGATTTCAATGTGCAGTTGTTTCGTCGCTGTGAGGGTTTGGTGTTCGACGACCTACCCTGTGCGTTGGACGAGCTCCCCTGCTGCGTTCGTGGGTGAGCCCAAATGACATCTCCTCGCCCCCCCCCCCTTAATTTGCTCTGTTCTGGTCTTCATGCCGATGAAACTTGCTAGCTATAGGTGTCTTCAATTCAACAGTATGCGTGACCAGTATGCGTCTCCCTTTCAAAAGGGCGGCATCTATAAATATGCATGTCTTTGCATATTTATAACTGCCATCCTTTCGAACTGTCCAACGTTATCCATGGACAGCCCGAGTATGTGTAGATTGGGTTCATTTTCCCGTATGCTCTGCTCCGGATCCGATGCGGAATTTCGTCAGTGCCTCCCTGTTGTTCTCCGGGTACACATCCTCTCTGCTTATTGCCGAGACGTGTATCAGGAGAACAGCGGGGAGGTGCTACCGAAATTCTGCGTCCGATCCGGAGCAGAGCAAGGGAAAACGAACCCAATCTACACATACTCGGGTGGGATTAGGACCTATCTTTACCTATTAGCGTGTAGGTTGCATGGACGTAATAAAACTGAGAAACTTGATTAACTGATGAATATATATGCTGAATTATATATATATTTCTTGTGTGTCTAGTAGCTACGCAAGATGAGTGATCATGCGTGGATGTACACCGGTCACACTAGTCAGAAAGACATGACCAAAGAATGGTTAACAAATACCAAGGGGTTTGTGAGAGCCGCATTTGCAAATGGTCAGGATATAACATAGTGCCCCTGTCCCCGGTGCGACAACTTTAAAAAGCAGACAGAGGGTGAAATGGGTAAACACCTGCAGAAGTGGGGCTTTACGCCTAAGTATACGGTGTGGACTTTTCATGGTGAGTCTGCCCAACGTGCCAGAGCTGAGATGGTTCATCGTCGCACCGACGAGCATGGTACCGGGATCGAAGACATGGTGCAAGACTTTGATGATGCTCGGGATTCAGATGATGAGATGGAGGAATCTGCAAAGGCATTCTATGAAATGATGGAGTCTTCAAAACGTCCTCTCCACGAGCACACTGAGCTTTGTCAGCTGGATGCCATCGGGCAAGTAATGGCTCTGAAGGCTCAATTCAACCTGGGAAGAGAATGCTACGACGTGATGATGACAATATTTGGACGCTTTCTACCCAAAGGCTATGTATTGCCTGCAAACATGTACCAGTCGGACAAAATCCTCCGTGTACATAAGATGCCCTATGAGAAGATAGATGCCTGTGAGAATGGATGTGCCTTATTTCGGCTTGAGTATGCGGACTTGAACTATTGTCCCATTTGCAAGTCTTCCGGGTATGTTGTGGTAGACAACGGTATGGGTGAGAAGAATCAGACCAAAATCCCCGTTAATGTTCTTCGCTATATGCCAATCGTACCAAGACTTCAAGGTCTTTTCATGGTCGAAGAGACGGCCAGACAGATGACATGGCACAAATTGGGCAAAAGAACCGAACTAGATGCAGATGGGAATCAGATGTTGGTACACACTTCAGACGCTTTTGCCTGGAAGCACTTCGATGCATTACATAAGGATAAAGCGGCAGATCCAAGGCATCCTCAAGTCGCCATCAGCACTGATGGATTCAATGTGTTTGGTATGACGGCAACCCAATACAGTTGTTGGCCTGTATTTGTCATTCCACTCAATCTCCCCCCCCGGAGAGATTATGAAAAGAAATAACATTTTCCTGACGTTGATAATTCCAGGGCCCAACTATCCGGGGAAGAATATGAATGTGTACATGCAGCCGCTTAAGGATGAATTGCAAGAAGCTTGGGATAATGGGATCAAGACATACGACGCCGCTACAAAACAAAACTTCATGATGCATGTGTGGTACATGTACTCGATGCATGACTTGCCGGCTTATGCGCTATTCGTTGGCTGGTGTGTTCATGGAAGGTTCCCGTGCCCCACATGTAAGGCAGCTCTTCAGTTCTGTTGGCTGCAGGCGGGTCGCAAGTTTTCTTGCTTTGACTTGCATAGACAGTTCCTGGATCCTCGCCATAAGTTCAGAAAAGACAAGAAGAATTTCATCAAAGGTAGAGTTGTCAAAAACTCTGCACCACCTGCGTTGACAGGCCAACAGACCCTGGATCAGATAAACGCTCTCGAGCCTGATCCAGAGCATCCAGGGTATTTCAAAGGGTATAATTCGCAACACGCCTGGACTCACAAGACATGCTTATGGGATCTGCCTTACTTCAAAGACCTCCTTTGCCCACACAACATCGACGTCATGCACACTGAAAAGAATATCGCCGAGGCCCTTTTTGGTACATTGTTCGGCATAGAGGGGAAGTCAAAGGATAATCCTAAGGCTAGAGTCGATCAGGAGGCTCTATGTGATAGACCGTTAGAAAACATGCGACAACCGAAAGGAAAGCAGAACTGGACAAAGCCAAAGGCATGGTTCAATCTTGGAAGGCCAGCTATGAGGGAAATATTCTTGTGGGTGAAAATGCAGTTGATGTTCCCCGATGGGTATGCAGCGAATCTAAAGAGGGGAGCGAGTCTTGACAAACTGAAAATATTTGGTCTCAAGAGTCATGATTGGCACATATGGCTTGAGCGGGTAATGCCGGTGATGTTGCGTGGCTTTATCCCTGAGGATGAATGGCTAGTACTGGCAGAGCTGAGCTATTTCTTCCGTTGTCTTTGTGAAAAAGAACTATCGCCTGTCGTGCTATCTGAAATGGAAGAGTTGGCGCTGGAGTTTATATGCAAGTTAGAGAAGATCTTTCCACCGGGCTTCTTTAATCCAATGCAGCATTTGATTTTGCATCTCCCGACCGAGGCAAGATTGCGGGGCCCGTGCAAAATCGTTGGTGCTTCGCAACTGAGAGGATGCAGAAGACGCTTCGAGCAAAATGAAAAAATAAACGTCGAATTGAAGCAGCGATGGCCGAGGCATTCATTACTGAGGAGGCGGCAAACTTCGTGATAGCACACTACGAAGCCAAAAATCGTCATTTGCATAATCCAAAGCCTCGGTACAATGATGGCGACCCTAAAAAAGGTCGATCCAACCTCAGCCTATTCAAAGGGAAGCTCGCCCCAGCCGGTGCTTCGAAAGGAATAGCATTGGATGTCGAAGAATGGCGGACCATTTCGTTGTATATCTTCAACAACCTAACAGAAGTGCGGCCGTACATCGAGTAAGTTCTTGGTACATTGTTTCGCAACTTCTAATTCCTTTGAACTGCTCTTATTAGCGGATATTCAATACAGTCGATACGTCGCCAAATTCTCGGATTGAGCGGTGATCCAAAATGATTCCATCGAAGAGTATGAGCTTCTGGCAAAGCATGGAGGCGGCTATCCCGGTTTCATCTCTTGGTTCAAACAAATGGTAATTTCCATTAGACCATTTCATTTCTTCATCTAATTTGCGGCTAATGCAACTATCCCTTCGTATTAAACTTGTAGGATAATTCAGAGTCTATGGACGCCAAATTGAGACAAGTCGCTAATGGTTTTGACTATAAGGTCCGTTCATTTGACAAATACGACATCAACGGGTATCGCTTTCGTACCTTTGGCAAAGAGCTATCTATGGCCGACCGAAAGTCTACAAATTGTTGTGTCTCTGCTATCGGCGAAGGAGGTACCGAGTATTATGGAAGAGTTGAAGCAATTTATGAACTTCTATTCTATGGTGAAAACCCACCGAACGTCGTAATCTTCAAATGCTATTGGTTCCAGCCGAAGGAGACTAGAAGGACTCATGAACATATAGGGCTAGTCGAAATCAAACAAAGCACCCATTTAGATGTTCCCGATGTCTATATTACGGTTCAACAGGCGACCCAAGTTTTCTATCTACTGTGGGCCAGCCAAACTGATCCAAATCTGAATGGTTGGGATGTCGTTTATGAAGTGCCGCCACATTTTAGACCACCTCCCCTCAATGAAGAGGATTATGAACCTCACATTAACCCAGACACGTATGAAGGAGAATTCTTCCAAGAAACACGTCTTTCCAAAAAACGTTTCAAGAACCGCTCTACTTCACCCCAGAACATTAAAGTAGACAGCGACTATGAATCTGACTTCACCCCTGAGCCGGAACAAGAAGAGACGGAATAAGAAGAGGTTACTACTGCGGATGACCTGTCAATGCTTGACCGAGTACATAAAGGAGGCCTTCCACATGTTGTTACCGATAGTGATGATGATCATGCATTCATTGATGATAGTGATGATGATGATCCCGGAGCATATATAGACGATCAAGATTATTATTAGTTCATGTCAGGTATTCAATTTTTATTATATACATGATGATGATACACTTAAATTATATACATGTTGGTATTCAATTTTTATTATTCATGTTGGTATTCAATTTTTTTATGTTGTACTAATTTCGTTCACTCTTTGTCATGGCAGGTGTTGAAAGTTGGTGGGCGCGGGTCCAGAGCGTTCCACGGCTCAGTCTTCGTCGGCGCGTGGTGGGAGGGGTAATTCCATTCCACCACAGCATCTCCGGAGAGCGTTGCTCGACTGTATGCAGACACAGGTGGGAGCTTCTTCGTCGGCGTCGTTGCCCACCGGGAGAGGAGGTCGGGGGAAGAAGAGAGGTACACGTGCCCGTTCTGGGAGAGGTAGGAAGGCTGCTACACCTTCCTCGCCGCTACCCCTAGCTGATTCATCCGAACACAGGACTGCTAGGGTGGACCCGTCTGAGGAGGAGGTTACGCAGACTCCGGTCCACGAGCCTAGGGTGGACCCGTCTGAGGAGGAGGCTAGGTGGACTCCGGTCCACGAGCCTATGTCCCACAGGCTTCGTCCCACGGGACTCCGGGGCATAGCAGGGATTAGGGTACGTCCCAGCAGACCCAATGGGATAGCTGGCCGGAGCCGAGTGGCCATGCTGATTGTGGCGGGGATGGGTTTTCTGATAGCGAGGACGAGGTGGTTGAGGGGGGGAAGGTCTACCAGCGTGGTGGTACATGGCTCCCCCCCCCGTGCCGGCGACCCGCGAGCAGAGGTGGTTGATTAGGCCTAAGGGGGAGAAGTAAGTGCATTTACTCTTTTTTTACCTTTTGCCTTCACGTTTCTTCAAATATCGAATGCGTTGGCTTTGTCATACTGCAGGGGTTGGACTCATGCCAAGGGTGCCCGCAGGCCCATCTCCGTCCTTGGTGTGATTTGCCGGCACAACTTTCCGGGGTTTGTCACGTTGCCCGGTGAGGGCCAGGTTCGAGAGCTAGGATTGACCTGGGAGCACTACTTGGCTGCCCCGGCCCCGCCAGAGACGAGGATCGACGGTGTCTTGTGCCACACGAGGGCCGACATGGTGATCAGATAGTTTTGGGTAATTTGTCCTTTACACAATTAAAAATCAACAATAGCTATCTATTGTACTAATCAGTGTTGTCTCGTTTGATTGCAGACCTTCTACGGGAGTGAGGAGGGGTACGAGGAGGCCGCGGCAACGGTTATCGATGGCGAGTGCAAGCGCCTACTACAGAACTTACGGCACGAGGCTCGACCGCAGGCTGTTCGAGACTACTACGCCTCGCTGAAAGTTAAGAAGGAAAAGACGAAGTGCCGCGGAAAGTTTCTGGACAAGGAGCAGTACATGAAGGTAATTACCTTTTCTTAAGGCCTTGTACTTAGTTTCCTTGATTTGATTCGTAGGCGTAGCGCTCAAATTAATCTTTACTCACTTAGGTGCCCCCGAGATGGTGTGCGGATAAGATGGATTGTTGGGAGGCGTTGGTGGATGAGTGGTGCTCAGAGCAATGGTGAGCCGTCCACGACAACGCCAAGGACCAGCGTGCCAAAATGGTTGGTGTGCCACACCATCAAGGCAGCACCGACCTATATCAGTTCGGGGAGAACTGGGTATGTGGTTTGCTTCATTATTCATGCAATTCATTCTTGATGCTTGCTTGAGCCCTTTACTAATACTTTGTTCATCTCTCTCTCTTTTTTAGGTGCATCACAATAACATGGAGGTGCCAGGGATGTACGACCTCTATGCCATGGCCCATACTGCCTCGTACAAGAAGGCGAAGGCATTCTCTGAGTCTGACCTCGATCATCCCGAGAACTTCACCAACATCTCCTCCCATGACAAGCTCGTGAGGTACAGAGATGTGGGGAAGGAGGTGAATGGGGAGGACTTCAACCCGAGCCAGCATCCTATTGATCCAGAGCTGGTGATGATTGCTGCCGACGGGAGGCTCCATGGCTCGATAGCCATTGGAGATGGACTTATACGGTCTTCTCGCACTCTCCGGGAGATCAAGGCGCGCCGAACGAGCTCCTGTCCTGAGATAAGGCCTCGTCCACGGCCAGTCGAGCTTGCCATCGAGCTTAGTCATACGGACTCAGATAGCTTTCCTCCATTACATTGTGTGTGCGAACAAAGATGATTACAATGCTAACGAGGAGTTGTGTTGCAGGCTGCTCTACAGAAAAACAGAGAGGCAACCCAGGCGCTTCTGGAGGAACAGGCCCGGCAGGCGGCGGAGGAGAAGAGGGATTTGGAGGAGAGGATGGCTAAGTTGTTGGAGGAGGAGAGGGGACGGAACGATGCTTCTAACCGGGCCATGTACGAGCTCATCGTGGTAAGTTTCTTCTTCATATTAGCCAAATCATGCACTACAGGTTCGTTTCATTAATAACCAATATGATTGACTTGTCAAAACCAAATGTGCAGTCTCTGTGCGAGAAGAACGGCCAGACCCCTCCGCCGATGCCAGTCATTACCACGGCGGGAACGGTGAGTTTCATTTGAATGGTCATTAGTTACTAGTCTTAACATTTCAGTGTCATCACGCTAACGAGACTTTGCAAATGATCTTTGGTGCAGCATCGCACGACCCTTCTCCAGGGCATCCTTCTCCAGGCCCGAGCAACCCCGGTGCTTCACCTCCGTGATGACGAGGACGGTAAGCCCTAATATGCCACTTACTTGACTCATTTTCTCAAAGAAAGACAAACTTAGCACTTAGACAAAATTACATACTTTCGGTCTGTCGGAGCTCCTTGTGAGAGTTTCATGCCTCTTCTTGATGGAGGAATCCCGACTGTTGTCGCGGGGGTCGTTTCTTCTTCTCCTTCTCTCGATATATACCTTGGTATATTGCGGGAGAGGAGAAGGGGAAACGACCATCACCGACGGTCGAAATATTAGTGTTAGGTAGTCTCCACTAACATACACCACCATATAAGTGTGAGTGAGTGCGCACCATACACACTATGAGGCATGAGAGTTTTTGTAAGGAAAACCTCGAAAGACCGAAAGTCAAGCTCAACAAATGGCATAATAACCTTACTTAGCTCATAAATGTCATATTTTACCTAAGTTAGCTTTGTTTCCTCTAAAATGACATAGTAAGCTTACTTACCTCCAAAATGACATATTTTACCTAAGTTAGCTCTAAAATGACCTATACTTAGCATTGTTTTCTCCAAAATGACATTGTAAGCTTACTTAGCTGATTAGCTCCGAAATGACCTATTTTACCTAGGTTAGCTCTAAAATGACCTATACTTAGCTTTGTTTCCTCCACAATGACATAATAAGCTTAGTTAACTAAAAAATGGCATAATAGCCTTGGTAACCTCATAAATGCCATATATTTAGCTTATTATCTTGTAAAATGACACAATAAGCTTAGTTAGGTGAAAAATGGCATAATTACCTAGGTTGGCTCTAAAATGACACAAATAAGCAATAAGAAGAAGAAAAACAAGAGGAGAAAGAGAAAGATAAGAACAACGCTTCTTCATCATCATCTTCTTCTTCTTCTTCTTCTTCTTCTAGATCTTCTTCTACTTCTTCTAGTATTCTTCTTCTAACTTTCTCATTTCCAATTTTTCAGATTTGATTCACTTCACGGCAGCTTGCTTTGATGGAGTGCTAGTGTTTACTTTCTGTTTTCATTTTGTATCGATGAACTTATGTGAAACTTTCTACCTATGGATGAAAATATTGTAATATGGATGAAACTATGTATTTATGGATGAAACTATTGTAATATGGTGAAACTAGCACTTTTGATTTGATATGTTTGTTGGATGATCATATTCATATGGCATGGATATGGGTTTTGTGAAATATATATGTATATCATACATTTTGCTTGTGAAAATGCTTGGATATATCAAAAATAAATAAAAAAGAGGCAATATGGTCACTTTGCCGTCTGCCACCGACGGCAAAGGTGACACATGGCAGCCGCCTGTGCAACCTGGGAACACCAGGCCTGGGGCCATTTGTCCCCTTTGCCGTAGGTGGCAGACGGCAAAGGGGTTGGGGCAGACGGCAAAGGGGGCCGACGGCAAGGGGGAGCAGACGGCAAAGGGGGCGGATGGCAAAGGGGTGGGGTGGGGGGCAGACGGCAAAGGGTGCCGTTAGCCACCTAACGGGGCTAACGTCAGTGCTACACCGTCGAGCCTCTTTGCCGTCTGCCCCCTGACGGCAAAAAATATTTGCCGTCCGGTGAGCCCAGGCAGACGGCAAAGAACTCCTTTACCGGAGTTCGCAGTGCCGAAACTGTGGCCGTCTGCCGGCTGACGGCAAAGAGGTTTGCCGTCCGCAGTCCTATCCTTTGCCGTCTGCCATGGCATTCGGCAAAGTGCCTGATTCTGGTAGTGTCTTCATGTTCTGAAAGGTTAGCACTAATAATAACAGGATATATCTTTTTCTGATCAAGATAAGCATACTTCAAAGTGTCAGGCAATTGTTTTAATTCAAACACATGATCACCTTTATGTGGAGGAGGACCTCCAAGAGTTTCAATAGGCAAATTGTGTTTCAGGAGAGGTTGTTGTTCACAGAAAAGTTTATCTATTTCATTTATTTCACGCAAGTGCATATCATTTTCATGGTCAAGCAAATATTGTTCTAATGGATCGGTGGGAGGCACAGCAATAGAATTAAGACCAATTATTTCATCCTTACTAGATAACGCTTTATCACGAGGTCGTCTACTAAACTTGGAAAAATTAAACTCATGAGACACATTACCAAAACTGCACCGACAGTTTGTTTTTCACAATCTATCTTAGCATTGATGGTGCTCAAGAAAGGTCTACCAAAGATAATGGGACAAAAGTCATCTTGTGGGGAACCAAGAACTAGAAAATCTGTAGGGTATTTTACTTTCCCGCACAACACTTCAACATCTCTAACAATCCCAAGTGGTGTGATAGTGTCTCTATTAGCAAGTTTAATAGTAACATCAATGTCTTCCATTTCAGCAGGTGCTATTTCATCCATAATTTCTTGGTATAGAGTAAAAGGGATAGCACTCACACTAGCACCCAAATCACATAAACCATGATAGCAATGATCTCCTATTTTGACTGAGACAACGGGCATGCCTTCTATGGGTCGATGTTTATCTTTTTCGTCGGGTTTAGCAATTCTAGCAACTTCATCACAGAAGAAGATAATGTGCCCATCAATATTTTCTACCAAGAGATATTTAACCATAGCAATACTAGGTTCTACTTTAATTTGTTCAGGGGGATTAGGTGCTCTTATATTACTCTTACGAACCACAGTTGATACCTTAGCATGTTCCTTTATCCTAACAGGGAAAGGTGGTTTTTCAATATAAGCCGTAGGCACAACTGGATCAACATTGTAAAAGATGGTATCTTCTTTAGCTATGACCGGTTCTTTAATTTCTTCTTTAATAGGGGGATGATATTTAAACCACTTCTCCTTAGGGAGATCAACGTGAGTAGCAAATGCTTCGCAGAAAGAGGCTACTATCTCAGAGTCAAGTCCATATTTAGTGTTAAACTTATGAAAAGTATCGGTATTCATAAAAGATTTAACAAAATCAAATTCAAGCTTTATACCTGACTCATTACCTTCGTCGAGTTCCCAATCTTCAGAGTTGCGTTTAATTCTTTCCCAGAGATCCCACTTGAATTCAATAGTCTTCTTCATATAAGAACCAGCACAAGAAGTATCAAGCATGGATTGATAATTATGAGAAAGCCGAGCATAAAAATTATGAATGATAACTTCTATCGGAATGTCATGATTGGGGCATGAATATAACATTGACTTAAGCCTCCCCCAAGCTAGAGCGATGATTTCTCCTTCACGAGGCCAAAAATTATATATATAATTCCGATCACGATGAACGAGATGCATGGGATAAAACTTTTGGTGGAATTCCAATTGCAAACGATTCCAGTTCCACGATCCAAGATCATCACATAGCCAATACCATGTCAATTCTTTTCCCTCCAAAGATAAAGGGAAAACCTTCTTCTTAACTTCATCTCCGGGTAAACCTGCAAGCTTAAATAATCCACAAATTTCGTTCACTTATAAGAGGTGCATATCTGGATGTTCAGTTCCATCTCCTACATAAGGTTTAGCAAGCAGTTGTTCTACCATACCCGAAGGAATTTCATAAGTAATATTTTTAGTAGGTTCTGTAGGTTGAGGGGCAACTAATTGTGGTTCCGGTCGAGGTGAAGATACCCCGAACAAACCCCTCAAAGGATTGTTCTCCATAGTAGCAAGTAGCAATAACTTTCAGCACATAGTATTAATTTTTCCTTACCGATTTCCACTTACCAAGAGCGCTTCACACCCCGGCAAAGGCACCAGAAAAGAGTCTTGACGACCCACAAGTATAGGGGATCAATCGTAGTCCTTTCGATAAGTAAGAGTGTCGAACCCAACGAGGAGCAGAAGGAAATGACAAGCGGTTTTCAGCAAGGTAATTTCTCAAGCACTGAAATTGTAGGTAAACAGATAGTTTGATAGCAAGATAATTGGTAACAAGCAAGTAATGGTAATGGGAAATAGGGTGAAGCAAGGTAGCCCAATCCTTTTGTGGCAAAGGACAGGCCAGAACAATCTCTAGTAATAGGCAAAGTGTTCTTGAGGTTACACGGGAATTTCGTCTAGTCACTTTTATCATGTTGGTTTGATTCGTGTTCGCTACTTTGATAATTTGATATGTGGGTGGACCGGTGCTTGGGTGCTGTTCTTACTTGAACAACCTCCCACTTATGATTAACCCCCTCGCAAGCATCCACAACTACGAGAAAAGTATTAAGATAAAATCTAACCATAGCATTAAACGTTTGGATCCAAATCAGCCCCTTACGAAGTAGCGCATAAACTAGGGTTTAAGTTTCTGTCACTCTAGCAACCCATCATCTAATAACTACTTCACAATGCATTCCCTTAGGCCCATGAATGGTGAAGTGGCATGTAGTCGACGTTCACATGACACCACTAAGGGAATCACAACATACATATCATCAAAATATCGAACACATATCAAATTCACATGATTACTTGCAACATGACTTCTCCCGTGACCTCAAGAACAAAGATAACTACTCACAAATAATAAACACGCTCAAGATCAAATAGGTATTGAATAGCATAATGGATCTGAGCATATAATCTTCCACCAAATAAACCATATAGTAATCAACTACGCAAGGTAATCAACACTACTAGTCACCCACAGGTACCAATCTGAGGTTCCGGTACAAAGATTGAACACAAGAGATGAACTAGGGTTTGAGAGGAGATGGTGTTGTTGAAGATGTTGATGAAGATTGGCCTCCCAAGGATGAGAGGGGTGTTGGTGATGACGATAGCTTCGATTTCCCCCTTCGGGAGGGAAGTTCCCCCGGCGGAATCGCTCCGTCGTAGGGCAAAAGTGTTCCTGCCCAAGTTCCGCCTCGAGGCAGCGACGCTTTGTCCCGAAAGTCCTCTGATTTTTTTCTAGGTCAAATGTGACTATATACCATAAGATGGGCTCCGGAAGTGGGCCGAGGTGGCCACGATACACCAGGGCGCGCCCAGGGGGTCTGGCCCGCCCTGGTGTGTTGTTCCCACCTGGTTGGCCCCCTCCGGTAGTTTTCTGCTCCATTATTTTTTATTAAATACAAAAATAATCTCCATAAAATTTCAGCTTCATTGGAGTTGTGCAGAATAGGTATCTCTGATGTGCTTTTCTTAGGTCCAGAATTCCAGCTCCCGGTATTCTCCCTCTTTGTGTAAACCTTGCATATTATGAGAGAAAAGGCATTAGAATCACTCCCCAAAGCATTATTATTCAACAAAACAAAGTAAATAACAGTAGGAAATCATGATGCAAAATGGACGTATCAGGCCCCGAGGCCGACTCAATTGATTACGGGTACCGGGTCCCCTTCGGCAAGATCCACGTCTTCATCAGCTAGATCGGGGCATCTGTGCCCGAGTCGGACATCTGCACCAACCTCGTCGAGCCGGCCCGGCGCGCCCAACCTGGCCGGCCTCTACCCAGCCAGCGTCACGAGACCAAGGTCGTCGGTAAGATTCGTGAGTCGCCTCATCTAGTTGCTTCTTCTGCAACAGGGATCACGGTGGCTCAAACCCCGCCCGCGGCTGGAGGATCAGGCGGATCAGGCCTGCCACGGGGCGGTTTAGGGGCTGAATTTCGGCGGCAGCATAGTAACTAGGCTTTCCAAAGTAAACCTAAGGAGCTGAGTCACGGCCAGTGTCATGTCTTCACCACTAGTACTTGCAAGCGAGACATTAAGGTCAAGAGCAGGGCTGTCAACATGGCAGAGCTGGCAGTGCCTAGGTATCTCAACTGGTCCGAACACCCAATCACCTGGAGCAGGGAGGACCATCCCCCCCGGGTTGACAACCCTGGCAGGTTAGCTTTGGTTGTGGCACCTCAAGTCGGCGGTTACACTTTGACCAAGGTCCTTATGGATGGATGCAGTAGCATAAACATTTTATACTACAAAACTTTTCGTTGCATGAACCTGCCTAAGAGCACGCTGCTTCCCTCAATGACGGTGTTTCACGACATTGTTCCTGGAAAGTCGGCTTATCCGATCGGGCGGATCAAACTCGATGTCTCTTTCGGTAATGAGTATAATTACCAATGCGAGCCTTTGATGTTTGAGGTAGTCAAGATAAAGAGCCCCTATCACGCCCTCTTTGGGCGACCGGCTTATGCTCGTTTCATGGCCCGGCCTTGTTATATCTATCTCAAACTCAAGATGCTTGGACCGAAGGGCCCGATTACCGTGGACGGAAGCCGGAAGATAGCCCAGGATTGCGAAGTAGGAGACGCGGCTTATGCCGAGTCGGCTTGTGCAGCTGAGGTATTGAAGTTCTATACCGCCAATGTTGACACGACTAATATGAGCCCCCTCAAGAAGCCCAATACCGAGTCGGAGCCTTCACTCAAATTTAAGCTGGCTGAAGATACTAAGCAGATAGATTTCACGCCACGTGATTCGTCCAAGCAGTTCACTATAGGGACTGGCTTGGATCCCAAATAGGAAAGCACGCTCATTGAGTTTATCCTTGAGAATCCGGACATCTTTGCATGGAAACCTTCTGACATGCCTGGAGTCCCAAGAAAACTCAATGAGCACCACCTTAACATAGATACGAAGATAAAGCCAGTACGCCAATACCTTCATCGTTTTAATGAGGAGAGACGCAAGACAATTGGTGAAGAGGTGGCTGATGTCTACTACGCAACCTTCTTCTTGTAGACTCGTGTTGGGCGTCCAAGCGCAGAGTTTTGTAGGACAGTAGCAAATTTCCCTCAAGTGGATGACCTAAGGTTTATCAATCCGTGGGAGGTGTAGGATGAAGATGGTCTCTCTCAAACAACCCTGCAACCAAATAACAAATAGTCTCTTGTGTCCCCAACACACCCAATACAATGGTAAATTGTATAGGTGCACTAGTTCGGCGAAGAGATGGTGATACAAATGTAATATGGATAGTAGATATAGGTTTTTGTAATCTGAAAATATAAAAACAGCAAGGTAGCAAGTAACAAAAGAGAGCAAAAACGGTATTGCAATGCTTGAAAACAAGGCCTAGGGTTCATACTTTCACTAGTGCAAGTTCTCTCAACAATACTAACATAGTTGAATCATATGTAAATCCCTCACGTGCGACAAAGAGTTCACTCCAAAGTCACAAATAGTGGAGAACAAACGAAGAAATTATTGTAGGGTACGAAACCACCTCAAAGTTATCTTTTCTGATCAATCTTATGAGCTATCCCTATAAGTGTCACGAACAGCCCTAGAGTTCGTACTAAAATAACACCTTAAGATACACATCAACCAAAACCCTAATGTCACCTAGATAATCCAATGTCACCACGAGTACCCATGGGCTTGATTATACGATATGCATCACATAATTTCAGATTCATCATGTTCAATCCAACACAAAGAACTTCAAAGTGTGCCCCAAAGTTTCTACCGGAGAGTCAAGACGAAAACATGTGCCAACCCCTATGCATAGATTCCCAAGGTCACGGAACCCGCAAGTTGATCACCAAAACATACATCAAGTGGATCAATAGAACATCCCATTGTCACCACGGATATCCCATCGCAAGACATACATCAAGTGTTCTCAAATCCTTAAAGATTCAATCCGATAAGAAAACTTCAAAGGGAAAACTCAATTCATCACAAGAAGATAGAGAGGGGAAAACTCCATATGATTCATCTATATCAATAAAGCTCGCGGTACATCAAGATCGTGTCATCTCAAGAACACGAGAGAGAGATCAAACACATAGCTATTGGTACATACCCTCAGCCCCGAGGGTGAACTACTCCCTCCTCGTCATGGAGACCGCCTGGATGATGAAGATGGCCTCCGGTGATGGCTTCCCCCTCCGGCAGGGTGCCGGAACGGGCTCCCGATTGGTTTTTCGTGGATCTGGAGGCTTGCGGCGGCGGAACTCCCGATCTAGGTTTGTTTCTGGGGGTTTTGGTATTTATAGGAATTTTTGGCGTCGGTCTCAAGTCAAGGGGGGCCACGAGGCGGCGACAAGCTAGGAGGGCGCGCCCTAGGGGGGGCGCCCTGCAAGCTTGTGGCGGCCTCGTGGCTCGTCTGGCCCAACTCCAATGCTTCGGGGGTCTCTTTTGGTCCATAAAAAATCACCGTAAATTTTCAGCCCATTCCGAGAACTTTTATTTCTACACAAAAAAAGACACCATGGTAGTTCTGCTGAAAACAGCGTCAGTCCGGGTTAGTTCTAATAAAATCATATAAAATTATTGTAAACATGGCATGAATACTTCATAAATTATAGATACGTTGGAGACGTATCAGTGGCCCGGCTCCTAGCTGCCGGGTTTATCGTCGAAGTTTTTCACCCCAAGTGGTTGGCTAACCCGGTGCTTGTTCTGAAAAAGAACGGCACCTGGCGCATGTGTGTAGACTACACAGATCTCAATAAGTCTTGTCTAAAGGATCCCTTTGCCCTCCCGCGTAGCGATCAGATTATTGACTGTACGACGGGTTGTGAGCGCGTGTGTTTCCTAGATGCATACTCAGGTTATCACCAGATCAAGATGGTTGTTGAAGATCAAGAAAAGACGGCCTTCATCACTCCCTTTGGTGTTTTCTGCTATGTCTCTATGCCCTTTGGGCTTAAGAGCGCATGGGGGACTTATCAACGTTGCGTCCAGAATTGCCTTCAGCCGCAGATTGGGCGCAATGTTCACGCCTATGTTGATGACATCATGGTGAAATCTCAGAAGAAGGAGACGCTCTTGGAGGACATCAAGGAGAAGTTTGGTAATCTTCGAGTGTACCAGATGAAACTTAACCCGGCAAAATGTGTTTTTGGTGTTCCCACAGGCAAGCTTCTGGGTTTCCTGGTTTCTGAGCGAGGCATCGAAGCTAACCCGGACAAGATCAAGGCAGTAACTTCAGTGGCTGAGCCGGCAAATATAAACCAGGTTCAATGCCTGGCAGGTCGCATCGCAGCTTTAACCCGCTTCATAAGCCGCCTGGGGGAAAAAGCTATCCCTTTTTATCAAGTGTTGAAGAAGACAGGTGACTTTAAGTGGACTGACGCCGCTAATGAGGCTTTCGAAGCACTCAAAACACATCTTGTCAATCCGCCCGTCTTAGCCGCCCCTGCTGACAAAGAGTCGATGCTCCTATACATTGCCGCTAATTCCAAAGTGGTGAGTGTAGAAGTTATTGTTGAGCGGAAAGAGGAAGGAAAGGAATATCCGGTTCAGCACCCAGTTTACTTCGTCAGTGAAGTTTTAACTTTGTCCAAGCAGCGGTACCCGCATTGGCAAAAACCTTTCTTCGGGATTTTCATGGCGAGCCGGAAGCTGAAACACTATTTCTAGGAGCATCCAATCACGGTGGTCAGTACGGCACCCCTTGGTGACATCATACAGAACCGGGAGGCCACTGGACGGATTGTTAAATGGGCAATTGAACTTGGCGATCACCATCTAAAGTATGTGCCCCGAACCGCCATCAAATCCCAAGCACTAGTAGATTTCATCAACGACTGGACAGAGTTGCAGATTCCAGAGGATAGGCCAGACAACACCTACTGGACTATACACTTTGATGGATCTAGACAGTTGGAGGGCTCGGGGGCTGGAGTTATGTTGTCTTCTCCACGAGGTGATAAATTTTGGTATGTCCTACGGCTCATGTTCCCTTGTACTAACAATGCAGCTGAATATGAGGCCCTCCTACACGGGCTCAGAATAGCTAAGGAGATGAATCTGAGCCGGGTCAGGTGTTTGGGCGACTCAGATTTGGTGGCTCAACAAGTTTCAGGGACTTGGGACTCTAAGGACCCCCTGATGGCGGCTTATCGGCGGGCGGTCTCTAATGTGACGGGTCATTTTCAAGGCTATCAGGTGGATCATATAGATCGCCGGCTCAACGAGGCGGCCGACGCCCTCTCATGACTCGGCTCACAGAGGAATCCGGTTCCCCCAATGTTTTCTTAGACGTCCTTCATAATCCTTCTGTCAAGCTACCATCTGAGGAGGACATAGCTATCCCTGACCCGGAGGCACAATTGGTGGCGGCTCTCCGCGGTACTCCGAACTGGACCATTCCTTATCGGCTTATCTGACTCGAGGCGAGCTCCCAGCTAAGGAAACCATGGCTCGACAGATAATTCGGCGGTCCAACTCAATGACTATCGTCAATGGCGAGTTACATCGGCGAAGCAGCACTGGCGTGTTTCAACGCTGTGTTTCCCCTGAGGAAGGCTAGGAAATTCTTAATGACATTCATGCTGGTGATTGTGGGCATCATGCCGGCTCACGGTCCTTTGTGGCAAAAGCTTTTCGACATGGATTCTACTGGCTGACGGCTCACGCAGATGCAGAAGAGATTGTGCGCAAGTGTGATGGATGTCAAAAGTTTGGTTGGCAGGCCCATGTCCGGCTCAAGAATTGCGTATGATCCCAATTACCTGGCCGTTCACGGTTTGGGGGCTCGACATGGTTGGCCCGTTCAAGTCGTCTTTTGACAAGAAGACCCACCTCTTGGTGGCGGTTGATAAGTTCACCAAGTGGGTTGAAGCAGAGCCAGTTAGTAGTTGCGATGCAGAGACTGCGGTCAAGTTCTTGAAAAAGTTGATTTCCCGTTTTGGTTACCCTCACAGCTTTATCACTGATAATGATACCAATTTATCCAAGGGAGCCATGGAACAGTTTTTTCAATGAGAACACATCCGGCTTGACCTGGCAGCAGTTGCACACCCACAGTCCAATGGATAAGCCGAACGAGCTAATCAGGAGATCCTCAGAGGCAAACCCCGGCTTATGGTACAACTTGAGCATACTCTGGGCTGTTGGGTTGAAGAACTCCCCGCAGTACTTTGGAGTATTCGCACAATCCCAAATAGATCCACTGGATACACACCTTTCTTCTTGGTGTATGGAGCCGAGGCAGTTCTACCAAGTGATATTCGCCATGACTCGCCTCGGGTTGCTACTCATGTTGAGGCGGACAATGAGCTAGCACGTCAAGACTCCCTGGATGCCTTGGAAGAAGAGCGTGACTTAGCAGCATCCAGATCTTCCATTTATCAGCAAGACCTACACCACTATAATAGTCGTAGAGTCAGAAGCCATACTTTTCAAGAAGGCGACTTAGTGCTACGTCTGATTCAAGATCAGACAGGAATGCATAAACTTTCTCCACCTTGGGAGGGTCCTTTTGTCATCAGCAGAAACCTTAACAACGGGTCATATTATCTGGTGGACTTACAAGAAGGATCATACACTTCTAAGGAGGAGACAACCCGGCCCTGGAACATCGCTCACCTACAGCCTTATTATACTTAGAAGAGCCACCGGCTCCCTTTATGTAATCCCCCCCTGCAAATTCTATATATACTTCTTTATGTTCAAATATAATAAAGCCGGCACCCTCGAAACTCGGGGTCTCTGTCGTTTCAGCCTATAAATTGAGCATGATTCTTTATTGTTTGCAACATAGGTCACTTGGGGGCTTCCAACTCATCGAGTTTAGCTTTCCCACCCTTTTGACCCGGCAAAAACGCCACAATATATGGTTAAACCTGCCTGTATGCTTGATGCGACTCTGATTAGGTGACCCCGTGTACTCTTGCAAGTCAATCCTCTTTTGGACCCTGAACTTCAAGGTTAAAACACCGGCTTAATGGAGTCACGTGAGAGCCGGCATACAGAAAGCTAGGACAAACCATGGGTTATTATACCCGCTTCATTGAAGCAAGACTTGAGTCTCGAAAGCCAGTCTCTTTTTGCTGAGTCTCATTGAGTCGGCCTATTTTTAGTACTTCATATAAATAAAATTCTTCATTATCACATCATGCATTTTCAGGAACAATATTGTCCTTATCACCGGCTCAAACATAAGTGCCTTGGTTAATAAACCACGGTCCTATTATGACCAGGTTCAAAATTGCCTATTCCCAATATCGTCATGGAAGGGTTCAACAAATCTGGGCCTCGAAAGTCAAGATCTTTTGCCGGCTTATTTTTGACTTGTTTTTCCTGTTTTCAATCAAGTGACTCATTGAGCACAACAACAGAAGTATTCAAAGATAAGCACAAGAGCAGTATCAATCCTATCTCAGCAAAACAGCTCGAAAGATTGGATTTCTACATCAATAAAAGTACATACATGCACGATGGCACGATCAAGCATGTCAAAGAAGTTTTAAAGACTACATCTATTACAGGCCTATAACAAGGCCGCAAAATACTCAAGTTTTCCCACTTTACTTGGGGGCTAGCTCAAGATTGGCGAATCATTCAGCTTCGAAGATGCCTTCATGCTTTCTCCTCAGCGGCTGCCTCAGGATCTGCTTCCACCGGCTCATCATCTTCATCAACCTGCTGGCCCTTCTGTTGCCATCGAATTGAGTTCAATGATTCAAAATTTGATGTACCCTCAACAAGAGATGATGCGTCAACATCAGGGGCAAAAGGTCTCTTATGTCGGGGGGCCACCAACTCAGACGGCTCATCCTTGGGCAGGTTAATGCGCTCATTATCATTAGTATATGCAGCATGATATTTCGTGAGGTCAATCTCTTCAGCTATCAGAGTTGCCAAAGGTCGCGTCTCTGTAATGCACTTTGCATAGTCTGAATGAGTGAATGTGGAGCCATCAAGTTTGAACTCAGGAAAGCGGCCCTTCAAAAGCTCCACATCCAATTCAGGCAAATATGCCTTTGCTCGAGCAAGCGCCATGTTTGCCCCTCCTCGAGCCGCTGCTCTCCGGGTCTCGGTCACCCATTATGGAATGGTGGAAAGTTGCTTCAACATGTCCTTTATACTACTTGGTGTGTATTTTAGATTCTTCACCGCCATGATGGAGTAAACAGACCCGGTGAACAATTGCTCTACATATGTGAAAATGGTTTTCAATTTCACAATAGGCAGCTCTACAAGATTATGGTTTTTCCGCCCTGCAAACAAAAGAGAAAACAATAAGCTGCCATACAATCGTAAGCCGGTAAACTACAAGAGAGAAGCAGGACACATACCGAAGATTGCTGTCAACATTTCATTGATCTATTTCACAAGAGTGGCATATTTCTCCTTCAATGGATCAAGCTTCTTTTTAGCTTTTTCTGCACGTTTTAGAAGGGTGGCTGATGTCTACTACGCAACTTTATTCTTGTAGACTCGTGTTGGGCCTCCAAGCGCAGAGTTTTGTAGGACAGTAGCAATTTTCCCTGAAGTGGATGACCTAAGATTTACCAATCCGTGGGAGGTGTAGGATGAAGATGGTCTGTCTCAAACAACCCTGCAATAAAATACAAGAAATCTCTTGTGTCCCCAACACACCCAATACAATGGCAAATTGTATAGGTGCACTAGTTCGGCGAAGAGATGGTGATACAAGTGCAATATGGATGGTAGATATAGGTTTTTGTAATCTGAAAATATAAAAACAGCAAGGTAGCAACTGACAAAAGTGAGCACAAACGGTATTGCAATGCTTGAAAACAAGGCCTAGGGTCCGTACTTTCACAAGTGAAATCTCTCAACAATGCTAATATAATTGGATCACATAACCATCCCTCAACGTGCAACGAAGAATCACTCCAAAGTTCTTATCTAGCGGAGAACATAAGAAGAAATTGTTTGTAGGTTACGAAACCACCTTAAAGTTATTCTTTCTGATCGATCTATCCAAGAGTTCGTACTAAGATAACACCAAGTTATCCTTTTCAATCGATCTATCTAAGAGTTCGTACTAGAATAACACCATATGATACGCATCAACCAACTCTAATGTCACCTATATACTCCAATGTCACCACAAGTATCCATGAGTTAATTATACAATACGCATCAAACACTTTCAGATTCATAATACTCAATCCAACACAAAGAACCTCAAAGAGTACCCCAAGATTTCTATCGGAGAAAGTAGGACAAGAACGTGTATCAACCCCTATGCATAGATTACCCCAATGTCACCGCGGGAATCCACAAGTTGAGTACCAAAACAAATATCAAGTTAATCAATAGAACACCCCATTGTCACCACGGATATCCACATGCAAGACATATATCAAGTGTTCTCAAATACAATATTCAATCCAACATAACGATATCTCAAAGGGAAAGATTCAATTCATCACAACAAGATAGTAAGGGAAACACACCATATGATCCAACTATATTAACAAAGCCCGTGATACATCAAGATCATGACATCTCAAGAACATGAGAGAGAGAGATTGAACACATAGATACTGGTACATACCCTCAGCCCCGAGGGTGGACTACTCCCTCCTCGTCATGGCCTCCGCCGGGATGATGAAGATGGCCACCGGAGATGGATTCCCCTCTCCGGCAGGGTACTGGAACGTCTCCAGATTGGTTTTTCGTCGATACAGAGAGGTGCGGCGGCGGAGCGGAAAGTCTAGGGTTATTTCTGATGGTTTCTATATTTATAGGATTTTTGGGCGTTGGTTTCACGCCAAGATGGGCCACGAGGAGGGCACGCCTGGGCCCTCTGGCGCACCCTGGTGGGTTGTGCCCACTTCGTGGCTCTTCTCCGGTGGTTCTTCGCTCCAATATTGCTTATTTGGTCTAGAAAAAAATCACCAAAAAGTTTTGGGCGATTCCGAGAACTTTCATTTTCTGCACAAAAACAACACCATGGTAATTCTGCTGAAAACAGTGTCAGTCCGGGTTAGTTCTAAATAAATCATATAAAGTACATCAAAACCATATAAAAGTATTGTAAACATAGATGAATATGGCATGAATACTTCATAAATTATCGATACGTTGGAGAGACGTATCAGTGGCCTTTTCCGTTTCAAACAGCTTTACGGCTTGTTCAAAGCGTTCATTCGCCTGACGTGCGGAATCCTCAAAACGAGCCGCCATGAACTCAGCATCAGCTTTCAGTTTCCTCTCTTCATTGAGCCGTTTCTGCAGTTTCACAGCAACTGACTCAGCATCCTCAACATACTCCTGGTAGATATACAAGAAGAATCAACAACTATTTATGCAAAAGTTTCAAACCGCCTGACGAATTACTTTTTCCTATCAAGTCCCAAGCAGATTGCAAGCAATATCATTGAGACTTGGGGGCTAACGCATGCCAGTTTTTTCTTAAAAATCTTAGCATGAAAAGACCCGACTCATCTCAAGAAGGTGAGCCGGCCCTTGGGAGCTACAGGTCGAATTCCAAGTATTGGCAAAGACCCGACTCATTTCAAGAAAATGAGCCGGCCCTTGGAGGCTACAGGTCGAATTCTTCAAGAGTATTAACAAGACCCGACTCATTTCAAGAAAATGATCCGGCTCTTGGGGGCTACAGCTATGGATAAGTTATTTTATGGCCCAGCTTATCTCAATAAACTGGTCCTCGGAGGCTAATGATAGTATAGACATAGTGGTAAAACAAGAAGATTACCTCATAATTCTCCTTCATAGCATTTATCATGCTTATTTCAATTTCCTGGCTCTCAGACAGCCGGGTCAAGTATTGCTGGTGTAAATCTTCAATGCCAAGTGCGGACAACTCTGGAATTTCCAATTTGGCTTTTCCTTTGTCCAAGTTAACCGATTCATCCTTAGCCACAATCCTAGCCAAGGAAGTGGAAGAAGTGGGAAGATGCAGCACAGCGACGGTAAGTATATCCCTCAGTTATGAAACCAAGGTTATTGAACCAGTAGGAGGATCACCACCACCCAATAAGCAGCACCTGCACACAAACAACAAATACTTGCAACCCGACGCGAAAGAGAGGTTGTCAATCTCTCTACGGTAAAAAGATAGATTAGGTAGTGATAGATAGGAGAGATAGATCTCTCAAGAACACAAAATAAAAAGAGCAAATAAAATATGCAGCAATATGTTTTTGGGTTTTTGGTTTTGTAGATCTGAAAACAAAGGTTGCAAAAAGTAGATCGGAAAGCAATATGTTGGAAAAGTAGACCCGGGGGTCGTAGGGTTCACTAGTGGCTTCTCTCATGAGTATAGCGCACGGTGGTGAACAAATTACTGTTGGGCAATTGATAGAAAATCGAATAGTCATGACGATATCCAAGGCGATGATCATTATATAGGCATCATGTCCAAGATAGATAGACTGACTCCTGCCTGCATCTACCTCTATTACTCCACACATCGACCGCTATCCAGCATGCATCTAGTGTATTAAGTTCATGGAAAAACGGAGTAATGCAATCAGAACGATGACATGATGTAGGAAAGATCTATTCATGTAGGAATAGACCCCATCTTGTTATCCTTAATAGCAACGATGCATGTGTGTCTTGCTGCCCCTTCTGTCACTGGGAAAGAACACCGCAAGATCGAACCCATCACAAAGCACCTCTTCCCATGGAAAGAAAAATCGATCTAGTCGGCCTAACTAAACCAAAGATTCGGAGAAGAAATACGAGGCTATAAGTAATCATGCATATAAGAGATCAAAGAAGACTCAAATAATATTCATGGATAGAAATTGATCATGAACTCAAAATTCATCGGATCCCAACAAACACACCGCAAAAGTTTACATCAAATAGATCTCCAAGAGACCATTGTATTGAGAATCATAAGAGAGAGAGAGAGAGAGAGAGAGAGAGAAAGCCATCTAGCTACTGCCTACGGACCCGTAGGTCTATGGTGGACTACTCACGCATCATCGGAGAGGCACCTATTAGGAAGATGAACCCCTCTGTGATGGTGTTTAGATTGGATCTCGAGGTTCTGGAACTTGCGGTGGCTGGAATTGTGTTTCGTCGACTCCCCTAGGGTTTTCGGTATATTTGGGAATTTATAGGCATCAGAGGCGGTGGAGAGGGGCCCCGAGGAGGGCACAACCCATCAGGGCGCGTCGGGGCCCCCCTTGCTGTTGGGGAACGTTGCATGGGAAACAAAAATTTTCCTACGCACACACAAGATCTATCCATGGTGATGAGCATCTACGAGAGGGAGAGTGAATCTACATACCCTTGTAGATCGCTAAGCGGAAGCGTTAAGAAACGCGGTTGATGTAGTCAAACGTCTCCGCGATCCAAATCGCAAGTCGTCCCTCGATCCAAGCACGATCCAGCGCCGAACGGACGGCACCTCCGCGTTCAACACACGTACGGCTTGATGACAATCTCCGCCTTCTTGATCCAGCAAGAGGGAGCGGAGAAGAAGAAGAGTTCCAGCAGCACGACGGCGTGGTGATGTTGGTGAGGAACTATTTCAGCAGGGCTTCGCCTAAGCACTACTGAAATTATGACGTAGGAGGAACTAGAGGTTGCCGGCACACGGCTTGGGGCAATCTAATGTGTCCCGTGTGCTAGCCCTGCCCCTCTATTTATATGTTGAGCCTTGGGGTCTAAACTTGGAGTAAAAGCCTCCTCCAGGTCGGTTTTGCCCGCACAAGGTCGGTTTGGCCCGCAGGGAAAGAGTCCAACTCGGATCCCTGCAGTACCGCGCACAAGCGGTAGTACCGCTGATACAGTAGCGATAGTACCGCTCGACCAGCTTAAGCGGTAGTACCGCTGATACAGTAGCGGTAGTACCGCTTGACTAGCTTAAGCGGTAGTACCGCTGCTACTTCAGCGGTAGTACTGCCTTACCAGCTTAAGGCAGTAGCAAAACTTCCTTTTGCACTTTCCAATACCTCGTGGGCTTTATTCCTTTGGCCCATATAAAGTGTTGCTGCACCCGAACACTTCGGTAAACATCCGGAACCCCTTCCGGTGAATTCCGGAACCCTTCCGGAAACCAAAACACTATTATCACATATATCAATCTTTGCCTCCGGACTATTCCGGAGATCCTCGTCATGTCCGGGATCTTATCCGGGACTCCGAACAACCTTCGGTCACCAACAAAATAACTCAACTATACTAATCATCACCAAACGTTAAGTGTGTAGACCCTGCGGGTTCGAGAACTATGTAGACATGACCGAGACACCTCTACGATCAATAACCAATAGCGGGACCTGGATGCCCATATTGGCTCCTACATATTCTACGAAGATCTTTATCGGTCGAACCTCTATGTCAAGGATTCAGTTAATCCCGTATACTGTTCCCTTTGTTCTTCGGTATGTTACTTGCCCGAGATTCGATCGTCGGTATCTCTATACCTAGTTCAATCTCATTACCGGCAAGTCTCTTTACTCGTTCCGTAATACAAGATCTCGTGGCTAACACTTTAGTCACATTGCTTGCAAGGCTCATTGTGATGTTGTATTACCGAGTGGGCCCTGAGATACCTCTCCGTCATACGGAGTAACAAATCCCAGTCTTGATCCATGCCAACCCAACAGACACCCTCGGAGATACCTGTAGAGCACCTTTATAGTCACCCAGTTATGTTGCGACGTTTGATACACACAAGGTATTCCTCCGGTGTCAGTGAGTTGCATGATCTCATGGTTAAAGGAACAGATACTTGACATGCAGAAAACAATAGCAATAAACTGACACGATCATATGCTACGTTTATAGTTTGGGTCTTGTCCATCACATCATTCTCCTAATGATGTGATCCCGTTATCAAATGACATCTCATGTCAATGGCTAGGAAACCTTAACCATCTTTGATCAACGAGCTAGTCAACTAGAGGCTTACTAGGGACACAGTGTTGTCTATGTACCCACACATGTATTTGAGTTTCCAATCAATACAATTATAGCATGGATAATAAACGATTATCATGAACAAGGAAATATAATAATAACCAATTTATTATTGCCTCTAGGGCATATTTCCAACAGTCTCCCACTTGCACTAGAGTCAATAATCTAGTTCACATCACTATGTGATTTACAGTGTAATGAATCGAACACCCATGCAGTTCTGGTGTTATTCATGTTTAGCCCTTGGAAGAGGTTTAGTCATCGGATCTGCAACATTCAGATCCGTGTGTACTTTGCAAATATTTATGTCGTCCTCCTTGATGTAATCGCGGATGGAATAGAAGCGTCGCTTTATGTGTCTGGTCCTCTTGTGAAATCTTGGTTCCTTGGCTAGAGCAATGGCACCAGTGTTATCACAAAACAGAGTGATTGGGTTAAGCGCACTAGGCACAAATCCAAGATCTGTAATGAACTACTTCATCCAGACACCTTCCTTCACCGCCTCCGAGGCTGCGATGTACTCCGCTTCGCATGTAGAATCAGCTACCACGCTTTGCTTGGAACTGCACCAGCTAACCGCACCCCCATTAAGAATAAATACGTATCCGGTTTGAGACTTAGAGTCATCCGGATCAGTGTCAAAGCTTGCATCGACGTAACCCTTTACAACGAGCTCTTGATCACCTCCATAAACGAGAAACATGTCCTTAGTCCTTTTCAGGTACTTCAGGATATTCTTGACCACCGTCCAGTGTTCCATTCCTAGATCACTTTGAAACCTTCCGACCATACTTATGGCAAGGCTGACATCGGGTCTTGTGCACAGCATTGCATACATAATAGAGCCTATGGCTGAAGCATAGGGGATGACACTCATCTTTTCTCTATCTTCTGCAGTCACTGGGCATTGAGTCTTACTCAACTTCACACCTTGCAAAACAGGCAAGAACCCCTTCTTGGACTGATCCATTTTGAACTTCTTCAAAATCTTATCAAGGTATGTGCTTTGTGAAAGTCCTATTAAGCGTCTTGATCTATTTCTATAGATCTTGATGCCTAATATGAAAGCAGCTTCTCCTAGGTCCTTCATTGAAAAACTCTTGTTCAAATATTCCTTCACGCTTTCCAACATTTCTATATTGTTTCCAATCAGCAATATGTCATCCACATATAATATTAGAAACGCTATAGAGCTCCCACTCACTTTCTTGTAAATACAAGCTTCTCCG
This sequence comes from Elymus sibiricus, assembly GCA_039707655.1. NCBI lineage: Eukaryota > Viridiplantae > Streptophyta > Magnoliopsida > Poales > Poaceae > Elymus > Elymus sibiricus. The sequence continues at coordinate 33,146,882 of CM077671.1, forward strand.
TAAACTTGTATAAACTCGAACGCTTTGATCACCTCATCAAAGCGAAGATTCCAACTCCGAGATGCTTGCACCAGTCCATAAATGGATCGCTGGAGTTTGCAAACTTTGTCAGCATTCTCTGGATCGACAAAACCTTCTGGTTGCATCATATACAACTCTTCCTTAAGGAAACCGTTAAGGAACGCTGTTTTGACATCCATCTGCCAAATTTCATAATCGAAAAAGGCAGCTACTGCTAACATGATTCTGACGGACTTAAGCATCGCTACGGGTGAGAAGGTCTCATCGTAGTTAACTCCTTGAACTTGTGAAAAAACCCTTTGCCACAAGTCGAGCTTTATAGACGGTGACATTACCGTCCGCGTCCGTCTTCCTCTTAAAGATCCATTTGTTCTGAATGGCCTTACGCCCTTCAGGTAATACTTCCAAAGTCCATACTTTGTTTTCATACATGGATCCCATCTCGGACTTCATGGCCTCTAACCATTTCTCGGAATCCGGGCCCATCATCGCTTCTCCATAGCTCGTAGGTTCATCGTTGTCCAACAACATGACTTCTAAGACAGGGTTGCCGTACCACTCAGGAGCAGTACGCGTCCTTGTCGACCTACGAGGTTCGATAGCAACTTGATCCAAAGTTTCATGATCATCATCATTAACTTTCTCTTCAGCTAATGCAGGCTCCACAGAAACAACTTTCTGCGCTGCGCTACTCTCAGGTTGAAGTAAAGGTTCAACAACCTCATCAAGTTCTATCTTCCTCCCACTCAATTCTTTCGAGAGAAACTCTTTCTCAAGAAATGTTCCGTTTTTAGCGACAAACACTTTGCCTTCGGATCTGAGATAGAAGGTATACCCAACTGTCTCTTTTGGGTATCCTATGAAGAAGCATTTCTCCGCTTTGGGTTCCAGCTTTTCAGGCTGAAGCTTTTTGACATAAGCATCACATCCCCAAACTTTAAGAAACGACAGCTTTGGCTTCTTGCCAAACCAAAGTTCATATGGTGTCGTCTCAACGGATTTCGATGGTGCCCTATTTAAAGTGAATGCAGCTGTCTCTAATGCATAACCCCAAAACGATAGTGGCAAATCGGCAAGAGACATCATAGATCGCACCATATCCAATAAGGTTCGATTACGACGTTCGGACACACCATTACGCTGTGGTGTTCCAGGCGGTGTCAATTGTGAAACAATTCCACACTGTCTTAAGTGACTGCCAAACTCATAACTCAGATATTCTCCTCCTCGATCAGATCGTAGGAATTTAATCTTCTTGTTACGATGATTCTCAACTTCACTCTGAAATTGTTTGAACTTTTCAAATGTTTCAGACTTGTGTTTCATTAAGTAAATATACCCATATCTACTTAAGTCATTAGTGAAGGTGAGAAAGTAACGATAACCACTGCGCGCCTCAATACTCATCGGACCGCACACATCAGTATGTATGATTTCCAACAAGTCACTTGCCCGTTCCATTGTTCCAGAGAACGGCGTTTTAGTCATCTTGCCCATGAGGCATGGCTCACATGTGTCAAGTGACTCTAAAAGTCCATCAGCATGGAGCTTCCTCATGCGTTTTACGCCAATATGACCTAAACGGCAGTGCCACAAGAAAGTGGTATTATCATTATTAATTCTACATCTTTTGGCATCAATGTTATGAACATGTGTATCATTACTATCGAGATTCAATAAGAATAAACCCCTCACATTGGGTGCATGACCATAAAAGATATTACTCATATAAATAGAACAACCATTATTCTCTGATTTAAATGAGTAACCGTCTCGCAATAAACAAGATCCAGATATAATGTTCATGCTTAACGCAGGCACTAAATAACAATTATTCAGGTTCATCACTAATCCCGATGGTAATCGAAGAGCGAGCGTGCCGACGGCGATCACATCAACCTTGGAACCATTTCCCACGCGCATCGTCACTTCGTCCTTTGCCAGCCTCCGTCTATTCCGCAGTTCCTGTTTTGAGTTGCAAATGTGAGCAACCGCACCGGTATCAAATACCCAGGCACTACAACGAGAGTTGGTAAGGTACACATCAATAACATGTATATCATATATACTTTGTTTGTTGTTGGCCGCCTTCTTGTCAGCCAAATACTTGGGGCAGTTCCGCTTCCAGTGTCCAGTTCCCTTGCAATGAAAACACACAGTTTCTGGTTTGGGTCCAGCCTTGGGTTTCTTCACGAGAGGAGCAACTGCTTTGCCACTCTTCTTGGAATTACCCTTCTTACCCTTGCCATTTTTCTTGAAACTAGTGGTTTTATTGACCATCAACACTTGATGCTCCTTCTGAATTTCAGACTCAGCGGCTTTCAGCATCGTAAACAGCTCGGCGACTGACTTGTTCATCCCGTGCATGTTATAGTTCAACACGAAGCTCTTGTAGCTAGGTGGCAATGATTGAAGAACTCTGTCAGTGATAGCCTCTGGCGGAAGGGGCATCCCCAATTCAGCCAGACGGGTGGAGTACCCAGACATTCTGAGCACGTGATCACTGATAGACCCGTTCTCCTCCATCTTGCAAGCATAGAACTTATCGGAGATCTCATATCTCTCGATCCGGGCATTCTTCTGAAAGATAAACTTCAACTCCTGGAACATCTCATATGCTCCATGACGTTCAAAACGTCTTTGAAGTCCCGGTTCTAAGCCATACAACATTGCACATTGAACTATTGAGTAATCATCAGAACGAGCCTGCCAGGCGTTCACAACGTCTAGAGACTCAACTGGAGCGGGTGGATCACCAAGCGGTGCATCAAGGACATAAGCCTTCTGGGAAGCCGTAAGGATAATCCTTAGATTACGGGCCCAGTCCACAAAGTTACTTCCATCATCTTTCAACTTAGCTTTCTCTAGGAACGCATTAAAATTCAGGGGTGCTACTGCGCGAGCCATGATCTACAACATAAATATTGCAAAGACAACTTAGACTATTGTTCTAGATAATGAGTTTAGTTAATCATATTATTTAAAAACTTCCCACTCAAATTGACATCCCTCCGATCATTCGAGTGTAACATGATCCAAATCCACCAACTCAAGTCCGATCATCACGTGAGTTGAGGTGGTTTCAATGGTGAACATCTTCATGTTGATCATATCTACTATATGACTCATGTTCGACCTTTCGGTCTCTTGTGTTCCGAGGCCATGTCTGTACATGCTAGGCTCGTCAAGTTTAACCCGAGTGTTCCGCACGTGCAACATGGCTTACACCCGTTGTCTGTGAACGTAGAGTCTATCACACCCGATCATCACGGCGTGTCTCGAAACGACGAACTTTCGCAACGGTGCACATTTGGGGAGAACACAATTTATCTTGAAATTTAAGTGAGGGATCACCTTATAATGCTACCGTCGTCCTAAGCAAAATAAGATGCATAAAAGGATTAACATCACATGCAAATCATAAGTGACATGATATGGCCATGAACTTGTGCTTTTGATCTCCATCTCCAAAGCACCGGCATGATCTCCATCGTCACCGGCATGACACCATGATCTCCATCATCTTGATCTCCATCAACGTGTCGCCATGAGGTTGTCGCGCCGACTGTTGCTTCCACGACTATAGCTAACATTTAGCGATAAAGTAAAGCATTACATAGCGCTTAATGATTGACACGCAGGTCATACAATAATTAAAGACAACTCTATGGCTCCTGCCAGTTGCCGTACTCATCGACATGCAAGTCGTGATATTCTATACAACACATGATCATCTCATACATCACATATATCTCATCATGTAATTGGCCATATCACATCACAGCATACCCTGCAAAAACAAGTTAGACGTCCTCTAATTGTTGTTGCAAATTTTACGTGGCTGCTACGGGTTTGCAAGAACCGTTCTTACCTACGCAAAACCACAACGTGGTGTAGTGATTGCTTTTTGATCTTCTAAAAGAACCCTCTTCATTGAAATCGATTCAACTAAAGTGAGAGAGACAGACACCCGCTAGCCATCTTTATGCAACGACGTTACATGTCAGTTGAAGGAACCTGTCTCGCGTAAGCGTAGGCGTAATGTCGGTCCGGGCCGCTTCATCTCACAATACCGCCGAATCAAATATCAACTAGTAACGGCAAGCAATATGTATACACCCACGCCCACAACTCGTTTGTGTTCTACTCGAGATCTCATCTACGCATAGACCTAGCTCAGATGCCACTGTTGGGGAACGTTGCATGGGAAACAAAAAATTTCCTACGCACACACAATATCTATCCATGGTGATGAGCATCTACGAGAGGGAGAGTGAATCTACATACCCTTGTAGATCGCTAAGCGGAAGCGTTAAGAAACGCGGTTGATGTAGTCGAACGTCTCCGCGATCCAAATCGCAAGTCGTCCCTCGATCCAAGCACGATCCAGCGCCGAACGGACGGCACCTCCGCGTTCAACACATGTACGGCTTGATGACGATCTCCGCCTTCTTGATCCAGCAAGAGGGAGCGGAGAAGAAGAAGAGTTCCAGCAGCACGACGGCGTGGTGATGTTGGTGAGGAACTATTTCAGCAGGGCTTCGCCTAAGCACTACTGAAATTATGACGTAGGAGGAACTAGAGGTTGCCGGCACACGGCTTGGGGCAATCTAATGTGTCCCGTGTGCTAGCCCTGCCCCTCTATTTATATGTTGAGCCTTGGGGTCTAAACTTGGAGTAAAAGCCTCCTCCAGGTCGGTTTTGCCCGCACAAGGTCGGTTTGGCCCGCAGGGAAAGAGTCCAACTCGGATCCCTGCAGTACCGCGCACAAGCGGTAGTACCGCTGATACAGTAGCGGTAGTACCGCTTGACCAGCTTAAGCGGTAGTACCGCTGATACAGTAGCGGTAGTACCGCTTGACTAGCTTAAGCGGTAGTACCGCTGCTACTTCAGCGGTAGTACTGCCTTACCAGCTTAAGGCAGTAGCAAAACTTCCTTTTGCACTTTCCAATACCTCGTGGGCTTTATTCCTTTGGCCCATATAAAGTGTTGCTGCACCCGAACACTTCGGTAAACATCCGGAACCCCTTCCGGTGAATTCCGGAAACCAAAACACTATTATCACATATATCAATCTTTGCCTCCGGACTATTCCGGAGATCCTCGTCATGTCCGGGATCTTATCCGGGACTCCGAACAACCTTCGGTCACCAACAAAATAACTCAACTATACTAATCGTCACCAAACGTTAAGTGTGTAGACCCTGCGGGTTCGAGAACTATGTAGACATGACCGAGACACCTCTACGATCAATAACCAATAGCGGGACCTGGATGCCCATATTGGCTCCTACATATTCTACGAAGATCTTTATCGGTCGAACCTCTATGTCAAGGATTCAGTTAATCCCGTATACTGTTCCCTTTGTTCTTCGGTATGTTACTTGCCCGAGATTTGATCGTCGGTATCTCTATACCTAGTTCAATCTCGTTACCGGCAAGTCTCTTTACTCGTTCCGTAATACAAGATCTCGTGGCTAACACTTTAGTCACATTGCTTGCAAGGCTCATTGTGATGTTGTATTACCGAGTGGGCCCTGAGATACCTCTCCGTCATACGGAGTAACAAATCCCAGTCTTGATCCATGCCAACCCAACAGACACCCTCGGAGATACCTGTAGAGCACCTTTATAGTCACCCAGTTACGTTGCGACGTTTGATACACACAAGGTATTCCTCTGGTGTCAGTGAGTTGCATGATCTCATGGTCAAAGGAACAGATACTTGACATGCAGAAAACAATAGCAATAAACTGACACGATCATATGCTACGTTTATAGTTTGGGTCTTGTCCATCACATCATTCTCCTAATGATGTGATCCCGTTATCAAATGACATCTCATGTCAATGGCTAGGAAACCTTAACCATCTTTGATCAACGAGCTAGTCAACTAGAGGCTTACTAGGGACACAGTGTTGTCTATGTACCCACACATGTATTTGAGTTTCCAATCAATACAATTATAGCATGGATAATAAACGATTATCATGAACAAGGAAATATAATAATAACCAATTTATTATTGCCTCTAGGGCATATTTCCAACACTTGCGTGCCCTGGTGGGTTGTGGTCTCCTCGGCCTACTCCCCCGGCACTTCTTTGGCCCATTGGGTGTCTTCTGGTCCAGAAAAAATCTCCAAAAAGTTTTGTCGCGATTGGGCGCCGTTTGGTATTGATTTTCTGTGAAGTAAAAAACAAGCAAAAACAGCAACTGGCACTTTGGCACTATCTCAATAGGTTATTCCCAAAAAATGATATAAAGTTGTTATAAAATGATTGTAAAACATCCAAGAATGATAATATAACAGCATGGAACAAGCAGAAATTATGGATACGTTGGGGACGTATCAGCATCCCCAAGCTTAATTCCTACTCGTCCTCGAGTAGGTAAATGATAAAAACAGAATTTTTGATGTGGAATGCTGCCTAACATGTTCATCATATTATTTTCTTTTGTATGGCATGGACATTTGGACTTGTAAATCATTCAAAGAAATAGTCTAGTTTTAACATAATGACTTGAATACTCAAGCATGTCAACAAGCAACCATGTCTTTCAAAATATCAACACTAAAGAAAGCTATCCCTAGCCCATGATGCTCAATCATTGATCCATTCATGAAACACACTCAAATATTAACTATGCCCAATGCTCAAGTACGATCATAGTGCCCCCTAATTGGTGCTTATAAGAGAAGATGGAGACTCAAAGCAAAAATAAAAATGCATAAAGTAGAAAAGGTAGGCCCTTCCTAGAGGGAAGTAGGGATTTGTAGAGGTGCCAGAGGTCAAGGTTTAAATTGAGAAAGAGAAATATTTTGGGTGGCATGCTTTTCCTGTCAACGAAAACAACAAAGTAGCTCACAATACTTTCCATGCTAGATATATCATAGGCGGTTCCCAAACAGAAAATAAAGTTTATTCCTTTTTCCACCAAACTTTCACTTTCCATGGCGGGCCGTATCCACGGTTGCCTTCCATACCAACACTTTCCAAGGAATTTATTATTTGACAACATAAAGTAAATATTATTTTTCTTTTTTCATTTCGGGAATGGGCATCCCTATTACCGCTGCACTCTCGTGCAATGACAAGTGAATAAACACTCATCTTGAGAATAACACATCTAGCATGGAAAAATATTGGACACTCCCCAACCGTTTCATGAGTGGTACGGGCACACAAAAGAGAAAATTTATTTTGAAAATTTAGAGATGGCACATACAAATTTGCTTGGAACGGCATGGAAATACCGCATATAGGTAGGTATGGTGGACTCATAAGGCAAAACTTGGTTTAAGGATTTTGGGTGCACAAGTAGTATTTCTACTTAGTGCAAATGGAGGCTAGAAATAGATTGGGAAGTAACCAAACCAAGAAACAAAAATTCACAAAAGCGAGCATTGAGCATAACTAACACCGAATAATGCACCATAAGTAGGATGTAACTTCATTGCATAACTATTGACTTTCGTGCATGCATACGGAATCACAAACCTTAACACCAATATTCCTACTAAGCATAATTACTCACTAACATGACTCACATATTTCTATCATCATGTTTCAAAACTATTACAAGGAATCAAGTTTAATTTGCCCAATGATCTTCATGAAAGTTTTTATTATATCCTCCTTGGATATCTATCACTTTGGGACTAGTTTCATATATTGCCATTGCTTTTTGGCAAGCTCAAACAAATTTAAGTGAAGCACATGAGCATAAAGATTTCATCTCTCAAAAAGGTATAAGTGAAGTATGAGAGGATTTCTTCAAAAATTACTAACTCTCAAATTAATCTAAGTGAATAATGAGAGTATTTCAACAAAAAATTCCAAGCAAACTGTGCTCAAAAAGATATAAGTGAAGCACTAGAGCAATTCTATAGGTCAAAACGTTTAAGTGAAACGCATAGAGCAATTCTAACAAATCATAGCATGGTTTTGGCTTTCTCAAATAGGTGTGTCCAGAAAGGATACAAGGGAAAAACTAACAACCAAAGCAAGCAAAGATACAAGACGCTCCAAGCAAAACTCATGATATGTGACGAATAAAAATATAGCTCCAAGTAAAATACCGATGGTCGTTAGAAGAAAGAGGGGATGCCACTCGGGGGCATCCCCAAGATTAGTTGCTTGTTACTCTGTTGATATATCTTGGGGGTGCGGTAGCATCCCCAAACTTAGGCTTTTATCACTCCTTATTCCTTCATCCATCGTGATCTCACCCAAAACTTGAAAACTTCAATCACACAAAACTTAACAAAATCTTCGTGAGATCCGTTAGTATAATAAAGCAAATCACTACTTTATGTACTGTTGAAAACCCATTCATATTTTATTATTTCATTATACCTACTGTATTTTAACTTTACCATGGCTCATACCCTTCAATATAACCCATAGATTCATCAAAACAAGCACACAATGCAACGAAAACAGAATCTGTCTTAAACAGAACAGTCTGTAGTAATCTGTACTCTAACCATACTTCTGTAACTCTAAAAATTCTGAAAATAGGAAAACGTAAGTAATTTGTATAGAAACACTGTGTTAAAATTGCAGCTCAAGATCACGTTCCAGCAAAAAATGAAAATTCAAATACTGGACGCAAAGTTTCTGTTTCAGATTCAGCATCGCTTCTACTCATCCTATGAATCATCCTAAAGGCTTTACTTTGCACAAACACTAAATAAACCATAAAAACACAATCATAACACATGCATAATTGTGTCAACACTCAAAAACAGAAAGGAAAAAGCAAAAATTTATTTATTCATTGGGTTACCTCCCAACGAGCGCTATCGTTTTACGCCCCTAGCTAGGCATAACGCATAGATTCAAGTATTGTCATCATTGGTTTTGGATCCATAGGATGCCCTCATGATTGATTCATATGGTGGCTTCATTCTTGTTCTAGGGAAGTGTTCCATACCCTTTCTCAACGGAAATTGAAAACGAATATTGCCTTCTTTCATATCAATCACGGCACCTATAGTGCGTAAAAACGGTCTACCAAGTATAATGGGACAAGACGGATTGCAATCAATATCAAGCACAATAAAATCCATAGGCACATAGTTCCTATTTGCAAGAATAAGAACATCATTAATTCTTCCCAAAGGCTTTTTAATAGTAGAATCTGCCAAGTGCAAATTAAGAGAACATTCTTCAATATTGGTAAGACCAAGCACATCACATAGAGATTTTGGAATCGTGGAAACACTAGCACCAAAATCACACAAAGCAAAGCACTCATAATTTTTAATCTTGACCTTAATGGTAGGTTCCCACTCATCATGCAATTTTCTAGGAATAGAAATCTCCAACTCCAACTTTTCTTCAAAAGATTTCATCATGGCACCAACGATGTGTTTAGTAAAAGCTTTATTTTGCTCATAAGCATGGGGTGAATTCAACATAGATTGCAACAAATAAATACATTCAATCAAAGAGCAACTATCATAATTAAAATCTTTGCAATCCAATATAGTGGCCACATCACTAGTTAAAGTTTTGACCTCTTCAAACCCACTTTTATCAAAATTTTCATCAAGATTTTCACCCTCCAAATTATTAGGACGCCTTCTAGCTAAAGTTGACTCTACTTCAGTCCCTTCATTATCAATTTTAATATTACTAAACAAGGAATCAATAGAAGAAACACCAACCACTTTAAGATCTACATCTTTTTTATGAAGGCAATCACTAGAAAACGATTTTTCTAAGATTTCACTTTTAGCTCTAAGCATAGCGGTTCTTTTCTTACTTTCATCCATAGAGACATATAAAGCTTTAAAAGATTCATCAATCTTAGGCACAAAAGCTTTCAACTTGAGATTTTCAACATCATGAGAAATTCTATCAATGCTTATAGACATATCATCAGTCTTATTCAACTTTTCTTCTATCGTAGTATTGAAAGCTTTTTGCGCATTGATAAATTATTTAATATTACTCTCAACATCAGAGGTGTTTCTATTAATATTGTAGGAAGAATTACCATAGGAATTACCATAATTATTAGAGGAATTTCCAGGAAAAGGCCTAGGATTAAAATTACCTCTATAAGCATTGTTATTGAAATTGTTTCGCGAGACAAAATTCACATCGACGGAATCACTATTTTGCTCAATCAAAGTAGACAAAGGCACAAAATTAAGATCAATAGAAACATTTTTACTAGCAACCAATTTCATCAAAGCATCAACTTTATCACTCAAAGTACTGATTTCCTCTACCGAATTAACTTTTTTACTAGTAGGTGCTCTTTCGGTATGCCATTGACAATAATTAGCCATGATATTATCTAGCAATTTAGTAGCTTCACCCAAAGTAATCTCCATAAAAGTACCACCCGCGGCGGAATCTAAAAGATTTCTAGAGATAAAATTCAATCCCGCATAAAAAATTTGTATGATCATCCAAAGATTTAAACCATAAGTAGGACAATTTCTTAGCATCAACTTCATTCTTTCCCAAGATTGTGCAACATGATCATGCTCAAGTTGCTTAAAATTCATGATTTGCATCCTAAGGGAAATAATTTTCGCGGGCGGAAAATACTTAGTGATAAAAGCATCCTTGCACTTATTCCAAGAATCGATACTATTGCGAGGCAAAGAGGAAAACCAAATTTTTGCACGATCCCGTGAGGAAAAAGGAAATAGTTTCAACTTCACAATATCATTGTCCACATATTTTTTATTTTGCATATCACACAATTCTACGAACGTGTTTAGATGGGACGCGGCATCCTCATTAGGATTACCGGCAAATTGATCTTTCATGACAAGATTCAACAAAGCGGCATTAATATCACAAGACTCCGCACTAGTGGCGGGAGGAGCAATAGGCGTACTAATAAAATCATTGTTATTAGTATTGGAAAAATCACACAACTTGGTGTTCTCTTGAGTCATCGTGACTACGCAAACAAGATTGCAAACAAGGAAGAGATCCGGCGAGAAAAAGGGCAAACGAAAAAGAGGGCGAATAAAACGGCAAATTGGTGAAGTGGGGGAGAGAAAAACGAGAAGCAAAGGGCAAATAATGTAATTGCAGGGAGATGAGATTTGTGATTAGGAACCTGGTAGATGATGATGGAGTCCCATTGGCGCCTACGATAGGCACGTAGAAGAGACCGCTTCCTCCCCGGCAACGGCGCCAGAAATTCCTTTGACGTGGCTTGAGACTGCGTCGGTATTTCCCCAAAGAGGAAGGGATGATGCAGCACAGCGACGGTAAGTATTTCCCTCAGTTATGAAACCAAGGTTATCGAACCAGTAGGAGGATCACAACCACCCAATAAGCAGCACCTGCACACAAACAACAAAAACTTGCAACCCGACGCGAAAGAGAGGTTGTCAATCTCTCTACGGTAAAAAGATAGATTAGGTAGTGATAGATAGGAGAGATAGATCTCTCAAGAACACAAAATAAAAAGAGCAAATGAATTATGCAGCAATATGTTTTTGGGTTTTTGGTTTTGTAGATCTGAAAACAAAGATTGCAAAAAGTAGATCGGAAAGCAATATGTTGGAAAAGTAGACCAGGGGGCCGTAGGGTTCACTAGTGGCTTCTCTCATGAGTATAGCGCACGGTGGGTGAACAAATTACTGTTGGGCAATTGATAGAAAATCGAATAGTCATGACGATATCCAAGGCGATGATCATTATATAGGCATCACGTCCAAGATAGGTAGACCGACTCCTGCCTGCATCTACCTCTATTACTCCACACATCGACCGCTATCCAGCATGGATCTAGTGTATTAAGTTCATGGAAAAATGGAGTAATGCAATAAGAACGATGACATGATGTAGACAAGATCTATTCATGTAGGAATGGACCCCATCTTGTTATCCTTAATAGCAACGATACATGAGTGTCTTGCTGCCCCTTCATTCACTGGGAAAGAACACCGCAAGATCGAACCCATCACAAAGCACCTCTTCCCATGGCAAGAAAAATCGATCTAGTCGGCCTAACTAAACCAAAGATTCGGAGAAGAAATACGAGGCTATAAGTAATCATGCATATAAGAGATCAAAGAAGACTCAAATAATATTCATGGATAGAAACTGATCATGAACTCAAAATTCATCGGATCCCAACAAACACACCGCAAAAGTTTACATCAAATAGATCTCCAAGAGACCATTGTATTGAGAATCATAAGAGAGAGAGAGGAAGCCATCTAGCTACTGCCTACGGACCCGTAGGTCTATGGTGGACTACTCACGCATCATCGGAGAGGCACCTATGAGGAAGATGAACCCTCCGTGATGGTGTTTAGATTGGATCTCGAGGTTCTGGAACTTGCGGTGGCTAGAATAGTGTTTCGTCGACTCCCCTAGGATTTTTGGAATATTTGGGAATTTATAGGCATCAGAGGCGGTGGAGAGGGGCCCCGAGGAGGGCACAACCCATCAGGGCGCGCCGGGGCCCCCTGGCATGCCGTGGTGGGTTGTGGTCTCCTCGGCCCACTCCCTCGGGCTGGCGGAAAGCGGAACTGCATCCCGCACATCCCCTCCACAGGCCGCCGACGAGGCCATGGAGGTGGTATCCCGACGGACGCCCCCTCGGTCAAACACCGAGGGCGAGGTGGTCATGGCCGAGGCTCGGACCTCGGCAGCCGAAGACCAGGAGACCAGCCCCCTCCTGGTAAATAAAGAGGGAGGCTGTGAGTCATCGGAGATTCCTCCGAAGATGACTCCGGAGACTGACGCGGCTCCGATATCAACCACTCTCCCTTCACAAGAGGGGAGAGTTGTGGTGCCGCCACCGGTGCCACCCGCGATGGGGCAGGACACAACCGGGTGGTCAGTCGCGATGGAGGAGGCCTTGAGCAGCTCCGTCATCGCCGAAGATCACCGCATCCTTATGGGTGCAGTCCTGAAAGGCATTCAGTCCGTTGATAGCGGACTGAAGGAGACCTTCGGCGGTTTCTTGACGGGCTTCAAGGTAAGTAATGTAATGCACCTCTTCTCCAAGCGGAATTTGTTTGTGCGATGCATATATATTCTGGATAGGTATAGTAGCCCCCGAGCCCTGGGTAAGTTTAGGAAACTTACCCGGGGATCAGAGGACCTCTGGTATCCAGCAAGATCGATATTTAGGCTGTTTTCCGGAGATGGTCTGTAGAGGAGGGTGTAGGACCAGCGGTTCCGATGTGTGTCTCACATAATTTTTTGCTTTGCAGGCCTCGTCGGCGGCGGCGGCTGTCCATGACATGGAGCTGGTCGAGCTCAACCGGAAGCTCAAGAGCTCCGACGAGGAGCTTGACCATTTGAACAAACGGTTTGATGAAATGCAAGGTGAGTTGGAACTTTGTCCTGGAGACCCTGCCTAATCCTCATTGACTGACGTTCTTGGGTTTTTGAATCTTGAATGTTGGTCTTTCCTTGCATTTGCAGCCATTTTGTCCGAGGTCGAAAACCTCAAGGCCGAGCTGGAGAAGGCCAAGCGGGAGGCTGCCGATCACAAGGTGGCGGCCGACCAGGCGACGGCCGAACTGAGCTCCTTGAGGGCTATCAGCGAAAAGCACGAAGCTTGGGTTGCCGAAGTGCAGTAAGAGCTCCAAGATGCCAGCACTAAGTGTGAGGCTCTTGAGCAGAAAACTAAGGATCAGGCGGCCGAACTATCCACATTATCCTCCGATCTTAAATCGGAGCATGTGGATAGGCGGTCTTACGAGGAAGAACTCCGCCAAGTCAAGATGATCGTGGATGGTAAGCCGTACTTACTTCAATGCGCCTTTGGTGGTAACAGGTTTGCTCTTCTTACACGGCTATGGCGTTCCTCGGGTGCCTTCACGGACCTTCCGAAGAGTGGGGCGGACGCGGCCAAGCACTTTGCGTCTTGGGACGGGGATGCCAAAAATAGGCTGTTCTGGGCGCAATTTCAGAACCCCGAGCCCCGTCCCGTCCTTAGCCAGCAGATGAAGCAGCTGATGGAGCTGCATCGAATGGCGGAGCCGGCCTTAAAGGACCTCTGCATTCGATTGTGGCCTTCCGAGCCCCTGCCAAGTAGCTACTTCGGCCTGGTGCAGAAGCTCTGCGACGCCTCCTCCCGTATTGCGGCCGTGAAGCGCTCTGCTTGTATTGAGGGAGCGCGGAAGGCCTTTGCAAGTACGATGATGCACTGGCCAGGGTGAAGCTGCTCGAGATGGCTACAGCGCCCCCGCCGCCCGGGAAGGAGCATAGGCGCCCCGAGTTGTATTTCGCTGCTGCAATAGAGGGTGCTCGGTCGGTAGAGACCTAGTGCCCTAAGGATGTAATATTCGAGTGAACATGTTATTTGTGTACCCGATGAATATTGTATTTCGATAATACGTATGCACGGTTTATCATGCTTTGGTGTTTTGATTATTTTAACTCCTATGTGGCCGTTTTTTCGAACTGGAAGTTGCCAGTCGTCGGCTTTAGCCCCCATGTAATTATCAAATAGATCTCCAAGAGACCATTGTATTGAGAATCATAAGAGAGAGAGAGAGGAAGCCATCTAGCTACTGCCTACGGACCCGTAGGTCTATGGTGGACTACTCACGCATCATCGGAGAGGCACCTATGAGGAAGATGAACCCTCCGTGATGGTGTTTAGATTGGATCTCGAGGTTCTGGAACTTGCGGTGGCTGGAATAGTGTTTCGTCGACTCCCCTAGGATTTTCGACATATTTGGGAATTTATAGGCATCAGAGGCGGTGGAGAGGGGCCCCGAGGAGGGCACAACCCATCAGGGCGCGCCGGGGCCCCCTGGCATGCCCTGGTGGGTTGTGGTCTCCTCGGCCCACTCCCCCGGCACTTCTTTGGCCCATTGGGTGTCTTCTGCTCCAGAAAAGATCTCCAAAAAGTTTCGTCGCGATTGGGCTCCGTTTGGTATTGATTTTCTGCGAAGTAAAAAACAAACAAAAACAGCAACTGGCACTTTGGCACTATGTCAATAGGTTAGTCCCAAAAACTGATATAAAGTTGTTATAAAATGATTGTAAAACATCCAAGAATGATAATATAACAGCATGGAAGAAGCAAAAATTATAGATACGTTGGAGACATATCACCCTACAATTGCAAATATCAAATATTATGCTAAGGAAAATATAGCTCAAGGTTTAAAATAACATAAGTCAACAAGTGCAAGTTCAGGGGCTTACCCGCGGTTGACGTTGAAAGAGGGAAGTTGCGTTGCAGTTGAGTCGTCCGAAGATGAAGGAGAGGCCTGATAAAGCGAATTCGAAGGACTAAGAGGTTGCTTAAACAAACCGGCTCTAGGATGAGAATTGGTTGGACTATGAGGCACCTGGAAGCGCGGTTTGCGAGCCGGCGGTGCATCAGACAAATCATGGTCTAAGTCGCCCGAACCACTCCGGGTCTTGCGTTTTAATGAGCCAGCGAATTGTGTTTTCTTCAAAAGGAAATCGGGAGCCAAGTGAGCATCTGGGTGTGTCAACTTAACCTTCCGGATGACTTGTCTTGGTTTTCTGGGAATGAACGTTTCTAAACTGGAGGATGTAGGAGTTACCTCAATTTCGCCGGCTTGGCTAGATTCCGAGTCACCCTGATAAGAAGGCGCGTCAGCAAGCTCAACAAACAGGCGGCCAAGAGAATCAAGTTCTACCTCGGATTCCTCTCCGGAGGATGACACAGGGGTTGGGTTATCTTTTCTACCCGATGAAGAAACATGGGCTTGAGGTGTAACTTTCCAGAAAATAGAGTTCTCCTGCAAAAGGCATGTGGTAAGGAACAGCGGGTCACAGTAAATTAACAAAAGATAGTAAAATAATCAGTACCGGAGGTGGCGGGTTGAGCAGATAAAACGGGCCCAAGCCTGTAACACTGCACTGCTCCTTCGAATCGGAAAAGAACTTCTTCGTTTCCTTGTTAAGGGCGTCATCAGTCAGGTTCCCACGAGAGAAGCACTGAGGATCAGATGAGGCGCCTGAATAATCGCACATCAAGCCGTTTCTTACGCTGACAGGTTGGATCCGCCACTTTAGCCAGCAACGAATCAGATCAATCCCAGTTAAGCCATAAGCGGTCAGAGCTCTCAATTTTGTATGAAGAGGCGCTAATGGAGCCCTCTCTTCATCTGTTGGCCAACCCGGAAACTCCGCTTTGCTGCTGAGTCTTTCCAATCTATAAACTGGCAGGGGGTTTTCTCCCTCACGTGCAGTATTCTTGCAGTAAAACCAGGTCTTGTTCCATCCTTTTTGGTGCTCGCCAGTTTTGATTCAGGAAAGGCGCTGTTCTTTCTCTTCTGAATGGAAACCCCACCAAGTTCACAGGCAACACCATTCTTCACCTCAGTTTGACGGTTGAGATAAAAGAATTCCCTAAAAAGGGTCACGGATGGCTCAACCTGGAGATATACCTCGGATAGCACTTGGAATTGACAAATGTTGGTCATAGAATTTGGACCAATGTCTTGAGGCCTGAGTTTGAAGAAGTGCGAAAGGTCCCCGAAGAACTTTGAGCCGAGAGGACGGAAACCTCTGCGTAGATGGTCAGTAAAGACAACAACTTCTCCCTGCCGCGGCTGTGGGTACGGCTCTTCTTTGGGACCCCGCCACTCTATGACTTTTCGAGCCGGCAAGAAACCTTGATCCACGAGGTTATCTAAGGTGAGCTTGGATTCTTTGGTCTTGGCCCAGTTACAGACTTTGGAGTTCTTCGAAGCCATGGCGGGTTATAGAGCAATTACAAGGGCAACAAGAAAAATGAGGCGGCGCAGATTACGAGTCGCCTATACTAATTGGCTATTTTAAGCTGGCAAAATTGAAGGAGGTTGAAGACATATATCCACAACACTTAGCGAGTGTGTTGGCTCACAAACAGGTTTCTACGAAAGTTTTCTTTCAGATGGATCTAATTAAATAAGGAAAAACAATGAAATATGTGTTCTAACTGACGGGGAAGCCGAAACTACGGCATTCAAAGGGTAACCTCGGTGGCTCATTTTAGATCTGCTTATGAGGAAAATAAGGCGGAGATTGTACTAAAACTACGCAATACTGAGGAATATTTAGTGCATGGATCTACGTGCTACGTCTCGGACGAACACGACGAACATGGCATATACGCCGGAAGTAACAAACCCTAAATAGAGGGGATTCGTACCAGATTTCGTCGGTACGAAGGCGAAGATGATTGCGCTTGTTCTGACGGCTGCGAGAAGGCTTGATGGCGTCCACGACGGAGCTAGGAACCCTGGCGACGCCTCCGGAGCTCCGGTGATGTTCGGCCGAAGAAGAAGCGAGCGGAAGAAGATGACGGAAAGGTTACTGCGGGGGCTCAGTGGACTTATTTATAAGGAGGAAAACGGAACGGCGCCGGGAAAAACGAAACGGCTGCAGTAAATTTGTGGCTAGGGGTGCGCCTCGATTTTCGCATCGGCCTGGATTTGGCGCAGTTTTCAAAAGATACGTTATGATGACCTCGGAGAACAACGGTCAGCAAAGATGACGTCATCAACAGACTGACACTGGAAAGTTTCAAAGTATACACAAAAGTAAAGAAAAATAAGAACGAAAAAAACAGTTACAAATGACCCGATGGAAAATAAGGTAATACACACACCCTCGCTTGTGTATTTGGGTCGGCCCGATGGATAGGTCTCGAATCATTCAGAGTTAGACTTTAAGAAAACCATTACACCTTTATATATGTCTCTAGAGCACACCACAAACAGAGAAGCTACCGAAGGAACCTCTAACCTTCTAGGATCCCGAGTATCAAGGCATCCTCTGATCTTCATAGAATTTGAGGATTTGGTTTGAGAGAGTCAGTTATAGAGGCGGACTTTTAATGTGTGACCGGTCACTATCCGTGAACGTGTAGATGCCTTGATTTGGCCAGTCCGGTTATAGCTCTTCGTGCGTCTCAAACCTATGATCCAAGTCAAGACGTAGGTTCCAGTGCCCACATATTGTTCTCCAGGTTTCACATTAGGATGCGGAAAGCTGAAACACGGTATGCTCTTGTTAAATGAAATGTTTACGGCACATTCTTCAATAATGTCTGTCACAAAGCGAAAAGCATGAGAAGCAAACCAGTAAGGCCTTGTTCGGTTGCGGTGGATTTGGAGGGGGATTGGCAGGGATTAAGGAGGATTAAATCCTCTACAAATCAAAATCTCCTCCAATCCTCTCCAATCCATGTGAGAGGAGGATTAACCGAACAAGGCCTAAGCAAATCTTTCTCTCTCGCTTAAAAACATAACAACTCGTAGAGTACCTAGGACTAGGACATGAACATATACACATGGCCCTCGTACCGTCGTACGTTATGTCGCTACACATAGGTGTGGGCAACAGGACGGCATGCAGGACCACGCCTTGATTAATTGATTTGGATGCAACGAAACGGAAGCAGGACGGCAGGTGCATTTGTCCATGTTCAAGTGCAGAAATTCCGCGCGGCATCATTGCATGCAATTAAAACTTAGTTGGATGTATCTGTTCATGTTTCCATGGACAAGTCACACGGTTCAACGGCCAGGGTCATCTCCGTTTACACTATAATATGTTGGATGTATCTATTGATGCATGCATGAGAGTGATCGCTCTGCATGTTAATAGCAGGACGTGGAGTTTCTACTACTGAGCTCAAATGCACTCTTGTAAACAGTAAAAATCAAAAATCAGTCAAAAATCAAAATTTTCTGTTTTTTTTAAGCAAACTTTGTTGAATGTTCTACATATGTGCAAATGTTTGTGAAGAAAAATCTTTTCTAACATTCTGGGCGAAAAAACTAAAATCAATGCTCCAAAAAAACTATTTTTGAAATCATTTTGTAGTATTGATTTTGTTATTTTTAAATCAGATCTCCACGAATGTGATTGCAGCACGAAAATTTGCACGCACAAAGAAAACTAAGCAATCTTTGCAGAATTTTATTTTTATTTTTTATGATTTTTTTAATGTTCGTCGAGAGTATTTGAGCTGGGGATTAGAATGTCACTTTCGATACAAGCAGAGGTAGATCGAGCATTTTTCTTTATGTTTCTGTTCAGGAAAGCAGAGAGCGACGGACGATGAACACCTGTATATATAGGGAGGAGGGCATCTCTTGGGTTCCATCGCCTGCAGGTCACATAAGAAGCTAGAGTAAGCTTTCTTTGGCTCTCTGTGACTTTATTTATAAAGCGCGAGGTGAAAATATGTTTTGAGAAGGTTTTTCTCCTGGGCTACTTGCCCTGTCATTTTATGCTCTACGTACATGCATGCACTATAGATATTTATTTGTGTGTCTAGCTAGGAAGGATGAGCCATGAGCGGATGCATGAACTTTAAATTTGAAGTGGCAATTTGAACTGCTGGATCTCATCCATCTACTGTTTTCTGTTTTTGTTTTATTGGCAGAGTTTCTGGTACAAGATCACCAACCAACCAAGACGTACTCACGTACCGTGACGATGGCTTGGAGCTGTACTACCGGGACGATGGCCACTGGCTTCGGTCGGTGCGCCCCGGCGACCTCGCCTACTACCCACCACCTCCGGACATTTCAGGCGCCGACCAGTCGGTCCTCATCGACCGCCACGGTGAGGGCCAGAGCGCTTGGGACGGCGCTTGTGATTACGACTACGAGGAGGAGGAGGAGGAGGACGATGCCCCCAGCTTGTAAGAAGCCGGGGTCGTCCGGGACGAACACGAAGGAGCTGTCGTTTGACGTGACACAGCCAGATGACGCCGAGCATTTCGAGCAGAACTTGGTGATGAGGATGCGCGAGATGCTCATGGACGAGACTAACCCGTTTGTGGTGTATCAGATCGCTAGGCTACGTGAGCAGGTAGACGACCCTGAGTTGATGAAGCTGACGCTGCTCGCCGGCGAAGCAAGGGTCACCCTGAGCGTGCGAACGGACAACCTCTACGTCGTCGGCTTCCGCAACGGCCAGGGCAGGTGGTTCGAGTTTGACCACGCCGACCGCAGAGCCCCCATGATCCAAGGCTCCACCCACCTGCCATTCGGCGGAGCTTATAATCGAGGGGGCATCGGCGATTTATCTATTGTAAGTAGGCGCACACTTGCATTAATTGTGTTATTTACTTCCTCCGTCACGGTTCATTAAAAGGCGTGCTTGGAAATTCTCTGGAACCTAGGTGGTTATTGATTGGTTGTGAGATAAGCTGAAAAATAGCATTCACACTACGCATGCATTTAGGAGTAGTACAACGGAGTACTAATTAGCTACTAGGAGTAAATGAAATGCGCCATAAACCTTGTCTATTGTGGAAACGCATGTAAATTTAACTGTGCCTTCTAAACCGTGACGAAGGGAGTAGTTCTTTGCATCATTAATTAGCATGCATGTATTCAACCAGTTGGATAGGATCGATGATGGATGTGTGTAATTTCAGAGGCCGCAACCTAACTATTCTCATGCATGCATGTACATTAGAACCCTCATTGTTTTTATTTCAGTAAATTGCTCTAAACCAATATTTGTGGCTAAGGTAACGGATTGTCACTGTTTATGCCAAAAAACACACACAAAAAAGAACCACTTCCACGCGTCAAGTGAGTAACAAATCACGCTAATTTCAAAGTGAGCCACGTCTGACAACGAAACTAACACATATGGCCCACACGTCGGAGTGATATGGCTGCTGGTACACATGGACTATGCACTGAGGTGGACGGGGAGCCCACCTCCCAGCTCCCTTCTCAACCATGGTGCGCCGCATGCAGCGTACCCGACTGAGACATATCACATGTACAGAAAGAAAACATTACACAAATCTAAGTCTCCGTCGATTGAGACTTACCAATACTGATTAGTCTAATATATGCAATGTAAATAAAAGTAAGGAGACGGTACAATAAACTCTTCCCCTTTACCCAAAAAATGCCCTTCCCCTTTGTAAAGTAATAACCAGCCGTATCGAAAATACGTATGAGCACTCGGGTGTCACACCGTGTCACACCCCCTTCATTCAAAAGTAATTTAGTAACTAAAGAAGAAGTGAAAATATCCCAGAGCTTTTCATGGAATCAAACATGACCAAGTATTGCATTGCACTTGTATATGTAAATAAAAAGATTATAAACGGGGTAGGACTTGACCGTTGTTCCGTGGTGGCCACAAATTATATATACTAGTACTATATTACCACAAAACAAATAATATACTACCAGGAATTTTCTATGGAACTTTTTATCGTACTACCAGAAATTATATACTGCTGCTATACTATATATACTACAGTATGTACTACGTACTACTAATTATCTTCCTCCCACAAGCAGAATGACCCTATACTTGACCGTTGTTCCGTGGTGGATGCCATCGGTGGGCTTGCCACTTACGACGGAACAAACAACGACCATGTCAAAGATTGGCTGCGCACACTCATGGTCAACTTCATCGAGTCCGTGAGGTTCGACGCCATCGCCGACCGAGCCGCCTGCCAGATGAGGAGCAAGAGCAACCCATCACAGGCCAGCGCGGACAAGCGGCTCACTGCATTGAACATCGAGTTGATCAGCCGGTGGGGCAACATATCGCGAGACACGGTGCAGGCCGTCAACGACTGGAGCAGCTGGAGGAGCTGGGGCGTCAACTCGCTGGCTAACGTGGGCAGAGTGCTCGGGATGGCGCTTGTGTCCAGACCAGCCCGCAGCGGCATCGAGCGTCCTGTCCACGCTGACGACGAAGGCCATGGAGCAGTCGGCCTGACTCTGGCGGAGGTCGTCGGGGTGGTCATCGGCGACATCAACGGCTATGACCCAGGCAAGCTCTACGGAACCATCACCCTCCACGATGGCTTCGGCGCCATCCAGCTCTACAACCGGGACAAGCGCGACTACCAGAAGGTGGGCCCCGGGGGCAAGGCCGACCTCCTCGCCTGCCCACCTCGGCCCGTCTCCGGCGCCGACGACTTTGTCATTGACGTCGACCTTATGGACCACTACGAGTACAACAGCTGGATCAAACCGGACCGCAAGGTGGCGGTCGGGGAGGTGGCCTGGAACTCGCGGGACGCCTTGTCCCGCGACTACAACAGGGTCCTAAAGGCCCCTGTCACGGCGCAACACGGCAGCGTGGAGGTGCAGTATGCGGTTCTTACCGACGCCGTGGTGGCCAAAGTGGAGGTCGTCATGGTGGACAGCGGCAACCACGTTTTCTCTCCCGACGTCTACGGCTCCGTCACGGCGACGGCCGGTATGGCCAGCTCCGGGTCCGGCGAGCAGCTGCAGTACGTTCTGTTCGACAAGGCACCAAAGCAACGCTGCAGCGCGGCAAAGAAGAAGGACATACGCATACCGCTCCAGAGGAAGCTCGTCTCCGCACCGCTCTGCTCAAAGCTTCGGGTCTCCGCCAGCTTGTGGGACTACAACAGGTATAAGTACACCAACGACCACATCGTGGATGGCTCCGTGGACTTCACCCCAGGCCTCGCCGGAACCGCCGACGGAGTGATCGAGGGCCCCCGCGGCAAGGTGAGGGTGAAAGTCACTTGGTCCGCCTCATGCTGGATCTCGAACCAGTAACATATCTCATCACGTCTCAACATCTCTTTGTTTGCTCCCTATGTATTGTATTGTATTGTATTTGTATAGGAATAATCATCAGCAAGTGGCAGGTGCTCTCCATTATGCACTCATGGGTCTTGAGCAGTTTATAATATATATATATATGCTCACTGCAGTACCAGTGTGGCCTACTTCACATACTACTACTACTACTTGCTTGTGTTATTTCTATCACCACGTACTACTAATTTTCTTATGAATAGATCGAGTGATGTGGTGGGTTCTCTCGTTTTTCCAGCGTTCGGAACTCACTCTTTGTGCTTTGAAAAGGAGAAAAAAAAACTAACAGGAAAAATGAAAAAGAAAGAAAAAATAAGAAAGAACAAAAGTTCGGCCTATCAAAGAAAGAAAAAACTAATATGTGTGTGAGCAGAAATACAACTTGTCCTCCTGCCATCACTACCATACCAGCATTTTCATCTCTAAGAGAGAGCCGCTTACTACTCCAATACATCCGGCCTATCAAAGAAACACACCAAGCAAGCTAGTTCGGAAGGAAAGCAACAACCAGGCCAAGTACACACCAATATCAGCATGCAGCAATCACATCATCTGGAACTTGGGCGAGCATCCAGCCAACAATCAAACAAAAGCGCAAGCTGCACGTCCAACTCGTCGTGCCGTATTGCTTCCAAATCTTGGCTCTCCCCGGCACCAACAAACAATAGGCCTTGCGTCTTTTGGGGCACTGTCAAGCACAAAGCATGACAAATCATATAATTGTAGAAAAGAAGGCACGCACTGGATATCTATTGGCAGAAAAATTCAGGTCTGGGTACAATTGCAGAGAGGGGAATGAGGAGAAAATAGGATCCCAGATAGTTGGTACACTACAACCGTGATCTAGACAGATAATCACCACACCTCGAGGCCTAGGCTACAACAGCACCTATATACACACACAACCATAACATGATGCTGCAATTCGAATTGAGCAAGAGCACGAATGATCAACCAACCAATTGACAGGTCGAAGATGGATTAAGCTGAAGATGAAGCGAACCTGTATGGGGTCTCACCACCAAACATCTTCTGGTCTATGTCAGCGGGAAGGAGCTTGATGTAGCCAACGCTGCAATCGAGGCCCTGCTCGTGCTTTGACCGAGAACTCACTAGGGTCATGTCCTTGTTGCTGAACTCCTGGTACGGCGCCGAGATGGCATAGAACCTGCTGTCCACCAACAGACAGAGTCAAGTTTCTCTAACACAAATACAAGACGAGACAAAGATGCTGCTTAACAAAACAAGTGACAACAGGCTCAGATTGTACAACATCAGTCTAGCAAGGATCGGACCAATGGGTTGCTGCAAGTAACCACTTGCTTTTACAACACCAAGCTCCAGTTGAAGGATTGCCAATTTGATCTCAAGTACACAAGACCTCCAAATAAACCATTGCCAGAGTAGAAATAAAAACCCTCCATCCCAAATTACTTGTCGCAGAGTAATTTGAGACGCAGGGAGTACAACTTTTGCTAAACCAATAACACACGGGAATAGGTCGAGTATGCCACAAATTCTTATCCAGCAGAAACAAACAACAACTCACACTCGGTAGAAGATCAAGCAGATGTTATCTCTTCTTATCTTCTCCGGTATTATCAAACAATACCAAGAAAGAATCACCTAGGCGGGAAATCTAAACTCTAAAGGAAAATCCTACCAAAATCTAAACTCTACATATTTGATCTCATTTATGGTAAAGAAACAGGAATTCGCATGAGTATGATTTCCAACAATATCAGCACGGTTTCAATGAATTTGAGAAAAACAGAACTGACCCCATGTCCAAATACATGCATAAAGAATTAATGTATGTGCCATGTTCAACACAGGACACAACACACTAAAAGAATTAAACATGCAAACACGGCAAACTGAGGCATCACATACCGGTGCAGAGGCAGTAGGGGCCGGTTGACACTCTGGAGCAGGTGCAATGATAACAGAAAGATCGACTATTGTTGCACTACTAGGAAAAAGCCTAGTAGTAGCGCGGGTTAAACACCTAGTAGTAGCGCGGGTGCCTGCGCTACTAGTACGGCGCTACAGCTAACTGGTAGTAGTAGCGTGGTGCATCCCGCGCTACTAGTAGGTGTGTTAGTAGTAGCGCGGGTTCCACGCGCGCTACTACTAACTATCTGTAGTGCGTCTGTGACCCACGCTACTACTATTAATTTCAAAAACCAAAAAAAAATCTCAATCGAGCGACGACAAGGGTCACCGGAGGTGCCGAATTGTGTGTGATATTATGTAGACGTGGATGTGGATGTGGATGGGTGTGGGCAGCACAAGAGAAAGCATAGGAGAGGGACCGCGTGGCTTACCTAGGCCGGAGCCCAAGAGGACTCGGCGAGGGAGCTCGGGGGGAAGCAGCAGGAGCTAGGGTTTGGAGCCGCCCGCCCGCATCAGGACGCCATGGATCCATGGAGGCCGAGGTGTACCGGCTGAGGACGCTGCGGATCCGCCGAGTGGTCGCTGGGAGCAGCAACCGCACGGAGGAAGCAGCCTTTTTCTTGGATATGGCTGCGCCGGGACGAGCTCCAAGGCCTGCTCAATCTGGGGCCATGGTAAGGGAAGGGAGTGATGGTGAGGGGAGGGGGAGGTGGGCGGCGCCGGTGGCAGAGGAGGAGGTCACCGGTGGGGGAGATCCAAGAGCCTATGGAGAGAGGGGGGAGAGTGAGGGAGAGAGGAGGGATTCGGTCAAGGATATGGGGACTTCACCTACCTTGTACTTAGTAGTAGCGAGGGGTATAAACCCGCGCTACTACTATCAACTTAGTAGTAGCGAGGGGTATAAACCCGCGCTACTACTACTTAGTAGTAGCTCGGGTTTATACCCCTCGCTACTACTATGGCAGTAGTAGCGAGGGGTATAAACCCGCGCTACTACTATCAACTTAGTAGTAGCGAGTGGTATAAACCCACGCTACTAGTAAGTAGCAGTAGCGAGGGGTATAAACCCGCGCTACTAGTAAGCGTCTACCTATAAGCTTTTCCCTAGTAGTGTTGCCTCCTGTTAGAGTGAGATAAAATTTCTGCTTAGAAATCTTTCTAGTAAGAGAACACGACAATATTGCATAGATGGAGATCCTATGACTATGAAAATGAGAATTGTGCTTAAACCCCCACTATTGCTTTTCATTTCAGCATCTAGACTGGGTAGGAATTGCTAGCTGAATTCAAAAGAAAAAACTAACTAAGCTCATGGATGAATCTAATAGCTTCCACTACTCACTGTTGGCCCTTCCTTGTCTTGCCATTCTTCTGTTTGAATGAATGGTCACAGCTATCAACGCACTGAGACCGAGACAGATATTCATTGTGTTAAATACAAAAGGAGCTAAGAGCTAGCACCCAGCGAAACGACAACCCATCAGAACCTCCCACCACCCGATATCCATCCACTCAACAGCTATACCCCTTTCCATATTTAATGTTACCCCGAAAACTTTGGTCTAGTTATTCTCTAACTTAGTTCATATATAATTTTGTCTCTCATCGTTTAACAAATTACATCCATTTGAGCATATTGTAATTCTCTAACCATGAAATATATCCGGCGGCTCCCCGCCCCTGGCGATCCCGAGGGCGACTCGCCCCCCCCCCCCCCCCCCCCCCCGCCGCCGCCGCCGCCCTAGCCATGGCGCCCGCCGGCGCACCCCCCTCCGCCCCCTCCTCCGTTGCAGAGCCGGCTACGTCCGCCCTCGCATCGGACCCCGAAGCTCCCATGCCCGCGTCGTGGGCGGACCTAGCAGAGGAGCCCGCTGAAGCCTCGACCGCCGCCACTGCGCCTCGCCCGGCGCCGTCCTCTGCCCCTAGGCTTGCTGGTGTGGCCGCCGCCGTCGCTAGCCCTGGTGGTGCTCCCAGGGGTGGCAGCGCCGCCCGGCCGGCGCGGCCACCGCTGCCTACTCGCCGGGGTGGAGCTACGGGCTCCAAAACGCCGCCTTTGCCGCGTTCGAGCTGCCGCCGGCCGCGCCAGGGATGGGGTGTCCTTGGCCGCGCGGACCGCGGCTCGGCTGGCCGCGCGTGGGTCCACATGCCCGTCCCGGCGATCCCCTCTGCTTCTTCGCCTCCCGGCCGCCGTCTTGCGCTTCCTTGCCGTCGTCCAGACATACCTCTGCCGCCTCCGATGCGCCGCCGGTCTGCCTTCCGCCCCTTCAAGCCCGCCCATCCCTCGTCACCGGGTCTGCGTCCCTCCTCGCCGACCGCCCGCCCGTCCACGCTCGCCCCTGCCGGCGCGGCGGTGCCGCCGCAGCTGGCTCTGTCGGCTCGCGTGCGGGAGGGCACTTCCTGGGCCTCGGTGGTGGCTGGTGATGGGCCTAGGGCTCCCGCGGCCCAACTGGGGTTGGCCAGGCCCGTGGCGCCCTCCTCGGCCCAAGTGGTTGCGGGCCACGCTCCCCAGGCCGCAACCCCCTCGCCCTGGCCGGCCCAGCGCAGCTGGGTTTGGCTCCCAGTAGGGTTTCCCCTGCACCCCACTCCCGCTCGTCTCCTGGACGAACTCCTCCCGCTCCCGTCCGTGCCCGATCCGCCGCCGCCGCTCCTGGCTCCTTCTCCGACGCCGGCTGCTCCCGTCTCTACCTCCAGCTCGGCTCCCCCGTCGCCCCGCTCCTCTCCTCCCGCCCCTCGGTCGCCCCTCCCGCCTTCCCTTGCGGCTACCCCGGCTGTGGTCATGGCGCGGGAGCGCGAAGACGCGGAGCCGCGGCCGAAGCGACGCTACGACGACAGCGACAGCCGGCCGGCCGCCCGGTCCTCCCCGGAGGGCGCCCGCAGGGAGACCGACCTCATCGCCAGCTGCAACAGCCGGCTGCCGCCGCAAGGGATGGCCGCCGCTCGCCCGTGCGCACCTCGGACCGCTGCTCCCCGCCTCGGGACGAACGGCGCTCCCCCGGCCGCGGCCGTTCCCCGCTGCGGTCCGACCGGCGCTCCCCGGCGCGGGATGGCCGTCGGTCCCCCGCCCGCGACGACCGGTCCTCCCGTCGGTCACCTTCCCCCGACCCGCGCCATGGGCGGTCGGTATCCCACGCCCGTCCCCGGCCCTCGGCGGAGTCTTCTCCCGCACGTCGCTAAGTGCCTCCCCGCTCACAGCTGCAGCTCCCCCCCCCCCGCAAAGGGCCCCAACAACAACGGCCGTGGCCGCCAAGGGGCCAACAACAAGAAGAAGAAGCGCAAGGCTCCCCTCCGCAACTCCGCCCTCGCCTCCTCGGTGCCGGCGGGGACGACCGCGGCCTCGGATGAGGCCCCTCCGTGCTTCAACTGTGGCCTCCCGGGGCATTTTCAGGTGGCCTGCCCCAACCCTCCGCTCTGCTACCTGTGCAAGCACCCCGGCCACCCCGCCGTCCTTTGTCCTGATCGGTCGGTGTCCGAGGAGCTGATGGTGTACGGGCATGGCATCGAGGGTCTCGCCTTCTTCCACATGGAGATCCCCGATGTCCCGCCTCCGGAGCCTTCCCTCTCAGCCGTTGTTACGGTGCTGGGTGATGGAGTGGCCTCCCCGGAGATGATTGAGGCTGAGCTCAACCACCTCTGCCGCTGCCAGTGGGATTGGCAGGTCACCCCGATCACTGGCAGCCAGTTCATCGTGTTCTTCCCCGACATCGCAAGCCACGGCTTCTGCACCCGGCCTGATGAGATCACCCTAGCCCTCAACAAGCTGGTGGTCGACATCTCTGAGCCGAAGAGGGACCCGCAGGCGATCGCGGTACTCGACACGGCTTGGATTCTGATCGCGGGCCTCCCTGACATTGCCCGGTCTGAGCGCGTCATCCGCAACATGTCGTGGATCCTCGGCAAGGTGGTGGTGGTCGACGAGCTCTCCCTCCGCAAGGAGGAGGAGGAGGTCCGAGTCAAGACGAAGTGCCTCGACTCCAGTATGCTTCGGGCCACTGTCCGCGTCTTCTTCAACAACCAGGGCTTCCACCTCAGGATCCGGCCGGAGCCTCCCAACCACGTCGGCCGCCCTCGGTTCTTGGATGGTGGTCACGATGGGCGGGGAGGCGATGGTGGTGGTGGTCGGGAGGACCACTCCGGCCGCCGTAGGCGCCACCGGTCTGATGATGAGGAGGACTACACCGACCGCAGCCGCTCTCCCTCCCACGAGCCTCCCACTTCCCGCCAGCCTCGGGGTTCGTCTGGAGGTGGTGTCACCCACACGGTGGTCACGCCCTCGCCGCCTGCTGGACTCTCCTCTCCTGGTGGCAGTGACGCATCCGGGGCCAGCATGCTCGTGGCCCCCGCTGTGTCACCCCGCTCCCCGGCCTCGCCCTCGCTCTTTGTGCCCTCTGCTGCAGTCTGCTTCGACCCCCCGTCCTCTGAGCTTGCGCCGGGTGCGGAGCCCATTCCCGCGATGATGGCGGCGGACCCGGTTGGGGTGGTTCTGCCCACTCCGTACGCCCCTGCCGCTTCCGCCCCATCCCCGGGCATCCCTGCGCCTGTCGCGCCGCTCTCCCCCCTGGTCCCGGACGTGCCATCCCCGGGGCAGGGGTGCCTCCTGACTCCGGAGCTGGGTCCCGTGCAGCTGAGCTCCGCGCTGCCCGACCCGACTCCTGAGGTCGTCGTCGCCCCGATCTCGACCCTGGTCCCGGACGTGCCATCCCCGGGCCAGGGCCGCCTCCTGACTCCGATCTCGACCCTGGTCCCGGACGTGCCATCCCCGGGCCAGGGCCGCCTCCTGACTCCGATGCCCGCTTCCACGCTGCTCAGCTCCCTACTGCCCGACCTGGCCCCTGCTTCACCCCTGGCCAGGTCCTCGGTGGGGGATGAGGAGGTGACTACTCCGGTTGCCGCCCACCCCGACCCCCCTCGGACTGCCGCGTACTCCAGGCGGGCCCGGTCGGCGTCGACCCCGGTGACCGCCTCCAGGCGCAGCGGGAGACTCGACGCTGCTCGTCCGGTGGACCGCCCTGCGCCGTCCATCGCCGAGCGGGCGGAGCGCCGGGCTGCGGTCCGGAACCTCGAGACAGCTCTGGCGTCCGCTTAGCCGCCCCTCCGACCGAGACGCGATCAACACCATCATCGCCGACCTCCACTCGATGGCGCTTCGTCTGGCACCCCCGCTTCCGCCGCCTCCTCCCGAGCCTGATTAGCCTGTTATGGTTGCCCCACCCGGTGCTGGGTCTGGGGGTGTGTGTTTTTAGGGCTTGTTGAGTTGTGCCCTCAGCAGAACCCTTTATGGTTGTCTTGTGGTACTTCTGTGTGTGTGGGGGGTTGAACCTATGTTGGATATTGTACTCTGGCGGTTTGCTTTATTTATAAAGCGGGGCGAAAGCCTTTTTCGGTAAATATATCCGGCAAAAAAAATTGAGCACTGATTAAACTATATATATCGATGCTTTATTGTTCTGTAATGAAAGAAGATGTTGTCTTTCATATATCCCTTCTTTTGGGTAACATAAAAACAGTAAGAATCTTTCAACCAAAATTATCGGCTTGACCATGGTGCACACATCTGCATGATTTCATTCCAGAGCATGTCGTATATAGTAAAAAATGGGTTATCCCAGCTTAACAAACAATTAAATGAAAAGAGGTATGCAACACTGTATATTTGATATTGGCACAACATAGCATCTCCGGTCAAGCCGTCAAGGCATGTAGCTGACGGACACGTGGCAAGTTGGGCCCAAGCAAAATTAACAAAATGTTAACAAAAATCATATAAGGATGGAAACTGGCAGCAGCAGAGAGCCAGCTTTTGTATAGTATCATACGTCAACTCCAATGGTCTAGAGCTCTTCATCGAGACAAGATGTGATAACACGAAAGCAAAACAAATGCAGAACACCTCGGAATATGCAACTGCGAGGACCATGTGGATCAAACCCACCAAGTAACAACAACCATCACCAGCAAACTATCAAACCGGCAATGTAATAATCATTCCAAAGCCAACACCTTCCAGCTACCGAAGATAACCTGATGACACTAGCTCCATATCAGCAAAAAGCCCACATGATCAATAGAGATTAGGTTTCACATGAAATCCAGCTAATCCAAGATTTTACATTTTTTTTCGAAACGGAGGCAAAAGCTTTGCCGCATCTCATTAATAAAGAAAGAGTTTGAAACATAGTTATGAGGTCCATTACACCTCCACAAATGGCCGACATCGAAAGAACTACTCTCGCGGCATGATCGAACTAAAATTCTTTGCCCCGGCGACTACCCAAATACTCGCCTCATTTTTTATCAAGGTAACCACCCAAGATGGCATGGACGCCTTGCTCTGGAAAATCCTCGCGTTCCTTTCTTTCCAAATCTCCCAGACCACCAACAAAAGTAGTGAGGTCGTCGCCTTGCGTCTATGCCCTGTGTGTAGCAGAGTCCGCTCCCACCACTCTTCAACGGAAAGCATCCCAGGCCAGGTATCGATCTCCAGCTCGTACATACCAAGCCAAATCTTAATGTCGCGCCATATCCTAAGGGAGTACCTACACTTAAATAGCAGGTGAGACGCGGTCTCAGTCTCTCGCTTGCTGATGACCCACAAGTATAGGGGATCTATCGTAGTCCTTTCGATAAGTAAGAGTGTCGAACCCAACGAGGAGCAGAAGGAAATGAAAAGCGGTTTTCAGCAAGGTATTCTCTGCAAGCACTGAAATTATCGGTAACAGATAGTTTTGTGATAAGATAATTCGTAACAGGTAGCAAGTAACAAATGTAGCAATGGTGCAGCAAGGTGGCCCAATCCTTTTTGTAGCAAAGGACAAGCCTGGACAAACTCTTATATAAAGCAAAGCGCTCCCGAGGACACATGGGAATTTCTATCAAGCTAGTTTTCATCATGCTCATATGATTCGCGTTCATTACTTTGATAATTTGATATGTGGGTTGACCGGTGCTTGGGTGCTGCCCTTACTTGGACAAGCCTCCCACTTATGATTAACCTCTCTCGCAAGCATCCGCGACTACGAAAGAAGAATTAAGATAAATCTAACCATAGCATGAAACATATGGATCCAAATCAGCCCCTTACGAAGCAACGCATAAACTAGGGTTTAAGCTTCTGTCACTCTAGCAACCCATCATCTACTTATTACTTCCTAATGCCTTCCTCTAGGCCCAAATAATGGTGAAGTGTCATGTAGTCGACGTTCACATAACACCACTAGAGGAGAGACAACATACATCTTATCAAAATATCGAACGAATACCAAATTCACATGATTACTTATAACAAGACTTATCCCATGTCCTCAGGAACAAACATAACTACTCACAAAACATATTCATGTTCATAATCAGAGGAATATTAATTATCATTAAGGATCCGAACATATGATCTTCCACCAAGTAAACCAACTAGCATCAACTACAAGGAGTAATCAACACTACTAGCAACCCACAGGTACCAATCTAAGGTTTTGAGACAAAGATCGGATACAAGAGATGAGCTAGGGTTTGGAGAGGAGATGGTGTTGATGAAGATGTTGATGGAGATTGACCCCCTCTCGATGAGAGGATCGTTGGTGATGACGTTGGCTTCGATTTCCCCCTCCGGGAGGGAAGTTTCCCCGGCAGAACAGCTCCGCCGGAGCCCTAGATTGCTTCTGCCCAGGTTCCGCCTCGAGACGGCGGCGCTTCGTCCCGAAAGCTCCCTTATGATTTTTTCCAAGTCAAAACCCTCCATATAGCAGAAGATGGGCACCGGAGGCCTGCCAGGGGGCCCACAAGCCACAGGGGCGTGCCCAGGGGGGTAGGGCGCGCCCCCCTGGCTTGTGACCTCCTGGTGGGTCCCCTCTGGTATTTCTTTCGCCCAATATTTTTTATATATTCCAAAATAATTCTCCGTAACTTTTCAGGACTTTTGGAGTTGTGTAGAATAGGTCTCTCATATTTGCTCCTTTTCCAGTCCAGAATTCCAACTACCGGCATTCTCCCTCTTCATGTAAACCTTGTAAAATAAGAGAGAAAAGGCATAAGTATTGTACCATAATGTGTAATAACAGCCCATAATGCAATAAATATCAGTATAAAAGCATGATGCAAAGTGGACGTATCAACTCCCCCAAGCTTAGACCTCGCTTGTCCTCAAACGAAAGCCGAAATCGATAAATATGTCCACATGTTTAGAGATAGAGCTGTCGATAAAATAAAATACGGACATGAGGGCATCATGATCATCTTTAGAACAGCAATACTTATTGATATATAATTTCTTATACTAGAGTAACAATTCATTCACAAGGTAAAGTATGAATCAAGAACTCTATTGAGAACCAACAAACTATGATCTCAGTCATTGGAGCAATTGCAATTTATCATAACATCGGAAAGAGTCAATATAAGAGCTTGTAAAGCAAATCCACATACTCAATCATCTTTTAGTCCTTCATAATTGCTAACACTCACATGGTACTTATGAGGTCAAAGCTTCAATTGGACACAGAGAAAGATAGGGGCTTATAGTTTTGCCTCCCAACTATTTACCACAAGGGTAATGTCAACAGAAATAACTCATGATCACCGACATCCGAGTGGATAAATGTGGCTAGATCATTCCCTAACACATGACGCTTGCCAAGAGAGAAAGGCGAAATATAGGAAGTGGTGAAGATCACCATGACTCTTGCATAAAGGTAAGTACTAGAAAGTAAAAATAACAGATAGGCCCTTCGCAGAGGGAAGCAGAGGTTGTCATGCGCTTTTATAGTTGGATGCACAATCTCTTAATGCAAAAGAACGTCACTTTATATTGCCTCTTGCGATAAAGAACTTTATTATGCAGTCCGTCGCTTTTATTTCTTCCGTATCACAAGTTCGTATAAAGTTTATTTTCCTCACACTAATAGATCATACATATTTAGAGAGCAATTTTTATTGCTTGCACCGATGACAACTTACTTGAAGGATCTTACTCAATCCATATGTAGGTATGGTGGGCTCTCATGGCAAAACTGGGTTGAGGTTGTTTGGATGCACAAGTAGTATCTCTACTTGGTGCGGAAGTTTTGGCTGATATGGGGTGGAAGCAAGCGTCACATGTTAAAGGACCTATAACCATATAACTTCTATTCGGAAATAAGCAAACATAACCCATTATGTTGTCTTCCTTGTCCAACATCAACTTCTTAGCATATAATATTTTAATGAGTGCTCACAATCATAAAAGATGTCAAAGATAATATATTTATATGTGAACCTCTCTTTCTTAATTACTTCCTTTTAATTGCAGCAATGACCAATCGCTAAGTTTGTCAACTCACAACAAATTTCAATCGACATACTTCTTATATGTGAAGTCATCACTCCCCATAAGATCATCATATATACTCTTTGCTTTTATTCTATACTTCTTTCTATTTCTTTTTCTCAAGATAATAGCAAACAAGCAAAGCCCTCAACTCAAAACTACTTTTTATTATATAACTCTCGTGCTCGATTACATAGTGGGAACATAAAACAAAACTCAAAGCTAGATCACACTAAAAACTTTAATCTACTAGATCAAGATATAACCAAAAGGATCGAACTAAGAAAAACGATAAAAGTAAAAGAGGTGATGGTGATACGATACCGGGACACCTCCCCCAAGCTAGGCACAAGCCAAGGGGAGTGCCCATACCCATGTGTTTAGTTGTCTTTCTTCGGAGGTGGTGATGTTGGAGTTGTTGATGAGGTTGGAAGCTTGTCCTCCGTCTTCCAAGGCATAGGCTCACCATCGTAAAAACATGAATGAGTCTCCGGGATCCTTAAATCTGCAGCCAAACTCATTTTCTTAAATCTGTATTCATACTCATAGTTTTGGTTTTGCAGGTCATAGATCTGGGCTTGGAGATGCTCGATTTTCTCGTAAAGCTTGAAGATGTGCTCCCCGATGTCCTTGACGTCCAGCTTGTGCTTATTGGTAAACTCCGCGATCATCATGTGATTGGCATTGAGTCCACGTTCAACCATCCCTTGGCACTTGAAGACTTGCTGCTCCATTGCTTCGAGCCTTGTCTCCACGCTTCTGGTCTTCTTTGGCCCCTCAGCATCACGGATGTGCAGCACCCCCTCACGCATCTCAATGGTTTGAGGGTGTCGCAGCACCTTCGCAAGGTAGGGGTTGATGACCTTCTCGAAGAACTTGTCCTCCGAAGCACTTGGGGACGTCATGGCGATCTAAATCTGTCCGGAAAACAACTTGAAACAAAAACAAGAGATTTTTCCGTGGTACGGTGGTCAAAACCTTCGAGAGATTATATAATGAATTTTTACCGACCTAAAGGAGTATACCACAAGAAAACGGACTCTGGAGGGTACATGGGGTGGCCACAAGCCACGAGGTGGCCACTAGCTTGTCGCCTCCTCGTGCACTTTTCGGACTACTTTAAATTTTTCTAATTTATTAAATATTCCAAAACGGAGAAAAATTGCTACTGGAAAAGTTTTGGAGTCGGTTTGCTTATCGTACCACATACCTATTCCTTTTCGGAGTCTGCAACGTTCTGGTAGGTCTCCCTAATGTACTCTTCCGGAGTTATGGTATTGATAATATTGGTTTCAACATTTATGGGAGTACCTGAGATATAATGTTTGATTCTTTGCCCGTTTACCACCTTCGGATTTGTGCCTTCGGCGTTGTTGATCTTGATGGCACCGGAACGATATACTTCCTCGATAATGTAAGGCCCTTCCCATTTAGAGAGAAGTTTTCCTGCAAAAAATCTTAAACGAGAATTGTATAGCAAGACATGGTCACCTACATTGAATTCACGCTTTTGTATCCTTTTATCATGCCATCTCTTAACCTTTTCTTTAAACAACTTGGCATTCTCATAGGCCTGGGTTCTCCATTCATCAAGTGAGCTAATGTCAAATAACCTCTTCTCACCAGCAAGTTTGAAATCATAGTTGAGCTCTTTAATTGCCCAATAAGCTTTATGTTCTAGTTCTAGAGGTAAGTGACATGCTTTACCATAAACCATTTTATACGGAGACATACCCATAGGGTTTTTGTAAGCAGTTCTATAAGCCCATAATGCATCATCAAGTTTCTTAGACCAATTCTTCCTAGATCTATTAACAGTCTTTTGCAAGATCAATTTAATTTCTCTATTGCTTAATTCTACTTGACCACTAGACTGAGGATGATAAGGAGATGCAATTCTATGATTAACATCATACTTAGCAAGCAATTTACGGAAAGCACCATGAATAAAGTGTGAACCACCATCAGTCATTAAATATCTAGGGACTCCAAATCTAGGGAAAATAACTTCTTTAAGCATTTTAATAGAAGTGTTATGATCAGCACTACTAGTTGGAATAGCTTCTACCCACTTAGTAACATAATCAACAGCAACTAGAATATGAGTATACCCGTTGGACTTTGGAAAAGGTCCCATATAATCAAAACCCCAAACATCAAATGGTTCAATAACAAGTGAATAATTCATCGGCATTTCCTGACGTCTACTAATATTACCAATTTTTTGACATTCATCACAAGACAAGACAAACTTACGAGCATCCTTGAAGAGAGTAGGCCAATAAAAACCAGATTGTAATACCTTGTGTGCAGTTCTATCTCCAGCGTGGTGTCCTCCGTAGGCCTCGGAGTGACACTTGTGTAGGATATGTTCCTGTTCATGCTCAGGTACACAACGTCTAATAACACCATCTACTCCTTCTTTATAAAGGTGTGGATCATCCCAAAAGTAATGTCTTAAATCATTGAAGAACTTTTTCTTTTGTTGGTATGTGAAACTAGGCAGTATAAATTTAGCAACAATGTAATTAGCATAATCAGCATACCATGGAGCATTACGTGAATCATTTATGACAGCTAATTGTTCATCAGGAAAGCTATCATCGATAGGTAGTGGGTCATCAAGAACATTTTCTAACCTAGACAAGTTGTCTGCTACGGGGTTCTCAGCACCCTTTCTATCAATAATATGCAAATCAAATTCTTGTAGCAGAAGAACCCATCTAATAAGTCTAGGTTTAGCATCTTTCTTTTCCATAAGGTATTTAATAGCAGCATGATTAGTGTGAACAGTTACTTTGGAATCAACAATATAAGGTCTGAACTTATCACAAGCAAACACAACTGCTAAGAATTCCTTTTCAGTAGTAGCATAGTTTCTTTGAGCACTGTCTAGAGTTTTACTAGCATAATGGATAACATTTAATTTCTTATCAACTCTTTGTCCTAGAACAGCACCAACAGCATAATCACTAGCATCACACATAATTTCAAAGGGTAGGTTCCAATCAGGCGGTTGAACAACAGGTGCAGAAATCAAGGCTTTCTTAAGGATTTCAAATGCTTCTACACAATCATCATCAAAAACGAATGGAACATCTTTTTGCAAAAGATTAGTGAGAGGCCTAGAAATCTTAGAGAAGTCTTTAATGAACCTCCTATAGAAACCAGCATGACCAAGGAAACTTCTTATACCTCTGATATCCATAGGACACGGCATTTTTTCAATAGCATCAACTTTAGCTTTATCAACTTCAATACCTCTTTCGGAGATTTTGTGTCCCAAGACAATACCCTCATTAACCATAAAGTGGCACTTCTCCCAATTCAAGACAAGATTAGTTTCTTCGCATCTCTGCAAAACTCGATCAAGGTTGCTCAAGCAATCATCAAAAGAAGTTTCGTAAATGGAGAAATCATCCATGAAAACCTCAACAATATTTTCACAAAAGTCAGAGAATATAGCAGTCATACATCTTTGAAAGGTAGCAGGTGCATTGCATAAACCAAAAGGCATACGTCTATAAGCAAAGGTACCGAAAGGACAAGTAAAAGTGGTCTTCTATTGGTCCTCTTTAGACACAGGTATTTGAGAGAAACCAGAATAACCATCTAGAAAGCAAAAGTGTGTGTGTTTGGATAGTCTTTCTAGCATTTGATCAATAAAAGGTAGAGGGTAATGATCTTTCCTAGTAGCATTATTTAATTTCCTAAAATCAATTACCATTCTATATCCTGTAACAATTCTTTGCGGGGTCAATTCATTTTTATCATTAGGAACAACGGTAATACCTCCCTTCTTAGGAACACAATGAACGGGACTAACCCATCTACTATCAGCAATAGGATAAATTATACCTGCCTCCAGAAGCTTTAATACTTCATTTCTTACCACTTCTTTCATTTTAGGATTTAACCGTCGTTGGTGATCAACAACTGGTTTAGCATCAGGCTCCATATTGATTTTATGCTGACATAAAGTGGGACTGATGCCCTTAAGATCATCAAGAGTATACCCAATAGCAGCACGGTGCTTCCTCGGAGTTTTCAATAATCTCTTTTCTTCATGCTCTGAAAGGTTAGCACTAATAATAACAGGATATATCTTCTTTTCATCAAGGTAAGCATATTTTAGAGTATCCGGTAATTGTTTAAGCTCAAACACGGGATCACCCTTGGGTGGAGGAGGATCCCCAAGTATTTCAACAGGCAAGTTGTGTTTCAAAATAGGATGCTGATCAGAGAAAATCTTATCTATTTCATTCCTTTCATTCATATGCATATCGTTTCCATGGTCTAACAAATATTGTTCTAATGGATCAGTAGGAGGCACAGCAATAGAGGCAAGACCAATAATTTCATCCTTACTAGGCAATTCTTTATCATGGGGTTGTCTACGAAACTTAGAGAAATTAAACTCATGAGACACATCCCCAAAACTTACGGTAACGGTTTCCTTCTCACAATCTATCTTAGCATTGACAGTATTCAAGAAAGGTCTACCAAATATAATGGGACAAAAATCATCCTGTGAGGAACCAAGAACAAGAAAATCAGTAGGATATTTTATTTTCCCACACAAGACTTCAACATCTCTAACAATCCCAACTGGTGCTATAGTATCTCTATTAGCAAGCTTAATGGTAACATCAATTTCTTCTAATTCAGCTGGTGCAATGTCATTCATAATTTCTTGATATAAGGTAAAGGGAATTGCACTCACACTAGCACCCACATCACATAAGCCATGATAACAATGATCTCCTATTTTAACAGAAACAATAGGCATGCCAACAATAGGTCTATGTTTATCTTTAGTATCAGGTCTAGCAATTCTAGCAACTTCATCACAGAAATGAATAACATGCCCATCAATATTATCAACCAAAAGATCTTTAACCATAGCAATACTAGGTTCAACTTTAATTTGTTCAGGGGGTGTAGGTGTTCTAACATAGCTCTTACGAACCACAGTTGAAGCTTTAGCATGTTCCTTTATTCTAACAGGGAAAGGTGGTTTCTCAATATAAGCAGCAGGAATAACAGGATCAACATTATAAGTAATAGTTTCTTCTTCAACTTTAATAGGTTCAACTAATTTCACTTCAATGGGAGGATGATATTTAAACCACTTCTCCTTAGGGAGATCAACATGAGCAGCAAAAGATTCACAGAAAGAAACTACTATCTCAGAGTCAAGTCATATTTAGTGCTAAATTCACAAAAAGCATCGGTGTCTACAAAGGATTTGACACAATCAAACTTAAGGTTTATACCTGACTCCTTACCTTCGTCGAGTTCCCAATCTTCAGAGTTGCGTTTAATTCTTTCCAATAAATCCCATTTGAATGCAATATCTTTCTTCATAAAGGAACCAGTACAAGAAGTATCGAGCATGGATTGATCATTACGAGAAAGCCGAGCATAAAAATTCTGAATAATAATTTCTCTTGAGAGCTCATGATTGGGGCATGAATATAACATTGACTTAAGCCTCCCCCAAGCTTGAGCGATACTTTCTCCTTCACGAGGCCAAAAATTATAAATATAATTCCGATCACGATGAACCAGATGCATAGGATAAAACTTCTAATGAAATCCCAATTTCAATCGTTGTAGTTCCATGATCCAATATCATCACATAGCCTATACCATGTCAATGCCTTCTCCTTCAAAGATAAAGGAAAGACCTTCTTCTTGACATCATTCTCGGGCAAACCTGCAAGCTTAAATAATCCACAAACTTCATCCACATAGATTAGATGCAAATCAGGATGTAGTGTTCCATCTCCTGCATAAGGATTAGCTAGCAGTTTCTCTATCATACCCGAAGGAATCTCATAATAAATATTTTCAGTAGGTTCAGTAGGTTGAGGAGCAACTCTTTGTGCTTCCGGTCGAGGTGAAGATACCCCAAAAAAGCCCTTCAAAGGATTATTTTCCATAGTAACAAGTGACAGTAAATTTCAGCACACTATATAAATTTTTCCTTACCAAATTCTACTCACCAAAGGCGCTTCACTCCCCGGCAACGGCGCCAAAAAAGAGTCTTGATGACCCACAAGTATAGGGGATCTATCGTAGTCCTTTCGATAAGTAAGAGTGTCGAACCCAACGAGGAGCAGAAGGAAATGACAAGCGGTTTTCAGCAAGGTATTCTCTGCAAGCACTGAAATTATCGGTAACAGATAGTTTTGTGACAAGATAATTCGTAACGGGTAGCAAGTAACAAATGTAGCAAAGGTGCAGCAAGGTGGCCCAATCCTTTTTGTATCAAAGGACAAGCCTGGACAAACTCTTATATAAAGCAAAGCACTCCCGAGGACACATGGGAATTTCTGTCAAGCTAGTTTTCATCATGCTCATATGATTCGCGTTCATTACTTTGATAATTTGATATGTGGGTGGACCGGTGCTTGGGTGCTGCCCTTACTTGGACAAGCCTCCCACTTATGATTAACCTCTCTCGCACGCATCCGCGACTACGAAAGAAGAATTAAGATAAATCTAACCATAGCATGCAACATATGGATCCAAATCAGCCCCTTACGAAGCAACGCATAAACTAGGGTTCAAGCTTCTGTCACTCTAGCAACCCATCATCTACTTATTACTTCCCAATGCCTTCCTCTAGGCCCAAATAATGGTGAAGTGTCATGTAGTCGACGTTCACGTAACACCACTAGAGGAGAGACAACATACATCTTATCAAAATATCGAACGAATACCAAATTCACATGATTACTTATAACAAGACTTATCCCATGTCCTCAGGAACAAACATAACTACTCACAAAACATATTCATGTTCATAATCAGAGGAGTATTAATTATCATTAAGGATCCGAACATATGATCTTCCACCAAGTAAACCAACTAGCATCAACTACAAGGAGTAATCAACATTACTAGCAACCCACAGGTACCAATCTGAGGTTTTGAGACAAAGATCGGATACAAGAGATGAGCTAGGGTTTGGAGAGGAGATGGTGCTGATGAAGATGTTGATGGAGATTGACCCCCTCTCGATGAGAGGATCGTTGGTGATGACGATGGCTTCGATTTCCCCCTCCGAGAGGGAAGTTTCCCCGGCAGAACAGCTCCGTCGGAGCCCTAGATTGCTTCTGCCCAGGTTCCGCCTCGAGACGGCGGCGCTTCGTTGGCAAAATGGACGTATCACTTGCACAGTTGGCAAAGGCCACAGTTTGGCCACCCTCTCTTCTGGAGCCTATCCGCCGTCCAGACCTTGTTCTTGATTATGAGCCAGGCAAAAAAATTGCATTTTTGGGGCGCCCAATTGCTCCACACCAGGGATCTCATGCTAGTGGCGACCTGACAAGCAAAGAGTGCCTTGTAGGCAGAGGAGGCCGAGTAGACTGCCGAAGCCGTGAATTTCCAAGAGATGTCATCTAGTGCTTCCTCCATGAGGTGGACCTTCTGAATTTTCCCCCAAAGGATGTGGAACTGTTGTAGGTGGGAAACGTTCAGACCATTGGAGGTGTTGATTCTTTGGATCCAAGCGTGATCCTGCAGCGCGTCGTGGATCGTGGCCCCTTTTCGTGCGGAGAGCTGAAAAACGGCAGGCGCAATATCTTTTGGCTTCTCCTCCTCAAGCCATTGGGAGTGCCAAAAAGGCGCCGTCTTCCCGTCCCCGAGCATGATGGTGGTTGCCGCTTAGAAGAAGTTCTTGTCCATGTCTTGGCAAGGGTTGCCAAGCCCAACCCACATCCTAAGGGGGTCCTTCCACTTGTACCACATCCAGCGCAGCCTCAAGGCCGTGGAGAACTTACGTAGGTCTAGCACACCCAGTCCGCCAAGAGTTTTGGGTTTGCACACCTCATCCCACTTAAACTTGCATTGACCAACTGAGACCTTATCCGATCCAGCCCACAGAAAAGCCCTCTCAAGCTTGTTGATCTCCTCCAAGGTACTGACAGGGATAACAAGAGTGGTGATGTGGTGCGTGGTCTCTGCCATGAGGACGGACGTGACAAGGGTGGCCCTGCCAACGGAAGTTATCAGCCTATCCTGCCAAGGAGCCAGTCTCCCGGCCGCCTTGTCCACCAGATGCTGGAAATCGATCTTCTTGAGCCTATGCACTAACAACGGCAGCCCAAGATACCGCATGGGGAAAGACGTCCCCACCGCCGGGAAGTCCTGAAGCACCTCATCAAGGTTGATGCCCGCACATCTAATAAGAGCCACCAGGCACTTCTGCAGATTGGTAACCAGCCCAGTTACCATGCCGAAGCCCTCAAGGATGGTCGTGAGCTGCTAAATGTCAGTCCGGAAAGGCGCCACAAACACTGTCGCGTCATCCACATATAGGGATTTGCGAATACTGGGACTCCGCCCTCTGATTTCGTGCAGCAAGCCTCGCGAGGTAGCCACATCAAGCAGGTTCTGGATAGGGTCATTGGCCAGCACGAACAGAATTGGAGACATTGGACCGCCCTGCTGCAGCCCTTGACCATGTCAGATGGGAGCACCCGGGACACCATTGAGCAGAACCCGTGAAGGCAAAGACCGGAGCAAATTGTCCAGCATGTCTCTGAAGCGTGTTGGGAACCCCCAGCGGTGTAGGAGGTCCAGCAGATAGTCCCAACGGACGGTGTCGAAGGCTTTTTTGATATCTAGCTTGAACAGGAGGGTAGGTTTCCGCAGTCTATGCAATCTTCTAGCAAGACCCCGCACATAGAGAAAGTTGTCATGAATGCTTTTGGTTTTAATGAAGGCACTCTGCGCCCCGGACACCAGCGTGTGCATGTGAGGGACAACCTCATGGCCATAATTTTTTCGACAATCTTGGCAATGGCATTGATCAGGCTAATAGGTATGTACTCTGAGATGATCTCCGCCTCTCCTTCTTGGGGAGCAAAACGATGTTCACAAAGTTTAGCTAATGAAAATTCTCCGCACAGAGGCTCAAGAAACTATTGGCCATGGCCATGACGTCGACTTCGATGATGTCCCAACACGAGGCAAAAAAGGCGCCCGTGTATCCATCTGGACCAGGGGCCTTATCTTTTGGCATCTACTTGATGGCCTCAAGCACCTCCTCCTCAGTAAAGGGATCTCCAAGGCTGTCAAGATCACAGTGGGTGAACTGAAGTTGATCCCAGTTGAAGTCGCGGTGCCTCCGCGCACCCTTGTGAAGCATGGAGGTGAAGTGGTCATGGGCGAGGTTCTCTTTCCCGTCATGCT
The DNA here is from genome assembly GCA_039707655.1 of Elymus sibiricus. Lineage (NCBI taxonomy): Eukaryota > Viridiplantae > Streptophyta > Magnoliopsida > Poales > Poaceae > Elymus > Elymus sibiricus. The sequence goes on from CM077671.1 coordinate 33,189,843, forward strand.
GAGTCACCCATCCCGCACCGTTGCGCAACCGATGAATGAAGTTTTTGCGGCACCTAGAGTTCACCCGTAGGTGGAAGTATTTCGTGTTGGCGTCGCCCTCCTTGAGGTTGCAAATCCTGGAACACTGCCTCTTCCTTGCCCTCTCCATAGCAGCTAAACTGATCACCCTTCTTTTGAGCCTTGCTCTAATGTCCCTCTCCTCCGGTGATAGTTGTCTTGTCTCCATTGCCACGTGTAACCGCAGGATGACCTCCAAGGCCATGTGTAGTTGAAGCTTTGCATCCGAGAAGAAGGAGTTGCTCCATCTCCGCAGGCAAAGCCCCGCCCGGCTTAGCTTGTGGAAGAGGCGATGACAAGGCTCCGGATGCAGGCTGGGCTTTGCCCAAGCATCCACGACCACCTGCTTGAACCCAGGCAACCGGATCCAGAAGTTTTTGAAGCGGAACACCCTCGGGCGTTTGGGGCCACAACGTCAGCCGCCAGAAGGAGCGGACAGTGGTCAGACAACGACGATGATAGGGCATGAAGGACATGGCTGCCAAATCGGACGTCCCAGCTTGCATTGCAGAAGAAACTGTCCAGCTTACAAGTGGACCTCCTTCAACTCGCAACCATCAAGAGCCGCTCTAAACCTGTTGATTCTCGAGTACTCAGCATTCCTCATGTTCTTGTCCCGCGCTCGATGGATCTGATTGAAGTCTCCGGTGACCAACCACATGTCCCTTGTAGCCGGCTTCTGGGAGACAATCTCGGCAACAAATTCATCCTTTCGGTTTCGAGCTGTGGGGCCATACACCGTAGTGATCTTGAAGGTCACCTCCGAGCCAACAATGCTCATCAAGGCCGACAGGTGGAAAATACCAAGTGTAACGTCAGAGACGGTGATTAGGTCCTCATCCCAAAGCAGGAGGATCCCGCCTCTTGTGCCCGTCGCCTGCAGCTAGGCAACCCCTTAAGCCTAGCCCCGCCAACCGAGGCCATGATAAATTGATCGACCAACTCCATCTTCGTCTCTTGTAGGCAGACCAAATTACAGGACGAGGCAACGAGGGATTGCAGCACCGTTGCTCTTCTAGCAGGACCGTTCAGACCCCTCACGTTCCAGTTTAACACACACAGGCTTTGCTCTAACATTGCAAACAAAGATGACTCAGGAAGGAAGAGTGACACACTGAAATCTGAACGCACAAGCTGCACACACAACCAGGGAACATTAACCCAAATACTATTCATGAAGTTATGGTACAATAGAACGCCAAGGATGCATTGAACAACAAATCAAAATGGAAATGTTATTTCCTTACAACTTCAAGTGAGTGTTCTACTGTCTTGTACACATTCTGTTTCGCTTACTCGATGTTAAGTGTAATTGATGAGTTATCCGTGCGCAGGTTCCACTTGATTCTGCTAGTCATTCAGGTTGGCGCGGGAAGAGTACTTGTCATGGACTCGAAACATAATGATCCTGACATGTGGGCGGACCTGAGTGAAATGCTCCAGAGGTAATTTCAATCATTATCGCACTATATTGGCAACTTTCGTTCTTTCCTGATATCAAGTAATTAATAACCCCTTTATTCATTTACTTTGCCGGACAGGGTTTGGAAAAAGTTCACCAAGAAGGCTAGGGGTGAATGGAAAGAGGAGCTGCGATTTCAATAACTCAATGTAAGTAGTACTAGCTAGGTCCGCGCATCTCTTTGATTCTAGTTTGAATATCATTATCATGCTTGATTATTATTTTGATTGAACTCTATTCTCGTAAAGTGCTCGAGGCAGGGAGACGGGAACAATTTATATGGATACTACGTTCGCGAGTTCATTCGCCATACGACCTGTGAGAAGGGCAGATGTTTACAACAACTTGAAGTACGTAAACAATATTCACAATTTTATTTTATTACCATCAATTGTGTTGAGTTTCATTCATTCATATATATATATATATATATATATATATATATATATATATATATATATATATATATATATATATATATATATATATATATATATATATATATATATTGACCCCCTTCTTTAAATTAGATCCAACGGAGGCGGGACGAACTCCTACCAAAGGATCGCGTACGAGCAATTCAAGAGGAATTGGCGGGATTCTTACTTGAAGAGGTCATAGCTAAAACTGGAGAATACCATCGGGAATTGGTAGGGGATTTTGGACATTAGATATTAGGGATCGTAAGAGATATTATATTGTATATATGCATGAACGTGTACTATATGTAGTAGCATCGAATATCTTTACGAAAACTTGTTGTTCGACCAATCACGGAGAAAGATGTCACTTCTCTATATTCATGACGATGTTGTGTAACGGTTTCTTCATTGCTATTAGTAGCTAGCGTCGAGTTGAATGGATGAAACCCTCACTAGTAGAAATCAGGCCTTTCGACCGGAGCATTAGTCCCGGTTGCATTTTGCACCGGGACTAATGCCACCATTAGTCCCGGTTCGTGAGTATAAGCATTAGTCCCGGTTTGTTAGGACCCTTTAGTCCCGGTTGATAACACCAACCGGGACTAAAGGGGTGGTGGCAACCGTTCAGCTGACGCGAGCACTTTTAGTCCCGGTTGGTGTCACCAACCGGGACTAAAGGTCCCAACCGTTCAAACCTCGCGCCTTGGAAGTTGTTCCGCGCGAGATCATATACATCCTCTCCTCTCCTCTCTTCTTCCCCATCGAAAACGCTACAGTAACGCGACCGGCCACCATTTCTGTTCGTCTCCCTCTCCTCTCTTCTTCCCCATCCTCCACCATGAATCCACGAACTCGCTACGGGAACGTGCTCGCACATGGCACGACCAATCTCCATGTCGTCTACACAAACGACAGCGCCAAAGTCGAGGGTTTTCTTTCCATGTTTGAGGAATGGCTTCAAGAGGAAAAACACAAGTTCATGGGCCTCGATCTCGAGTACATGGCCGATGCAATGTGGGTGAAACTATGATACCATGCCAAGTTTCAACCATTTCAGAGTTCGTTTGTGGTGCTTTTTAATTTCAGGGTCATTTAGCTCAAAAAAATTCATTAAATGCATGAAAAATAGCAAATGAAGTTAGATAGGGTTGAAATTTTAGGATGTGGTTTCTAATAGTGCATATTGAATGCAAAAAAAGTCTGGAGTTGAAATAAGTTAAAAAAATTGAAATCCTTTTGTAACAGACGAGTTTTCGTCCGAAACCCTGATACTTCGAAAGAGATTGTCCATTTTGTACACGAAGTGCATCCAATTTTTGCCGTAACCCTCTCAACTTTTTAGCACATGCTATGTGGGTGAAATTATGATACCATGCCAAGTTTCAACCATTTTAGAGTTCGTTTGTGGTGCTTTTTAATTTCAGGGTCATTTAGCTCAAAAAAAATCATTAAATGCATGAAAAATAGCAAATGAAGTTAGATAGGGTTAAAATTTTAGGATGTGGCTTCTAATGGTGCATATTGAATGCAGAAAAAGTCTGGAGTTGAAATAAGTTAAAAAAATTGAAATCCTTTTGTAACAGAAGAGTTTTCGTCCGAAACCCTGATACTTCGAAAGAGATTGTCCATTTTGTACACGAAGTGCATCCAGTTTTTGCCGTAACCCTCTCAACTTTTTAGCATATGCTATGTGGGTGAAATTATGATACCATGCCAAGTTTCAACCATTTTAAAGTTCGTTTGTGGTGCTTTTTAATTTCAGGGTCATTTAGCTCAAAAAAATTCATTAAATGCATGAAAAATAGCAAATGAAGTTAGATAGGGTTGAAATTTTAGGATGTGGCTTCTAATGGTGCATATTGAATGCAGAAAAAGTCTGGAGTTGAAATAAGTTAAAAAAATTGAAATCCTTTTGTAACAGACGAGTTTTCGTCCGAAACCCTCATACTTCGAAAGAGATTGTCCATTTTGTACACGAAGTGCATCCAGTTTTTGCCGTAACCCTCTCAACTTTTTAGCACATGCTATGTGGGTGAAATTATGATACCATGCCAAGTTTCAACCATTTCAGAGTTCGTTTGTGGTGCTTTTTAATTTCAGGGTCATTTAGCTCAAAAAAATTCATTAAATACATGAAAAATAGCAAATGAAGTTAGATAGGGTTGAAAATTTAGGATGTGGCTTCTAATGGTGCATATTGAATGCAGAAAAAGTCTGGAGTAGAAATAAGTTAAAAAAATTGAAATCCTTTTGTAACAGACGAGTTTTCGTCCGAAACCCTGATACTTCGAAAGAGATTGTCCATTTTGTACACGAAGTGCATCTAGTTTTTGCCGTAACCCTCTCAACTTTTTAGCACATGATATGTGGGTGAAATTATGATACCATGCCAAATTTCAACCATTTTAGAGTTCGTTTGTGGTGCTTTTTAATTTCAGGGTCATTTAGCTCAAAAAAATTCATTAAATGCATGAAAAATAGCAAATGAAGTTAGATAGGGTTGAAATTTTAGGATGTGGCTTCTAATGGTGCATATTGAATGCACAAAAAGTCTGGAGTTGAAATAAGTTAAAAAATTGAAATCCTTTTGTAACAGACGAGTTTTCGTCCGAAACCCTGATACTTCGAAAGAGATTGTCCATTTTGTACACGAAGTGCATCCAGTTTTTGCCGTAACCCTCTCAACTTTTTAGCACATGCTATGTGGGTGAAATTATGATACCATGCCAAGTTTCAACCATTTCAGAGTTCGTTTGTGGTGCTTTTTAATTTCAGGGTCATTTAGCTCAAAAAATTCATTAAATGCATGAAAAATAGCAAATGAAGTTAGATAGGGTTGAAATTTTAGGATGTGGCTTCTAATGGTGCATATTGAATGCAGAAAAAGTCTGGAGTTGAAATAAGTTAAAAAAATTGAAATCCTTTTGTAACAGACGAGTTTTCGTCCGAAACCCTCATACTTCGAAAGAGATTGTCCATTTTGTACACGAAGTGCATCCAGTTTTTGCCGTAACCCTCTCAACTTTTTAGCACATGCTATGTGGGTGAAATTATGATACCATGCCAAGTTTCAACCATTTCAGAGTTCGTTTGTGGTGCTTTTTAATTTCAGGGTCATTTAGCTCAAAAAAATTCATTAAATGCATGAAAAATAGCAAATGAAGTTAGCTAGGGTTGAAATTTTAGGATGTGGCTTCTAATGGTGCATATTGAATGCAGAAAAAGTCTGGAGTTGAAATAAGTTAAAACAATTGAAATCCTTTTGTAACAGACGAGTTTTCGTCCGAAACCCTGATACTTCGAAAGAGATTGTCCATTTTGTACACTAAGTGCATCCAGTTTTTGCCGTAACCCTCTCAACTTTTTGGCACATGCTATGTGGGTGAAATTATGTTACCATGCCAAGTTTCAACCATTTTAGAGTTCGTTTGTGGTGCTTTTTAATTTCAGGGTCATTTAGCTCAAAAAAATTCATTAAATGTATGAAAAATAGCAAATGAAGTTAGATAGGGTTGAAATTTTAGGATGTGGCTTCTAATGGTGCATATTGAATGCAGAAAAAGTTTGGAGTTGAAATAAGTTAAAAAAATTGAAATCCTTTTGTAACAGACGAGTTTTCGTCCGAAACCCTGATACTTCGAAAGAGATTGTCCATTTTGTACACGAAGTGCATCCAGTTTTTGACGTAACCCTCTCAACTTTTTAGCACATGCTATGTGGGTGAAATTATGATACCATGCCAAGTTTCAACCATTTCAGAGTTCGTTTGTGGTGCTTTTTAATTTCAGGGTCATTTAGCTCAAAAAAATTCATTAAATGCATGAAAAATAGCAAATGAAGTTAGATAGGGTTGAAATTTTAGGATGTGGCTTCTAATGGTGCATGTTGAATGCAGAAAAAGTCTGGATTTGAAATAAGTTAAAAAAAATTGAAATCCTTTTGTAACAGACGAGTTTTCGTCCGAAACCCTGATACTTCGAAAGAGATTGTCCATTTTGTACACGAAGTGCATCCAGTTTTTGCCGTAACCCTCTCACTTTTTAGCACATGCTATGTGGGTGAAATTATGATACCATGCCAAGTTTCAACCATTTCAGAGTTCGTTTGTGGTGCTTTTTAATTTCAGGGTCATTTAGCTCAAAAAAATTCATTAAATGCATGAAAAATAGCTAATGAAGTTAGATAGGGTTGAAATTTTAGGATGTGGCTTCTAATGGTGCATATTGAATGCAGAAAAAGTCTGGAGTTGAAATAAGTTAAAAAAATTGAAATCCTTTTGTAACAGACGAGTTTTCGTCCGAAACCCTGATACTTCGAAAGAGATTGTCCATTTTGTACACGAAGTGCATCCAGTTTTTGCCGTAACCCTCTCAACTTTTTAGCACATGCTATGTGGGTGAAATTATGATACCATGCCAAGTTTCAACCATTTCAGAGTTCGTTTGTGGTGCTTTTTAATTTAATAGACGTGTTTTCGATCGTCCGATCAAAGTTATTTAACTTAATATTATATAAAATATATGCAACTAAAATTATCAAAGTTATTTTTGTTAAAAACTTTAATAGCAAAAAGAATATTCATAAAGTATTTTCTGTTAAGAACTTTAAATATTCAATTTACTAGCACTTTGAATTTACTAGCGAGGTGGGACTAAACTCCCACCACAGCCGTGCTGCCTTCCCGCGCGAATTTGGGCCGCCGAAAAGGCCTCTTTAGGCCCGGTTGGTATCACCAACCGGGACTAAAGGGAGGACCTTTAGTCCCGGTTCGTGGTTACAACCGGGACTAAAGACCCTTTAGTCCCGGTTGTAACCACCAACCGGGACTAAAGGTCCTGGGGTATTTAACGCGGGACTTGTCGAAATCTTCCCAACCTCTCCCATTCTCCATCGACGACGACGCCCTGCCCCGACGCCGCCAGGCTGCCGAGCTCGCCGCCGCCCCCCGAGCCCGTCCTCGTCGTCGCCGCCGCCCCCGAGACCGTCGTCGCCGCCGCCCCCGAGCCCGTCGTCGCCGCCGCCCCCGAGCCCGTCGTCGCCGCCCCCGAGCCCGTCGTCGCCGCCTCGAGCCCGTCATCGCCGCACGCCGCCCGTGCCTCCTCGTCCTCGTCGACGTCGTCGCCGCCGCCGACACCGGACGCCACCTGCGCCTCATCCCCGAGCCCCGTCGTCACCGCCCGCACCTCCTCCCCCGAGCCCCGTCGCGCCGGTGAGCTCCTGCCGGCCACCTAGTTGTTTTAGTTTTTTTAGTTTAGTTGTTTTAGATTTTTTAGTTTAGTTGTTTTAGTTTAGTTTAGTTTAGTTGTTTTAGTTTAGTTTAGTTTAGTTTAGTTGTTTTAGTTTAGTTTAGTTTAGTTGTTTTAGTTTTTTAGTTTAGTTTTTTAGTCTCGAGTCCCGAGTCGTCGAACCACAAGTCCCGAGTCGACGAACCATGTGTCTCGACCATGGTTTTGCCCTGTTTTTCATGGCGCGCGTCCAGTTTCGTCCGTACGGCCGTCGGACCCGTTTTTTGCCCGTGACCCGTGGTACACGTTTTTTCCCCGTGTCGCCGTACGTGGATCCGTATGTGCCTCGACCATTGGTTTTGCCCTGTTTTTCATGGCGCGCGTCCAGTTTCGTCCGTACGGCCGTCGGACCCGTTTTTTGCCCGTGACCCGTGGTACACGTTTTTTCCCTTGTCGCCGGTGACGATCGTCGGGGACTCCTCACCGGCGATCGTCGGGGACTCGGGGTTCGTCGACTCGGGATTCGATGATGTATTAGTGATACTATTCGATGATGTATTAGTGATATTATATGATCGTATTGTGCATTGCCTTGTATTGATTTGCATATCTCCGGTTCTGCTTATTGGATGCATTCTAATTGTTTTATATTTGTTCTGGATTACTTAAGCTATGGACGGTAGAGACAGAGACCATGATCAAGAGAACGCCATGTACGACCTGATACGCTCCGGAAACGAAGAGAATGAAGTAGATGATGGCTCACAATACCTTAACCCATCCGGTGAGGGAATTGAGGAAGAACAACCAAGAGACGAAGGCGAATCAGCTGATGATGGCGAAGAAATTTTTGTCCATTCAACAGAGTCCGGCGAGGTATTAATTTGCCCTCTGGTGATCATCAGATGTATTGATTGATTTGTATATATTAACGAATCTTTCTTCCTTTTAGCCCTCCGGATCGAGCAAATCTTCTACAAGGGTTAAACGTGGCCCGACAAAAAAGTTGAAAGGAGGCGTAAAGTTCAAGAGCTCCGACGAGGAGCTTGACCATTTGAACAAACGGTTTGATGAAATGCAAGGTGAGTTGGAACTTTGTCCTGGAGACCCTGCCTAATCCTCATTGACTGACGTTCTTGGGTTTTTGAATCTTGAATGTTGGTCTTTCCTTGCATTTGCAGCCATTTTGTCCGAGGTCGAAAACCTCAAGGCCGAGCTGGAGAAGGCCAAGCGGGAGGCTGCCGATCACAAGGTGGCGGCCGACCAGGCGACGGCCGAACTGAGCTCCTTGAGGGCTATCAGCGAAAAGCACGAAGCTTGGGTTGCCGAAGTGCAGTAAGAGCTCCAAGATGCCAGCACTAAGTGTGAGGCTCTTGAGCAGAAAACTAAGGATCAGGCGGCCGAACTATCCACATTATCCTCCGATCTTAAATCGGAGCATGTGGATAGGCGGTCTTACGAGGAAGAACTCCGCCAAGTCAAGATGATCGTGGATGGTAAGCCGTACTTACTTCAATGCGCCTTTGGTGGTAACAGGTTTGCTCTTCTTACACGGCTATGGCGTTCCTCGGGTGCCTTCACGGACCTTCCGAAGAGTGGGGCGGACGCGGCCAAGCACTTTGCGTCTTGGGACGGGGATGCCAAAAATAGGCTGTTCTGGGCGCAATTTCAGAACCCCGAGCCCCGTCCCGTCCTTAGCCAGCAGATGAAGCAGCTGATGGAGCTGCATCGAATGGCGGAGCCGGCCTTAAAGGACCTCTGCATTCGATTGTGGCCTTCCGAGCCCCTGCCAAGTAGCTACTTCGGCCTGGTGCAGAAGCTCTGCGACGCCTCCTCCCGTATTGCGGCCGTGAAGCGCTCTGCTTGTATTGAGGGAGCGCGGAAGGCCTTTGCAAGTACGATGATGCACTGGCCAGGGTGAAGCTGCTCGAGATGGCTACAGCGCCCCCGCCGCCCGGGAAGGAGCATAGGCGCCCCGAGTTGTATTTCGCTGCTGCAATAGAGGGTGCTCGGTCGGTAGAGACCTAGTGCCCTAAGGATGTAATATTCGAGTGAACATGTTATTTGTGTACCCGATGAATATTGTATTTCGATAATACGTATGCACGGTTTATCATGCTTTGGTGTTTTGATTATTTTAACTCCTATGTGGCCGTTTTTTCGAACTGGAAGTTGCCAGTCGTCGGCTTTAGCCCCCATGTAATTATCAAATAGATCTCCAAGAGACCATTGTATTGAGAATCATAAGAGAGAGAGAGAGGAAGCCATCTAGCTACTGCCTACGGACCCGTAGGTCTATGGTGGACTACTCACGCATCATCGGAGAGGCACCTATGAGGAAGATGAACCCTCCGTGATGGTGTTTAGATTGGATCTCGAGGTTCTGGAACTTGCGGTGGCTGGAATAGTGTTTCGTCGACTCCCCTAGGATTTTCGACATATTTGGGAATTTATAGGCATCAGAGGCGGTGGAGAGGGGCCCCGAGGAGGGCACAACCCATCAGGGCGCGCCGGGGCCCCCTGGCATGCCCTGGTGGGTTGTGGTCTCCTCGGCCCACTCCCCCGGCACTTCTTTGGCCCATTGGGTGTCTTCTGCTCCAGAAAAGATCTCCAAAAAGTTTCGTCGCGATTGGGCTCCGTTTGGTATTGATTTTCTGCGAAGTAAAAAACAAACAAAAACAGCAACTGGCACTTTGGCACTATGTCAATAGGTTAGTCCCAAAAACTGATATAAAGTTGTTATAAAATGATTGTAAAACATCCAAGAATGATAATATAACAGCATGGAAGAAGCAAAAATTATAGATACGTTGGAGACATATCACCCTACAATTGCAAATATCAAATATTATGCTAAGGAAAATATAGCTCAAGGTTTAAAATAACATAAGTCAACAAGTGCAAGTTCAGGGGCTTACCCGCGGTTGACGTTGAAAGAGGGAAGTTGCGTTGCAGTTGAGTCGTCCGAAGATGAAGGAGAGGCCTGATAAAGCGAATTCGAAGGACTAAGAGGTTGCTTAAACAAACCGGCTCTAGGATGAGAATTGGTTGGACTATGAGGCACCTGGAAGCGCGGTTTGCGAGCCGGCGGTGCATCAGACAAATCATGGTCTAAGTCGCCCGAACCACTCCGGGTCTTGCGTTTTAATGAGCCAACGAATTGTGTTTTCTTCAAAAGGAAATCGGGAGCCAAGTGAGCATCTGGGTGTGTCAACTTAACCTTCCGGATGACTTGTCTTGGTTTTCTGGGAATGAACGTTTCTAAACTGGAGGATGTAGGAGTTACCTCAATTTCGCCGGCTTGGCTAGATTCCGAGTCACCCTGATAAGAAGGCGCGTCAGCAAGCTCAACAAACAGGCGGCCAAGAGAATCAAGTTCTACCTCGGATTCCTCTCCGGAGGATGACACAGGGGTTGGGTTATCTTTTCTACCCGATGAAGAAACATGGGCTTGAGGTGTAACTTTCCAGAAAATAGAGTTCTCCTGCAAAAGGCATGTGGTAAGGAACAGCGGGTCACAGTAAATTAACAAAAGATAGTAAAATAATCAGTACCGGAGGTGGCGGGTTGAGCAGATAAAACGGGCCCAAGCCTGTAACACTGCACTGCTCCTTCGAATCGGAAAAGAACTTCTTCGTTTCCTTGTTAAGGGCGTCATCAGTCAGGTTCCCACGAGAGAAGCACTGAGGATCAGATGAGGCGCCTGAATAATCGCACATCAAGCCGTTTCTTACGCTGACAGGTTGGATCCGCCACTTTAGCCAGCAACGAATCAGATCAATCCCAGTTAAGCCATAAGCGGTCAGAGCTCTCAATTTTGTATGAAGAGGCGCTAATGGAGCCCTCTCTTCATCTGTTGGCCAACCCGGAAACTCCGCTTTGCTGCTGAGTCTTTCCAATCTATAAACTGGCAGGGGGTTTTCTCCCTCACGTGCAGTATTCTTGCAGTAAAACCAGGTCTTGTTCCATCCTTTTTGGTGCTCGCCAGTTTTGATTCAGGAAAGGCGCTGTTCTTTCTCTTCTGAATGGAAACCCCACCAAGTTCACAGGCAACACCATTCTTCACCTCAGTTTGACGGTTGAGATAAAAGAATTCCCTAAAAAGGGTCACGGATGGCTCAACCTGGAGATATACCTCGGATAGCACTTGGAATTGACAAATGTTGGTCATAGAATTTGGACCAATGTCTTGAGGCCTGAGTTTGAAGAAGTGCGAAAGGTCCCCGAAGAACTTTGAGCCGAGAGGACGGAAACCTCTGCGTAGATGGTCAGTAAAGACAACAACTTCTCCCTGCCGCGGCTGTGGGTACGGCTCTTCTTTGGGACCCCGCCACTCTATGACTTTTCGAGCCGGCAAGAAACCTTGATCCACGAGGTTATCTAAGGTGAGCTTGGATTCTTTGGTCTTGGCCCAGTTACAGACTTTGGAGTTCTTCGAAGCCATGGCGGGTTATAGAGCAATTACAAGGGCAACAAGAAAAATGAGGCGGCGCAGATTACGAGTCGCCTATACTAATTGGCTATTTTAAGCTGGCAAAATTGAAGGAGGTTGAAGACATATATCCACAACACTTAGCGAGTGTGTTGGCTCACAAACAGGTTTCTACGAAAGTTTTCTTTCAGATGGATCTAATTAAATAAGGAAAAACAATGAAATATGTGTTCTAACTGACGGGGAAGCCGAAACTACGGCATTCAAAGGGTAACCTCGGTGGCTCATTTTAGATCTGCTTATGAGGAAAATAAGGCGGAGATTGTACTAAAACTACGCAATACTGAGGAATATTTAGTGCATGGATCTACGTGCTACGTCTCGGACGAACACGACGAACATGGCATATACGCCGGAAGTAACAAACCCTAAATAGAGGGGATTCGTACCAGATTTCGTCGGTACGAAGGCGAAGATGATTGCGCTTGTTCTGACGGCTGCGAGAAGGCTTGATGGCGTCCACGACGGAGCTAGGAACCCTGGCGACGCCTCCGGAGCTCCGGTGATGTTCGGCCGAAGAAGAAGCGAGCGGAAGAAGATGACGGAAAGGTTACTGCGGGGGCTCAGTGGACTTATTTATAAGGAGGAAAACGGAACGGCGCCGGGAAAAACGAAACGGCTGCAGTAAATTTGTGGCTAGGGGTGCGCCTCGATTTTCGCATCGGCCTGGATTTGGCGCAGTTTTCAAAAGATACGTTATGATGACCTCGGAGAACAACGGTCAGCAAAGATGACGTCATCAACAGACTGACACTGGAAAGTTTCAAAGTATACACAAAAGTAAAGAAAAATAAGAACGAAAAAAACAGTTACAAATGACCCGATGGAAAATAAGGTAATACACACACCCTCGCTTGTGTATTTGGGTCGGCCCGATGGATAGGTCTCGAATCATTCAGAGTTAGACTTTAAGAAAACCATTACACCTTTATATATGTCTCTAGAGCACACCACAAACAGAGAAGCTACCGAAGGAACCTCTAACCTTCTAGGATCCCGAGTATCAAGGCATCCTCTGATCTTCATAGAATTTGAGGATTTGGTTTGAGAGAGTCAGTTATAGAGGCGGACTTTTAATGTGTGACCGGTCACTATCCGTGAACGTGTAGATGCCTTGATTTGGCCAGTCCGGTTATAGCTCTTCGTGCGTCTCAAACCTATGATCCAAGTCAAGACGTAGGTTCCAGTGCCCACATATTGTTCTCCAGGTTTCACATTAGGATGCGGAAAGCTGAAACACGGTATGCTCTTGTTAAATGAAATGTTTACGGCACATTCTTCAATAATGTCTGTCACAAAGCGAAAAGCATGAGAAGCAAACCAGTAAGGCCTTGTTCGGTTGCGGTGGATTTGGAGGGGGATTGGCAGGGATTAAGGAGGATTAAATCCTCTACAAATCAAAATCTCCTCCAATCCTCTCCAATCCATGTGAGAGGAGGATTAACCGAACAAGGCCTAAGCAAATCTTTCTCTCTCGCTTAAAAACATAACAACTCGTAGAGTACCTAGGACTAGGACATGAACATATACACATGGCCCTCGTACCGTCGTACGTTATGTCGCTACACATAGGTGTGGGCAACAGGACGGCATGCAGGACCACGCCTTGATTAATTGATTTGGATGCAACGAAACGGAAGCAGGACGGCAGGTGCATTTGTCCATGTTCAAGTGCAGAAATTCCGCGCGGCATCATTGCATGCAATTAAAACTTAGTTGGATGTATCTGTTCATGTTTCCATGGACAAGTCACACGGTTCAACGGCCAGGGTCATCTCCGTTTACACTATAATATGTTGGATGTATCTATTGATGCATGCATGAGAGTGATCGCTCTGCATGTTAATAGCAGGACGTGGAGTTTCTACTACTGAGCTCAAATGCACTCTTGTAAACAGTAAAAATCAAAAATCAGTCAAAAATCAAAATTTTCTGTTTTTTTTAAGCAAACTTTGTTGAATGTTCTACATATGTGCAAATGTTTGTGAAGAAAAATCTTTTCTAACATTCTGGGCGAAAAAACTAAAATCAATGCTCCAAAAAAACTATTTTTGAAATCATTTTGTAGTATTGATTTTGTTATTTTTAAATCAGATCTCCACGAATGTGATTGCAGCACGAAAATTTGCACGCACAAAGAAAACTAAGCAATCTTTGCAGAATTTTATTTTTATTTTTTATGATTTTTTTAATGTTCGTCGAGAGTATTTGAGCTGGGGATTAGAATGTCACTTTCGATACAAGCAGAGGTAGATCGAGCATTTTTCTTTATGTTTCTGTTCAGGAAAGCAGAGAGCGACGGACGATGAACACCTGTATATATAGGGAGGAGGGCATCTCTTGGGTTCCATCGCCTGCAGGTCACATAAGAAGCTAGAGTAAGCTTTCTTTGGCTCTCTGTGACTTTATTTATAAAGCGCGAGGTGAAAATATGTTTTGAGAAGGTTTTTCTCCTGGGCTACTTGCCCTGTCATTTTATGCTCTACGTACATGCATGCACTATAGATATTTATTTGTGTGTCTAGCTAGGAAGGATGAGCCATGAGCGGATGCATGAACTTTAAATTTGAAGTGGCAATTTGAACTGCTGGATCTCATCCATCTACTGTTTTCTGTTTTTGTTTTATTGGCAGAGTTTCTGGTACAAGATCACCAACCAACCAAGACGTACTCACGTACCGTGACGATGGCTTGGAGCTGTACTACCGGGACGATGGCCACTGGCTTCGGTCGGTGCGCCCCGGCGACCTCGCCTACTACCCACCACCTCCGGACATTTCAGGCGCCGACCAGTCGGTCCTCATCGACCGCCACGGTGAGGGCCAGAGCGCTTGGGACGGCGCTTGTGATTACGACTACGAGGAGGAGGAGGAGGAGGACGATGCCCCCAGCTTGTAAGAAGCCGGGGTCGTCCGGGACGAACACGAAGGAGCTGTCGTTTGACGTGACACAGCCAGATGACGCCGAGCATTTCGAGCAGAACTTGGTGATGAGGATGCGCGAGATGCTCATGGACGAGACTAACCCGTTTGTGGTGTATCAGATCGCTAGGCTACGTGAGCAGGTAGACGACCCTGAGTTGATGAAGCTGACGCTGCTCGCCGGCGAAGCAAGGGTCACCCTGAGCGTGCGAACGGACAACCTCTACGTCGTCGGCTTCCGCAACGGCCAGGGCAGGTGGTTCGAGTTTGACCACGCCGACCGCAGAGCCCCCATGATCCAAGGCTCCACCCACCTGCCATTCGGCGGAGCTTATAATCGAGGGGGCATCGGCGATTTATCTATTGTAAGTAGGCGCACACTTGCATTAATTGTGTTATTTACTTCCTCCGTCACGGTTCATTAAAAGGCGTGCTTGGAAATTCTCTGGAACCTAGGTGGTTATTGATTGGTTGTGAGATAAGCTGAAAAATAGCATTCACACTACGCATGCATTTAGGAGTAGTACAACGGAGTACTAATTAGCTACTAGGAGTAAATGAAATGCGCCATAAACCTTGTCTATTGTGGAAACGCATGTAAATTTAACTGTGCCTTCTAAACCGTGACGAAGGGAGTAGTTCTTTGCATCATTAATTAGCATGCATGTATTCAACCAGTTGGATAGGATCGATGATGGATGTGTGTAATTTCAGAGGCCGCAACCTAACTATTCTCATGCATGCATGTACATTAGAACCCTCATTGTTTTTATTTCAGTAAATTGCTCTAAACCAATATTTGTGGCTAAGGTAACGGATTGTCACTGTTTATGCCAAAAAACACACACAAAAAAGAACCACTTCCACGCGTCAAGTGAGTAACAAATCACGCTAATTTCAAAGTGAGCCACGTCTGACAACGAAACTAACACATATGGCCCACACGTCGGAGTGATATGGCTGCTGGTACACATGGACTATGCACTGAGGTGGACGGGGAGCCCACCTCCCAGCTCCCTTCTCAACCATGGTGCGCCGCATGCAGCGTACCCGACTGAGACATATCACATGTACAGAAAGAAAACATTACACAAATCTAAGTCTCCGTCGATTGAGACTTACCAATACTGATTAGTCTAATATATGCAATGTAAATAAAAGTAAGGAGACGGTACAATAAACTCTTCCCCTTTACCCAAAAAATGCCCTTCCCCTTTGTAAAGTAATAACCAGCCGTATCGAAAATACGTATGAGCACTCGGGTGTCACACCGTGTCACACCCCCTTCATTCAAAAGTAATTTAGTAACTAAAGAAGAAGTGAAAATATCCCAGAGCTTTTCATGGAATCAAACATGACCAAGTATTGCATTGCACTTGTATATGTAAATAAAAAGATTATAAACGGGGTAGGACTTGACCGTTGTTCCGTGGTGGCCACAAATTATATATACTAGTACTATATTACCACAAAACAAATAATATACTACCAGGAATTTTCTATGGAACTTTTTATCGTACTACCAGAAATTATATACTGCTGCTATACTATATATACTACAGTATGTACTACGTACTACTAATTATCTTCCTCCCACAAGCAGAATGACCCTATACTTGACCGTTGTTCCGTGGTGGATGCCATCGGTGGGCTTGCCACTTACGACGGAACAAACAACGACCATGTCAAAGATTGGCTGCGCACACTCATGGTCAACTTCATCGAGTCCGTGAGGTTCGACGCCATCGCCGACCGAGCCGCCTGCCAGATGAGGAGCAAGAGCAACCCATCACAGGCCAGCGCGGACAAGCGGCTCACTGCATTGAACATCGAGTTGATCAGCCGGTGGGGCAACATATCGCGAGACACGGTGCAGGCCGTCAACGACTGGAGCAGCTGGAGGAGCTGGGGCGTCAACTCGCTGGCTAACGTGGGCAGAGTGCTCGGGATGGCGCTTGTGTCCAGACCAGCCCGCAGCGGCATCGAGCGTCCTGTCCACGCTGACGACGAAGGCCATGGAGCAGTCGGCCTGACTCTGGCGGAGGTCGTCGGGGTGGTCATCGGCGACATCAACGGCTATGACCCAGGCAAGCTCTACGGAACCATCACCCTCCACGATGGCTTCGGCGCCATCCAGCTCTACAACCGGGACAAGCGCGACTACCAGAAGGTGGGCCCCGGGGGCAAGGCCGACCTCCTCGCCTGCCCACCTCGGCCCGTCTCCGGCGCCGACGACTTTGTCATTGACGTCGACCTTATGGACCACTACGAGTACAACAGCTGGATCAAACCGGACCGCAAGGTGGCGGTCGGGGAGGTGGCCTGGAACTCGCGGGACGCCTTGTCCCGCGACTACAACAGGGTCCTAAAGGCCCCTGTCACGGCGCAACACGGCAGCGTGGAGGTGCAGTATGCGGTTCTTACCGACGCCGTGGTGGCCAAAGTGGAGGTCGTCATGGTGGACAGCGGCAACCACGTTTTCTCTCCCGACGTCTACGGCTCCGTCACGGCGACGGCCGGTATGGCCAGCTCCGGGTCCGGCGAGCAGCTGCAGTACGTTCTGTTCGACAAGGCACCAAAGCAACGCTGCAGCGCGGCAAAGAAGAAGGACATACGCATACCGCTCCAGAGGAAGCTCGTCTCCGCACCGCTCTGCTCAAAGCTTCGGGTCTCCGCCAGCTTGTGGGACTACAACAGGTATAAGTACACCAACGACCACATCGTGGATGGCTCCGTGGACTTCACCCCAGGCCTCGCCGGAACCGCCGACGGAGTGATCGAGGGCCCCCGCGGCAAGGTGAGGGTGAAAGTCACTTGGTCCGCCTCATGCTGGATCTCGAACCAGTAACATATCTCATCACGTCTCAACATCTCTTTGTTTGCTCCCTATGTATTGTATTGTATTGTATTTGTATAGGAATAATCATCAGCAAGTGGCAGGTGCTCTCCATTATGCACTCATGGGTCTTGAGCAGTTTATAATATATATATATATGCTCACTGCAGTACCAGTGTGGCCTACTTCACATACTACTACTACTACTTGCTTGTGTTATTTCTATCACCACGTACTACTAATTTTCTTATGAATAGATCGAGTGATGTGGTGGGTTCTCTCGTTTTTCCAGCGTTCGGAACTCACTCTTTGTGCTTTGAAAAGGAGAAAAAAAAACTAACAGGAAAAATGAAAAAGAAAGAAAAAATAAGAAAGAACAAAAGTTCGGCCTATCAAAGAAAGAAAAAACTAATATGTGTGTGAGCAGAAATACAACTTGTCCTCCTGCCATCACTACCATACCAGCATTTTCATCTCTAAGAGAGAGCCGCTTACTACTCCAATACATCCGGCCTATCAAAGAAACACACCAAGCAAGCTAGTTCGGAAGGAAAGCAACAACCAGGCCAAGTACACACCAATATCAGCATGCAGCAATCACATCATCTGGAACTTGGGCGAGCATCCAGCCAACAATCAAACAAAAGCGCAAGCTGCACGTCCAACTCGTCGTGCCGTATTGCTTCCAAATCTTGGCTCTCCCCGGCACCAACAAACAATAGGCCTTGCGTCTTTTGGGGCACTGTCAAGCACAAAGCATGACAAATCATATAATTGTAGAAAAGAAGGCACGCACTGGATATCTATTGGCAGAAAAATTCAGGTCTGGGTACAATTGCAGAGAGGGGAATGAGGAGAAAATAGGATCCCAGATAGTTGGTACACTACAACCGTGATCTAGACAGATAATCACCACACCTCGAGGCCTAGGCTACAACAGCACCTATATACACACACAACCATAACATGATGCTGCAATTCGAATTGAGCAAGAGCACGAATGATCAACCAACCAATTGACAGGTCGAAGATGGATTAAGCTGAAGATGAAGCGAACCTGTATGGGGTCTCACCACCAAACATCTTCTGGTCTATGTCAGCGGGAAGGAGCTTGATGTAGCCAACGCTGCAATCGAGGCCCTGCTCGTGCTTTGACCGAGAACTCACTAGGGTCATGTCCTTGTTGCTGAACTCCTGGTACGGCGCCGAGATGGCATAGAACCTGCTGTCCACCAACAGACAGAGTCAAGTTTCTCTAACACAAATACAAGACGAGACAAAGATGCTGCTTAACAAAACAAGTGACAACAGGCTCAGATTGTACAACATCAGTCTAGCAAGGATCGGACCAATGGGTTGCTGCAAGTAACCACTTGCTTTTACAACACCAAGCTCCAGTTGAAGGATTGCCAATTTGATCTCAAGTACACAAGACCTCCAAATAAACCATTGCCAGAGTAGAAATAAAAACCCTCCATCCCAAATTACTTGTCGCAGAGTAATTTGAGACGCAGGGAGTACAACTTTTGCTAAACCAATAACACACGGGAATAGGTCGAGTATGCCACAAATTCTTATCCAGCAGAAACAAACAACAACTCACACTCGGTAGAAGATCAAGCAGATGTTATCTCTTCTTATCTTCTCCGGTATTATCAAACAATACCAAGAAAGAATCACCTAGGCGGGAAATCTAAACTCTAAAGGAAAATCCTACCAAAATCTAAACTCTACATATTTGATCTCATTTATGGTAAAGAAACAGGAATTCGCATGAGTATGATTTCCAACAATATCAGCACGGTTTCAATGAATTTGAGAAAAACAGAACTGACCCCATGTCCAAATACATGCATAAAGAATTAATGTATGTGCCATGTTCAACACAGGACACAACACACTAAAAGAATTAAACATGCAAACACGGCAAACTGAGGCATCACATACCGGTGCAGAGGCAGTAGGGGCCGGTTGACACTCTGGAGCAGGTGCAATGATAACAGAAAGATCGACTATTGTTGCACTACTAGGAAAAAGCCTAGTAGTAGCGCGGGTTAAACACCTAGTAGTAGCGCGGGTGCCTGCGCTACTAGTACGGCGCTACAGCTAACTGGTAGTAGTAGCGTGGTGCATCCTGCGCTACTAGTAGGTGTGTTAGTAGTAGCGCGGGTTCCACGCGCGCTACTACTAACTATCTGTAGTGCGTCTGTGACCCACGCTACTACTATTAATTTCAAAAACCAAAAAAAAATCTCAATCGAGCGACGACAAGGGTCACCGGAGGTGCCGAATTGTGTGTGATATTATGTAGACGTGGATGTGGATGTGGATGGGTGTGGGCAGCACAAGAGAAAGCATAGGAGAGGGACCGCGTGGCTTACCTAGGCCGGAGCCCAAGAGGACTCGGCGAGGGAGCTCGGGGGGAAGCAGCAGGAGCTAGGGTTTGGAGCCGCCCGCCCGCATCAGGACGCCATGGATCCATGGAGGCCGAGGTGTACCGGCTGAGGACGCTGCGGATCCGCCGAGTGGTCGCTGGGAGCAGCAACCGCACGGAGGAAGCAGCCTTTTTCTTGGATATGGCTGCGCCGGGACGAGCTCCAAGGCCTGCTCAATCTGGGGCCATGGTAAGGGAAGGGAGTGATGGTGAGGGGAGGGGGAGGTGGGCGGCGCCGGTGGCAGAGGAGGAGGTCACCGGTGGGGGAGATCCAAGAGCCTATGGAGAGAGGGGGGAGAGTGAGGGAGAGAGGAGGGATTCGGTCAAGGATATGGGGACTTCACCTACCTTGTACTTAGTAGTAGCGAGGGGTATAAACCCGCGCTACTACTATCAACTTAGTAGTAGCGAGGGGTATAAACCCGCGCTACTACTACTTAGTAGTAGCTCGGGTTTATACCCCTCGCTACTACTATGGCAGTAGTAGCGAGGGGTATAAACCCGCGCTACTACTATCAACTTAGTAGTAGCGAGTGGTATAAACCCACACTACTAGTAAGTAGCAGTAGCGAGGGGTATAAACCCGCGCTACTAGTAAGCGTCTACCTATAAGCTTTTCCCTAGTAGTGTTGCCTCCTGTTAGAGTGAGATAAAATTTCTGCTTAGAAATCTTTCTAGTAAGAGAACACGACAATATTGCATAGATGGAGATCCTATGACTATGAAAATGAGAATTGTGCTTAAACCCCCACTATTGCTTTTCATTTCAGCATCTAGACTGGGTAGGAATTGCTAGCTGAATTCAAAAGAAAAAACTAACTAAGCTCATGGATGAATCTAATAGCTTCCACTACTCACTGTTGGCCCTTCCTTGTCTTGCCATTCTTCTGTTTGAATGAATGGTCACAGCTATCAACGCACTGAGACCGAGACAGATATTCATTGTGTTAAATACAAAAGGAGCTAAGAGCTAGCACCCAGCGAAACGACAACCCATCAGAACCTCCCACCACCCGATATCCATCCACTCAACAGCTATACCCCTTTCCATATTTAATGTTACCCCGAAAACTTTGGTCTAGTTATTCTCTAACTTAGTTCATATATAATTTTGTCTCTCATCGTTTAACAAATTACATCCATTTGAGCATATTGTAATTCTCTAACCATGAAATATATCCGGCGGCTCCCCGCCCCTGGCGATCCCGAGGGCGACTCGCCCCCCCCCCCCCCCCCCGCCGCCGCCGCCGCCCTAGCCATGGCGCCCGTCGGCGCACCCCCCTCCGCCCCCTCCTCCGTTGCAGAGCCGGCTACGTCCGCCCTCGCATCGGACCCCGAAGCTCCCATGCCCGCGTCGTGGGCGGACCTAGCAGAGGAGCCCGCTGAAGCCTCGACCGCCGCCACTGCGCCTCGCCCGGCGCCGTCCTCTGCCCCTAGGCTTGCTGGTGTGGCCGCCGCCGTCGCTAGCCCTGGTGGTGCTCCCAGGGGTGGCAGCGCCGCCCGGCCGGCGCGGCCACCGCTGCCTACTCGCCGGGGTGGAGCTACGGGCTCCAAAACGCCGCCTTTGCCGCGTTCGAGCTGCCGCCGGCCGCGCCAGGGATGGGGTGTCCTTGGCCGCGCGGACCGCGGCTCGGCTGGCCGCGCGTGGGTCCACATGCCCGTCCCGGCGATCCCCTCTGCTTCTTCGCCTCCCGGCCGCCGTCTTGCGCTTCCTTGCCGTCGTCCAGACATACCTCTGCCGCCTCCGATGCGCCGCCGGTCTGCCTTCCGCCCCTTCAAGCCCGCCCATCCCTCGTCACCGGGTCTGCGTCCCTCCTCGCCGACCGCCCGCCCGTCCACGCTCGCCCCTGCCGGCGCGGCGGTGCCGCCGCAGCTGGCTCTGTCGGCTCGCGTGCGGGAGGGCACTTCCTGGGCCTCGGTGGTGGCTGGTGATGGGCCTAGGGCTCCCGCGGCCCAACTGGGGTTGGCCAGGCCCGTGGCGCCCTCCTCGGCCCAAGTGGTTGCGGGCCACGCTCCCCAGGCCGCAACCCCCTCGCCCTGGCCGGCCCAGCGCAGCTGGGTTTGGCTCCCAGTAGGGTTTCCCCTGCACCCCACTCCCGCTCGTCTCCTGGACGAACTCCTCCCGCTCCCGTCCGTGCCCGATCCGCCGCCGCCGCTCCTGGCTCCTTCTCCGACGCCGGCTGCTCCCGTCTCTACCTCCAGCTCGGCTCCCCCGTCGCCCCGCTCCTCTCCTCCCGCCCCTCGGTCGCCCCTCCCGCCTTCCCTTGCGGCTACCCCGGCTGTGGTCATGGCGCGGGAGCGCGAAGACGCGGAGCCGCGGCCGAAGCGACGCTACGACGACAGCGACAGCCGGCCGGCCGCCCGGTCCTCCCCGGAGGGCGCCCGCAGGGAGACCGACCTCCGTCGCCAGCTGCAACAGCCGGCTGCCGCCGCAAGGGATGGCCGCCGCTCGCCCGTGCGCACCTCGGACCGCTGCTCCCCGCCTCGGGACGAACGGCGCTCCCCCGGCCGCGGCCGTTCCCCGCTGCGGTCCGACCGGCGCTCCCCGGCGCGGGATGGCCGTCGGTCCCCCGCCCGCGACGACCGGTCCTCCCGTCGGTCACCTTCCCCCGACCCGCGCCATGGGCGGTCGGTATCCCACGCCCGTCCCCGGCCCTCGGCGGAGTCTTCTCCCGCACGTCGCTAAGTGCCTCCCCGCTCACAGCTGCAGCTCCCCCCCCCCCCGCAAAGGGCCCCAACAACAACGGCCGTGGCCGCCAAGGGGCCAACAACAAGAAGAAGAAGCGCAAGGCTCCCCTCCGCAACTCCGCCCTCGCCTCCTCGGTGCCGGCGGGGACGACCGCGGCCTCGGATGAGGCCCCTCCGTGCTTCAACTGTGGCCTCCCGGGGCATTTTCAGGTGGCCTGCCCCAACCCTCCGCTCTGCTACCTGTGCAAGCACCCCGGCCACCCCGCCGTCCTTTGTCCTGATCGGTCGGTGTCCGAGGAGCTGATGGTGTACGGGCATGGCATCGAGGGTCTCGCCTTCTTCCACATGGAGATCCCCGATGTCCCGCCTCCGGAGCCTTCCCTCTCAGCCGTTGTTACGGTGCTGGGTGATGGAGTGGCCTCCCCGGAGATGATTGAGGCTGAGCTCAACCACCTCTGCCGCTGCCAGTGGGATTGGCAGGTCACCCCGATCACTGGCAGCCAGTTCATCGTGTTCTTCCCCGACATCGCAAGCCACGGCTTCTGCACCCGGCCTGATGAGATCACCCTAGCCCTCAACAAGCTGGTGGTCGACATCTCTGAGCCGAAGAGGGACCCGCAGGCGATCGCGGTACTCGACACGGCTTGGATTCTGATCGCGGGCCTCCCTGACATTGCCCGGTCTGAGCGCGTCATCCGCAACATGTCGTGGATCCTCGGCAAGGTGGTGGTGGTCGACGAGCTCTCCCTCCGCAAGGAGGAGGAGGAGGTCCGAGTCAAGACGAAGTGCCTCGACTCCAGTATGCTTCGGGCCACTGTCCGCGTCTTCTTCAACAACCAGGGCTTCCACCTCAGGATCCGGCCGGAGCCTCCCAACCACGTCGGCCGCCCTCGGTTCTTGGATGGTGGTCACGATGGGCGGGGAGGCGATGGTGGTGGTGGTCGGGAGGACCACTCCGGCCGCCGTAGGCGCCACCGGTCTGATGATGAGGAGGACTACACCGACCGCAGCCGCTCTCCCTCCCACGAGCCTCCCACTTCCCGCCAGCCTCGGGGTTCGTCTGGAGGTGGTGTCACCCACACGGTGGTCACGCCCTCGCCGCCTGCCGGACTCTCCTCTCCTGGTGGCAGTGACGCATCCGGGGCCAGCATGCTCGTGGCCCCCGCTGTGTCACCCCGCTCCCCGGCCTCGCCCTCGCTCTTTGTGCCCTCTGCTGCAGTCTGCTTCGACCCCCCGTCCTCTGAGCTTGCGCCGGGTGCGGAGCCCATTCCCGCGATGATGGCGGCGGACCCGGTTGGGGTGGTTCTGCCCACTCCGTACGCCCCTGCCGCTTCCGCCCCATCCCCGGGCATCCCTGCGCCTGTCGCGCCGCTCTCCCCCCTGGTCCCGGACGTGCCATCCCCGGGGCAGGGGTGCCTCCTGACTCCGGAGCTGGGTCCCGTGCAGCTGAGCTCCGCGCTGCCCGACCCGACTCCTGAGGTCGTCGTCGCCCCGATCTCGACCCTGGTCCCGGACGTGCCATCCCCGGGCCAGGGCCGCCTCCTGACTCCGATCTCGACCCTGGTCCCGGACGTGCCATCCCCGGGCCAGGGCCGCCTCCTGACTCCGATGCCCGCTTCCACGCTGCTCAGCTCCCTACTGCCCGACCTGGCCCCTGCTTCACCCCTGGCCAGGTCCTCGGTGGGGGATGAGGAGGTGACTACTCCGGTTGCCGCCCACCCCGACCCCCCTCGGACTGCCGCGTACTCCAGGCGGGCCCGGTCGGCGTCGACCCCGGTGACCGCCTCCAGGCGCAGCGGGAGACTCGACGCTGCTCGTCCGGTGGACCGCCCTGCGCCGTCCATCGCCGAGCGGGCGGAGCGCCGGGCTGCGGTCCGGAACCTCGAGACAGCTCTGGCGTCCGCTTAGCCGCCCCTCCGACCGAGACGCGATCAACACCATCATCGCCGACCTCCACTCGATGGCGCTTCGTCTGGCACCCCCGCTTCCGCCGCCTCCTCCCGAGCCTGATTAGCCTGTTATGGTTGCCCCACCCGGTGCTGGGTCTGGGGGTGTGTGTTTTTAGGGCTTGTTGAGTTGTGCCCTCAGCAGAACCCTTTATGGTTGTCTTGTGGTACTTCTGTGTGTGTGGGGGGTTGAACCTATGTTGGATATTGTACTCTGGCGGTTTGCTTTATTTATAAAGCGGGGCGAAAGCCTTTTTCGGTAAATATATCCGGCAAAAAAAATTGAGCACTGATTAAACTATATATATCGATGCTTTATTGTTCTGTAATGAAAGAAGATGTTGTCTTTCATATATCCCTTCTTTTGGGTAACATAAAAACAGTAAGAATCTTTCAACCAAAATTATCGGCTTGACCATGGTGCACACATCTGCATGATTTCATTCCAGAGCATGTCGTATATAGTAAAAAATGGGTTATCCCAGCTTAACAAACAATTAAATGAAAAGAGGTATGCAACACTGTATATTTGATATTGGCACAACATAGCATCTCCGGTCAAGCCGTCAAGGCATGTAGCTGACGGACACGTGGCAAGTTGGGCCCAAGCAAAATTAACAAAATGTTAACAAAAATCATATAAGGATGGAAACTGGCAGCAGCAGAGAGCCAGCTTTTGTATAGTATCATACGTCAACTCCAATGGTCTAGAGCTCTTCATCGAGACAAGATGTGATAACACGAAAGCAAAACAAATGCAGAACACCTCGGAATATGCAACTGCGAGGACCATGTGGATCAAACCCACCAAGTAACAACAACCATCACCAGCAAACTATCAAACCGGCAATGTAATAATCATTCCAAAGCCAACACCTTCCAGCTACCGAAGATAACCTGATGACACTAGCTCCATATCAGCAAAAAGCCCACATGATCAATAGAGATTAGGTTTCACATGAAATCCAGCTAATCCAAGATTTTACATTTTTTTTCGAAACGGAGGCAAAAGCTTTGCCGCATCTCATTAATAAAGAAAGAGTTTGAAACATAGTTATGAGGTCCATTACACCTCCACAAATGGCCGACATCGAAAGAACTACTCTCGCGGCATGATCGAACTAAAATTCTTTGCCCCGGCGACTACCCAAATACTCGCCTCATTTTTTATCAAGGTAACCACCCAAGATGGCATGGACGCCTTGCTCTGGAAAATCCTCGCGTTCCTTTCTTTCCAAATCTCCCAGACCACCAACAAAAGTAGTGAGGTCGTCGCCTTGCGTCTATGCCCTGTGTGTAGCAGAGTCCGCTCCCACCACTCTTCAACGGAAAGCATCCCAGGCCAGGTATCGATCTCCAGCTCGTACATACCAAGCCAAATCTTAATGTCGCGCCATATCCTAAGGGAGTACCTACACTTAAATAGCAGGTGAGACGCGGTCTCAGTCTCTCGCTTGCTGATGACCCACAAGTATAGGGGATCTATCGTAGTCCTTTCGATAAGTAAGAGTGTCGAACCCAACGAGGAGCAGAAGGAAATGAAAAGCGGTTTTCAGCAAGGTATTCTCTGCAAGCACTGAAATTATCGGTAACAGATAGTTTTGTGATAAGATAATTCGTAACAGGTAGCAAGTAACAAATGTAGCAATGGTGCAGCAAGGTGGCCCAATCCTTTTTGTAGCAAAGGACAAGCCTGGACAAACTCTTATATAAAGCAAAGCGCTCCCGAGGACACATGGGAATTTCTATCAAGCTAGTTTTCATCATGCTCATATGATTCGCGTTCATTACTTTGATAATTTGATATGTGGGTTGACCGGTGCTTGGGTGCTGCCCTTACTTGGACAAGCCTCCCACTTATGATTAACCTCTCTCGCAAGCATCCGCGACTACGAAAGAAGAATTAAGATAAATCTAACCATAGCATGAAACATATGGATCCAAATCAGCCCCTTACGAAGCAACGCATAAACTAGGGTTTAAGCTTCTGTCACTCTAGCAACCCATCATCTACTTATTACTTCCTAATGCCTTCCTCTAGGCCCAAATAATGGTGAAGTGTCATGTAGTCGACGTTCACATAACACCACTAGAGGAGAGACAACATACATCTTATCAAAATATCGAACGAATACCAAATTCACATGATTACTTATAACAAGACTTATCCCATGTCCTCAGGAACAAACATAACTACTCACAAAACATATTCATGTTCATAATCAGAGGAATATTAATTATCATTAAGGATCCGAACATATGATCTTCCACCAAGTAAACCAACTAGCATCAACTACAAGGAGTAATCAACACTACTAGCAACCCACAGGTACCAATCTAAGGTTTTGAGACAAAGATCGGATACAAGAGATGAGCTAGGGTTTGGAGAGGAGATGGTGTTGATGAAGATGTTGATGGAGATTGACCCCCTCTCGATGAGAGGATCGTTGGTGATGACGTTGGCTTCGATTTCCCCCTCCGGGAGGGAAGTTTCCCCGGCAGAACAGCTCCGCCGGAGCCCTAGATTGCTTCTGCCCAGGTTCCGCCTCGAGACGGCGGCGCTTCGTCCCGAAAGCTCCCTTATGATTTTTTCCAAGTCAAAACCCTCCATATAGCAGAAGATGGGCACCGGAGGCCTGCCAGGGGGCCCACAAGCCACAGGGGCGTGCCCAGGGGGGTAGGGCGCGCCCCCCTGGCTTGTGACCTCCTGGTGGGTCCCCTCTGGTATTTCTTTCGCCCAATATTTTTTATATATTCCAAAATAATTCTCCGTAACTTTTCAGGACTTTTGGAGTTGTGCAGAATAGGTCTCTCATATTTGCTCCTTTTCCAGTCCAGAATTCCAACTACCGGCATTCTCCCTCTTCATGTAAACCTTGTAAAATAAGAGAGAAAAGGCATAAGTATTGTACCATAATGTGTAATAACAGCCCATAATGCAATAAATATCAGTATAAAAGCATGATGCAAAGTGGACGTATCAACTCCCCCAAGCTTAGACCTCGCTTGTCCTCAAACGAAAGCCGAAATCGATAAATATGTCCACATGTTTAGAGATAGAGCTGTCGATAAAATAAAATACGGACATGAGGGCATCATGATCATCTTTAGAACAGCAATACTTATTGATATATAATTTCTTATACTAGAGTAACAATTCATTCACAAGGTAAAGTATGAATCAAGAACTCTATTGAGAACCAACAAACTATGATCTCAGTCATTGGAGCAATTGCAATTTATCATAACATCGGAAAGAGTCAATATAAGAGCTTGTAAAGCAAATCCACATACTCAATCATCTTTTAGTCCTTCATAATTGCTAACACTCACATGGTACTTATGAGGTCAAAGCTTCAATTGGACACAGAGAAAGATAGGGGCTTATAGTTTTGCCTCCCAACTATTTACCACAAGGGTAATGTCAACAGAAATAACTCATGATCACCGACATCCGAGTGGATAAATGTGGCTAGATCATTCCCTAACACATGACGCTTGCCAAGAGAGAAAGGCGAAATATAGGAAGTGGTGAAGATCACCATGACTCTTGCATAAAGGTAAGTACTAGAAAGTAAAAATAACAGATAGGCCCTTCGCAGAGGGAAGCAGAGGTTGTCATGCGCTTTTATAGTTGGATGCACAATCTCTTAATGCAAAAGAACGTCACTTTATATTGCCTCTTGCGATAAAGAACTTTATTATGCAGTCCGTCGCTTTTATTTCTTCCGTATCACAAGTTCGTATAAAGTTTATTTTCCTCACACTAATAGATCATACATATTTAGAGAGCAATTTTTATTGCTTGCACCGATGACAACTTACTTGAAGGATCTTACTCAATCCATATGTAGGTATGGTGGGCTCTCATGGCAAAACTGGGTTGAGGTTGTTTGGATGCACAAGTAGTATCTCTACTTGGTGCGGAAGTTTTGGCTGATATGGGGTGGAAGCAAGCGTCACATGTTAAAGGACCTATAACCATATAACTTCTATTCGGAAATAAGCAAACATAACCCATTATGTTGTCTTCCTTGTCCAACATCAACTTCTTAGCATATAATATTTTAATGAGTGCTCACAATCATAAAAGATGTCAAAGATAATATATTTATATGTGAACCTCTCTTTCTTAATTACTTCCTTTTAATTGCAGCAATGACCAATCGCTAAGTTTGTCAACTCACAACAAATTTCAATCGACATACTTCTTATATGTGAAGTCATCACTCCCCATAAGATCATCATATATACTCTTTGCTTTTATTCTATACTTCTTTCTATTTCTTTTTCTCAAGATAATAGCAAACAAGCAAAGCCCTCAACTCAAAACTACTTTTTATTATATAACTCTCGTGCTCGATTACATAGTGGGAACATAAAACAAAACTCAAAGCTAGATCACACTAAAAACTTTAATCTACTAGATCAAGATATAACCAAAAGGATCGAACTAAGAAAAACGATAAAAGTAAAAGAGGTGATGGTGATACGATACCGGGACACCTCCCCCAAGCTAGGCACAAGCCAAGGGGAGTGCCCATACCCATGTGTTTAGTTGTCTTTCTTCGGAGGTGGTGATGTTGGAGTTGTTGATGAGGTTGGAAGCTTGTCCTCCGTCTTCCAAGGCATAGGCTCACCATCGTAAAAACATGAATGAGTCTCCGGGATCCTTAAATCTGCAGCCAAACTCATTTTCTTAAATCTGTATTCATACTCATAGTTTTGGTTTTGCAGGTCATAGATCTGGGCTTGGAGATGCTCGATTTTCTCGTAAAGCTTGAAGATGTGCTCCCCGATGTCCTTGACGTCCAGCTTGTGCTTATTGGTAAACTCCGCGATCATCATGTGATTGGCATTGAGTCCACGTTCAACCATCCCTTGGCACTTGAAGACTTGCTGCTCCATTGCTTCGAGCCTTGTCTCCACGCTTCCGGTCTTCTTTGGCCCCTCAGCATCACGGATGTGCAGCACCCCCTCACGCATCTCAATGGTTTGAGGGTGTCGCAGCACCTTCGCAAGGTAGGGGTTGATGACCTTCTCGAAGAACTTGTCCTCCGAAGCACTTGGGGACGTCATGGCGATCTAAATCTGTCCGGAAAACAACTTGAAACAAAAACAAGAGATTTTTCCGTGGTACGGTGGTCAAAACCTTCGAGAGATTATATAATGAATTTTTACCGACCTAAAGGAGTATACCACAAGAAAACGGACTCTGGAGGGTACATGGGGTGGCCACAAGCCACGAGGTGGCCACTAGCTTGTCGCCTCCTCGTGCACTTTTCGGACTACTTTAAATTTTTCTAATTTATTAAATATTCCAAAACGGAGAAAAATTGCTACTGGAAAAGTTTTGGAGTCGGTTTGCTTATCGTACCACATACCTATTCCTTTTCGGAGTCTGCAACGTTCTGGTAGGTCTCCCTAATGTACTCTTCCGGAGTTATGGTATTGATAATATTGGTTTCAACATTTATGGGAGTACCTGAGATATAATGTTTGATTCTTTGCCCGTTTACCACCTTCGGATTTGTGCCTTCGGCGTTGTTGATCTTGATGGCACCGGAACGATATACTTCCTCGATAATGTAAGGCCCTTCCCATTTAGAGAGAAGTTTTCCTGCAAAAAATCTTAAACGAGAATTGTATAGCAAGACATGGTCACCTACATTGAATTCACGCTTTTGTATCCTTTTATCATGCCATCTCTTAACCTTTTCTTTAAACAACTTGGCATTCTCATAGGCCTGGGTTCTCCATTCATCAAGTGAGCTAATGTCAAATAACCTCTTCTCACCAGCAAGTTTGAAATCATAGTTGAGCTCTTTAATTGCCCAATAAGCTTTATGTTCTAGTTCTAGAGGTAAGTGACATGCTTTACCATAAACCATTTTATACGGAGACATACCCATAGGGTTTTTGTAAGCAGTTCTATAAGCCCATAATGCATCATCAAGTTTCTTAGACCAATTCTTCCTAGATCTATTAACAGTCTTTTGCAAGATCAATTTAATTTCTCTATTGCTTAATTCTACTTGACCACTAGACTGAGGATGATAAGGAGATGCAATTCTATGATTAACATCATACTTAGCAAGCAATTTACGGAAAGCACCATGAATAAAGTGTGAACCACCATCAGTCATTAAATATCTAGGGACTCCAAATCTAGGGAAAATAACTTCTTTAAGCATTTTAATAGAAGTGTTATGATCAGCACTACTAGTTGGAATAGCTTCTACCCACTTAGTAACATAATCAACAGCAACTAGAATATGAGTATACCCGTTGGACTTTGGAAAAGGTCCCATATAATCAAAACCCCAAACATCAAATGGTTCAATAACAAGTGAATAATTCATCGGCATTTCCTGACGTCTACTAATATTACCAATTTTTTGACATTCATCACAAGACAAGACAAACTTACGAGCATCCTTGAAGAGAGTAGGCCAATAAAAACCAGATTGTAATACCTTGTGTGCAGTTCTATCTCCAGCGTGGTGTCCTCCGTAGGCCTCGGAGTGACACTTGTGTAGGATATGTTCCTGTTCATGCTCAGGTACACAACGTCTAATAACACCATCTACTCCTTCTTTATAAAGGTGTGGATCATCCCAAAAGTAATGTCTTAAATCATTGAAGAACTTTTTCTTTTGTTGGTATGTGAAACTAGGCAGTATAAATTTAGCAACAATGTAATTAGCATAATCAGCATACCATGGAGCATTACGTGAATCATTTATGACAGCTAATTGTTCATCAGGAAAGCTATCATCGATAGGTAGTGGGTCATCAAGAACATTTTCTAACCTAGACAAGTTGTCTGCTACGGGGTTCTCAGCACCCTTTCTATCAATAATATGCAAATCAAATTCTTGTAGCAGAAGAACCCATCTAATAAGTCTAGGTTTAGCATCTTTCTTTTCCATAAGGTATTTAATAGCAGCATGATTAGTGTGAACAGTTACTTTGGAATCAACAATATAAGGTCTGAACTTATCACAAGCAAACACAACTGCTAAGAATTCCTTTTCAGTAGTAGCATAGTTTCTTTGAGCACTGTCTAGAGTTTTACTAGCATAATGGATAACATTTAATTTCTTATCAACTCTTTGTCCTAGAACAGCACCAACAGCATAATCACTAGCATCACACATAATTTCAAAGGGTAGGTTCCAATCAGGCGGTTGAACAACAGGTGCAGAAATCAAGGCTTTCTTAAGGATTTCAAATGCTTCTACACAATCATCATCAAAAACGAATGGAACATCTTTTTGCAAAAGATTAGTGAGAGGCCTAGAAATCTTAGAGAAGTCTTTAATGAACCTCCTATAGAAACCAGCATGACCAAGGAAACTTCTTATACCTCTGATATCCATAGGACACGGCATTTTTTCAATAGCATCAACTTTAGCTTTATCAACTTCAATACCTCTTTCGGAGATTTTGTGTCCCAAGACAATACCCTCATTAACCATAAAGTGGCACTTCTCCCAATTCAAGACAAGATTAGTTTCTTCGCATCTCTGCAAAACTCGATCAAGGTTGCTCAAGCAATCATCAAAAGAAGTTTCGTAAATGGAGAAATCATCCATGAAAACCTCAACAATATTTTCACAAAAGTCAGAGAATATAGCAGTCATACATCTTTGAAAGGTAGCAGGTGCATTGCATAAACCAAAAGGCATACGTCTATAAGCAAAGGTACCGAAAGGACAAGTAAAAGTGGTCTTCTATTGGTCCTCTTTAGACACAGGTATTTGAGAGAAACCAGAATAACCATCTAGAAAGCAAAAGTGTGTGTGTTTGGATAGTCTTTCTAGCATTTGATCAATAAAAGGTAGAGGGTAATGATCTTTCCTAGTAGCATTATTTAATTTCCTAAAATCAATTACCATTCTATATCCTGTAACAATTCTTTGCGGGGTCAATTCATTTTTATCATTAGGAACAACGGTAATACCTCCCATCTTAGGAACACAATGAACGGGACTAACCCATCTACTATCAGCAATAGGATAAATTATACCTGCCTCCAGAAGCTTTAATACTTCATTTCTTACCACTTCTTTCATTTTAGGATTTAACCGTCGTTGGTGATCAACAACTGGTTTAGCATCAGGCTCCATATTGATTTTATGCTGACATAAAGTGGGACTGATGCCCTTAAGATCATCAAGAGTATACCCAATAGCAGCACGGTGCTTCCTCGGAGTTTTCAATAATCTCTTTTCTTCATGCTCTGAAAGGTTAGCACTAATAATAACAGGATATATCTTCTTTTCATCAAGGTAAGCATATTTTAGAGTATCCGGTAATTGTTTAAGCTCAAACACGGGATCACCCTTGGGTGGAGGAGGATCCCCAAGTATTTCAACAGGCAAGTTGTGTTTCAAAATAGGATGCTGATCAGAGAAAATCTTATCTATTTCATTCCTTTCATTCATATGCATATCGTTTCCATGGTCTAACAAATATTGTTCTAATGGATCAGTAGGAGGCACAGCAATAGAGGCAAGACCAATAATTTCATCCTTACTAGGCAATTCTTTATCATGGGGTTGTCTACGAAACTTAGAGAAATTAAACTCATGAGACACATCCCCAAAACTTACGGTAACGGTTTCCTTCTCACAATCTATCTTAGCATTGACAGTATTCAAGAAAGGTCTACCAAATATAATGGGACAAAAATCATCCTGTGAGGAACCAAGAACAAGAAAATCAGTAGGATATTTTATTTTCCCACACAAGACTTCAACATCTCTAACAATCCCAACTGGTGCTATAGTATCTCTATTAGCAAGCTTAATGGTAACATCAATTTCTTCTAATTCAGCTGGTGCAATGTCATTCATAATTTCTTGATATAAGGTAAAGGGAATTGCACTCACACTAGCACCCACATCACATAAGCCATGATAACAATGATCTCCTATTTTAACAGAAACAATAGGCATGCCAACAATAGGTCTATGTTTATCTTTAGTATCAGGTCTAGCAATTCTAGCAACTTCATCACAGAAATGAATAACATGCCCATCAATATTATCAACCAAAAGATCTTTAACCATAGCAATACTAGGTTCAACTTTAATTTGTTCAGGGGGTGTAGGTGTTCTAACATAGCTCTTACGAACCACAGTTGAAGCTTTAGCATGTTCCTTTATTCTAACAGGGAAAGGTGGTTTCTCAATATAAGCAGCAGGAATAACAGGATCAACATTATAAGTAATAGTTTCTTCTTCAACTTTAATAGGTTCAACTAATTTCACTTCAATGGGAGGATGATATTTAAACCACTTCTCCTTAGGGAGATCAACATGAGCAGCAAAAGATTCACAGAAAGAAACTACTATCTCAGAGTCAAGTCATATTTAGTGCTAAATTCACAAAAAGCATCGGTGTCTACAAAGGATTTGACACAATCAAACTTAAGGTTTATACCTGACTCCTTACCTTCGTCGAGTTCCCAATCTTCAGAGTTGCGTTTAATTCTTTCCAATAAATCCCATTTGAATGCAATATCTTTCTTCATAAAGGAACCAGTACAAGAAGTATCGAGCATGGATTGATCATTACGAGAAAGCCGAGCATAAAAATTCTGAATAATAATTTCTCTTGAGAGCTCATGATTGGGGCATGAATATAACATTGACTTAAGCCTCCCCCAAGCTTGAGCGATACTTTCTCCTTCACGAGGCCAAAAATTATAAATATAATTCCGATCACGATGAACCAGATGCATAGGATAAAACTTCTAATGAAATCCCAATTTCAATCGTTGTAGTTCCATGATCCAATATCATCACATAGCCTATACCATGTCAATGCCTTCTCCTTCAAAGATAAAGGAAAGACCTTCTTCTTGACATCATTCTCGGGCAAACCTGCAAGCTTAAATAATCCACAAACTTCATCCACATAGATTAGATGCAAATCAGGATGTAGTGTTCCATCTCCTGCATAAGGATTAGCTAGCAGTTTCTCTATCATACCCGAAGGAATCTCATAATAAATATTTTCAGTAGGTTCAGTAGGTTGAGGAGCAACTCTTTGTGCTTCCGGTCGAGGTGAAGATACCCCAAAAAAGCCCTTCAAAGGATTATTTTCCATAGTAACAAGTGACAGTAAATTTCAGCACACTATATAAATTTTTCCTTACCAAATTCTACTCACCAAAGGCGCTTCACTCCCCGGCAACGGCGCCAAAAAAGAGTCTTGATGACCCACAAGTATAGGGGATCTATCGTAGTCCTTTCGATAAGTAAGAGTGTCGAACCCAACGAGGAGCAGAAGGAAATGACAAGCGGTTTTCAGCAAGGTATTCTCTGCAAGCACTGAAATTATCGGTAACAGATAGTTTTGTGACAAGATAATTCGTAACGGGTAGCAAGTAACAAATGTAGCAAAGGTGCAGCAAGGTGGCCCAATCCTTTTTGTATCAAAGGACAAGCCTGGACAAACTCTTATATAAAGCAAAGCACTCCCGAGGACACATGGGAATTTCTGTCAAGCTAGTTTTCATCATGCTCATATGATTCGCGTTCATTACTTTGATAATTTGATATGTGGGTGGACCGGTGCTTGGGTGCTGCCCTTACTTGGACAAGCCTCCCACTTATGATTAACCTCTCTCGCACGCATCCGCGACTACGAAAGAAGAATTAAGATAAATCTAACCATAGCATGCAACATATGGATCCAAATCAGCCCCTTACGAAGCAACGCATAAACTAGGGTTCAAGCTTCTGTCACTCTAGCAACCCATCATCTACTTATTACTTCCCAATGCCTTCCTCTAGGCCCAAATAATGGTGAAGTGTCATGTAGTCGACGTTCACGTAACACCACTAGAGGAGAGACAACATACATCTTATCAAAATATCGAACGAATACCAAATTCACATGATTACTTATAACAAGACTTATCCCATGTCCTCAGGAACAAACATAACTACTCACAAAACATATTCATGTTCATAATCAGAGGAGTATTAATTATCATTAAGGATCCGAACATATGATCTTCCACCAAGTAAACCAACTAGCATCAACTACAAGGAGTAATCAACATTACTAGCAACCCACAGGTACCAATCTGAGGTTTTGAGACAAAGATCGGATACAAGAGATGAGCTAGGGTTTGGAGAGGAGATGGTGCTGATGAAGATGTTGATGGAGATTGACCCCCTCTCGATGAGAGGATCGTTGGTGATGACGATGGCTTCGATTTCCCCCTCCGAGAGGGAAGTTTCCCCGGCAGAACAGCTCCGTCGGAGCCCTAGATTGCTTCTGCCCAGGTTCCGCCTCGAGACGGCGGCGCTTCGTTGGCAAAATGGACGTATCACTTGCACAGTTGGCAAAGGCCACAGTTTGGCCACCCTCTCTTCTGGAGCCTATCCGCCGTCCAGACCTTGTTCTTGATTATGAGCCAGGCAAAAAAATTGCATTTTTGGGGCGCCCAATTGCTCCACACCAGGGATCTCATGCTAGTGGCGACCTGACAAGCAAAGAGTGCCTTGTAGGCAGAGGAGGCCGAGTAGACTGCCGAAGCCGTGAATTTCCAAGAGATGTCATCTAGTGCTTCCTCCATGAGGTGGACCTTCTGAATTTTCCCCCAAAGGATGTGGAACTGTTGTAGGTGGGAAACGTTCAGACCATTGGAGGTGTTGATTCTTTGGATCCAAGCGTGATCCTGCAGCGCGTCGTGGATCGTGGCCCCTTTTCGTGCGGAGAGCTGAAAAACGGCAGGCGCAATATCTTTTGGCTTCTCCTCCTCAAGCCATTGGGAGTGCCAAAAAGGCGCCGTCTTCCCGTCCCCGAGCATGATGGTGGTTGCCGCTTAGAAGAAGTTCTTGTCCATGTCTTGGCAAGGGTTGCCAAGCCCAACCCACATCCTAAGGGGGTCCTTCCACTTGTACCACATCCAGCGCAGCCTCAAGGCCGTGGAGAACTTACGTAGGTCTAGCACACCCAGTCCGCCAAGAGTTTTGGGTTTGCACACCTCATCCCACTTAAACTTGCATTGACCAACTGAGACCTTATCCGATCCAGCCCACAGAAAAGCCCTCTCAAGCTTGTTGATCTCCTCCAAGGTACTGACAGGGATAACAAGAGTGGTGATGTGGTGCGTGGTCTCTGCCATGAGGACGGACGTGACAAGGGTGGCCCTGCCAACGGAAGTTATCAGCCTATCCTGCCAAGGAGCCAGTCTCCCGGCCGCCTTGTCCACCAGATGCTGGAAATCGATCTTCTTGAGCCTATGCACTAACAACGGCAGCCCAAGATACCGCATGGGGAAAGACGTCCCCACCGCCGGGAAGTCCTGAAGCACCTCATCAAGGTTGATGCCCGCACATCTAATAAGAGCCACCAGGCACTTCTGCAGATTGGTAACCAGCCCAGTTACCATGCCGAAGCCCTCAAGGATGGTCGTGAGCTGCTAAATGTCAGTCCGGAAAGGCGCCACAAACACTGTCGCGTCATCCACATATAGGGATTTGCGAATACTGGGACTCCGCCCTCTGATTTCGTGCAGCAAGCCTCGCGAGGTAGCCACATCAAGCAGGTTCTGGATAGGGTCATTGGCCAGCACGAACAGAATTGGAGACATTGGACCGCCCTGCTGCAGCCCTTGACCATGTCAGATGGGAGCACCCGGGACACCATTGAGCAGAACCCGTGAAGGCAAAGACCGGAGCAAATTTTCCAGCATGTCTCTGAAGCGTGTTGGGAACCCCCAGCGGTGTAGGAGGTCCAGCAGATAGTCCCAACGGACGGTGTCGAAGGCTTTTTTGATATCTAGCTTGAACAGGAGGGTAGGTTTCCGCAGTCTATGCAATCTTCTAGCAAGACCCCGCACATAGAGAAAGTTGTCATGAATGCTTTTGGTTTTAATGAAGGCACTCTGCGCCCCGGACACCAGCGTGTGCATGTGAGGGACAACCTCATGGCCATAATTTTTTCGACAATCTTGGCAATGGCATTGATCAGGCTAATAGGTATGTACTCTGAGATGATCTCCGCCTCTCCTTCTTGGGGAGCAAAACGATGTTCACAAAGTTTAGCTAATGAAAATTCTCCGCACAGAGGCTCAAGAAACTATTGGCCATGGCCATGACGTCGACTTCGATGATGTCCCAACACGAGGCAAAAAAGGCGCCCGTGTATCCATCTGGACCAGGGGCCTTATCTTTTGGCATCTACTTGATGGCCTCAAGCACCTCCTCCTCAGTAAAGGGATCTCCAAGGCTGTCAAGATCACAGTGGGTGAACTGAAGTTGATCCCAGTTGAAGTCGCGGTGCCTCCGCGCACCCTTGTGAAGCATGGAGGTGAAGTGGTCATGGGCGAGGTTCTCTTTCCCGTCATGCTGAGTCACCCATCCCGCACCGTTGCGCAACCGATGAATGAAGTTTTTGCGGCACCTAGAGTTCACCCGTAGGTGGAAGTATTTCGTGTTGGCGTCGCCCTCCTTGAGGTTGCAAATCCTGGAACACTGCCTCTTCCTTGCCCTCTCCATAGCAGCTAAACTGATCACCCTTCTTTTGAGCCTTGCTCTAATGTCCCTCTCCTCCGGTGATAGTTGTCTTGTCTCCATTGCCACGTGTAACCGCAGGATGACCTCCAAGGCCATGTGTAGTTGAAGCTTTGCATCCGAGAAGAAGGAGTTGCTCCATCTCCGCAGGCAAAGCCCCGCCCGGCTTAGCTTGTGGAAGAGGCGATGACAAGGCTCCGGATGCAGGCTGGGCTTTGCCCAAGCATCCACGACCACCTGCTTGAACCCAGGCAACCGGATCCAGAAGTTTTTGAAGCGGAACACCCTCGGGCGTTTGGGGCCACAACGTCAGCCGCCAGAAGGAGCGGACAGTGGTCAGACAACGACGATGATAGGGCATGAAGGACATGGCTGCCAAATCGGACGTCCCAGCTTGCATTGCAGAAGAAACTGTCCAGCTTACAAGTGGACCTCCTTCAACTCGCAACCATCAAGAGCCGCTCTAAACCTGTTGATTCTCGAGTACTCAGCATTCCTCATGTTCTTGTCCCGCGCTCGATGGATCTGATTGAAGTCTCCGGTGACCAACCACATGTCCCTTGTAGCCGGCTTCTGGGAGACAATCTCGGCAACAAATTCATCCTTTCGGTTTCGAGCTGTGGGGCCATACACCGTAGTGATCTTGAAGGTCACCTCCGAGCCAACAATGCTCATCAAGGCCGACAGGTGGAAAATACCAAGTGTAACGTCAGAGACGGTGATTAGGTCCTCATCCCAAAGCAGGAGGATCCCGCCTCTTGTGCCCGTCGCCTGCAGCTAGGCAACCCCTTAAGCCTAGCCCCGCCAACCGAGGCCATGATAAATTGATCGACCAACTCCATCTTCGTCTCTTGTAGGCAGACCAAATTACAGGACGAGGCAACGAGGGATTGCAGCACCGTTGCTCTTCTAGCAGGACCGTTCAGACCCCTCACGTTCCAGTTTAACACACACAGGCTTTGCTCTAACATTGCAAACAAAGATGACTCAGGAAGGAAGAGTGACACACTGAAATCTGAACGCACAAGCTGCACACACAACCAGGGAACATTAACCCAAATACTATTCATGAAGTTATGGTACAATAGAACGCCAAGGATGCATTGAACAACAAATCAAAATGGAAATGCTATTTCCTTACAACTTCAAGTGAGTGTTCTACTGTCTTGTACACATTCTGTTTCGCTTACTCGATGTTAAGTGTAATTGATGAGTTATCCGTGCGCAGGTTCCACTTGATTCTGCTAGTCATTCAGGTTGGCGCGGGAAGAGTACTTGTCATGGACTCGAAACATAATGATCCTGACATGTGGGCGGACCTGAGTGAAATGCTCCAGAGGTAATTTCAATCATTATCGCACTATATTGGCAACTTTCGTTCTTTCCTGATATCAAGTAATTAATAACCCCTTTATTCATTTACTTTGCCGGACAGGGTTTGGAAAAAGTTCACCAAGAAGGCTAGGGGTGAATGGAAAGAGGAGCTGCGATTTCAATAACTCAATGTAAGTAGTACTAGCTAGGTCCGCGCATCTCTTTGATTCTAGTTTGAATATCATTATCATGCTTGATTATTATTTTGATTGAACTCTATTCTCGTAAAGTGCTCGAGGCAGGGAGACGGGAACAATTTATATGGATACTACGTTCGCGAGTTCATTCGCCATACGACCTGTGAGAAGGGCAGATGTTTACAACAACTTGAAGTACGTAAACAATATTCACAATTTTATTTTATTACCATCAATTGTGTTGAGTTTCATTCATTCATATATATATATATATATATATATATATATATATATATATATATATATATATATATATATATATATATATATATATATTGACCCCCTTCTTTAAATTAGATCCAACGGAGGCGGGACGAACTCCTACCAAAGGATCGCGTACGAGCAATTCAAGAGGAATTGGCGGGATTCTTACTTGAAGAGGTCATAGCTAAAACTGGAGAATACCATCGGGAATTGGTAGGGGATTTTGGACATTAGATATTAGGGATCGTAAGAGATATTATATTGTATATATGCATGAACGTGTACTATATGTAGTAGCATCGAATATCTTTACGAAAACTTGTTGTTCGACCAATCACGGAGAAAGATGTCACTTCTCTATATTCATGACGATGTTGTGTAACGGTTTCTTCATTGCTATTAGTAGCTAGCGTCGAGTTGAATGGATGAAACCCTCACTAGTAGAAATCAGGCCTTTCGACCGGAGCATTAGTCCCGGTTGCATTTTGCACCGGGACTAATGCCACCATTAGTCCCGGTTCGTGAGTATAAGCATTAGTCCCGGTTTGTTAGGACCCTTTAGTCCCGGTTGATAACACCAACCGGGACTAAAGGGGTGGTGGCAACCGTTCAGCTGACGCGAGCACTTTTAGTCCCGGTTGGTGTCACCAACCGGGACTAAAGGTCCCAACCGTTCAAACCTCGCGCCTTGGAAGTTGTTCCGCGCGAGATCATATACATCCTCTCCTCTCCTCTCTTCTTCCCCATCGAAAACGCTACAGTAACGCGACCGGCCACCATTTCTGTTCGTCTCCCTCTCCTCTCTTCTTCCCCATCCTCCACCATGAATCCACGAACTCGCTACGGGAACGTGCTCGCACATGGCACGACCAATCTCCATGTCGTCTACACAAACGACAGCGCCAAAGTCGAGGGTTTTCTTTCCATGTTTGAGGAATGGCTTCAAGAGGAAAAACACAAGTTCATGGGCCTCGATCTCGAGTACATGGCCGATGCAATGTGGGTGAAACTATGATACCATGCCAAGTTTCAACCATTTCAGAGTTCGTTTGTGGTGCTTTTTAATTTCAGGGTCATTTAGCTCAAAAAAATTCATTAAATGCATGAAAAATAGCAAATGAAGTTAGATAGGGTTGAAATTTTAGGATGTGGTTTCTAATAGTGCATATTGAATGCAAAAAAAGTCTGGAGTTGAAATAAGTTAAAAAAATTGAAATCCTTTTGTAACAGACGAGTTTTCGTCCGAAACCCTGATACTTCGAAAGAGATTGTCCATTTTGTACACGAAGTGCATCCAATTTTTGCCGTAACCCTCTCAACTTTTTAGCACATGCTATGTGGGTGAAATTATGATACCATGCCAAGTTTCAACCATTTTAGAGTTCGTTTGTGGTGCTTTTTAATTTCAGGGTCATTTAGCTCAAAAAAATTCATTAAATGCATGAAAAATAGCAAATGAAGTTAGATAGGGTTAAAATTTTAGGATGTGGCTTCTAATGGTGCATATTGAATGCAGAAAAAGTCTGGAGTTGAAATAAGTTAAAAAAATTGAAATCCTTTTGTAACAGAAGAGTTTTCGTCCGAAACCCTGATACTTCGAAAGAGATTGTCCATTTTGTACACGAAGTGCATCCAGTTTTTGCCGTAACCCTCTCAACTTTTTAGCATATGCTATGTGGGTGAAATTATGATACCATGCCAAGTTTCAACCATTTTAAAGTTCGTTTGTGGTGCTTTTTAATTTCAGGGTCATTTAGCTCAAAAAAATTCATTAAATGCATGAAAAATAGCAAATGAAGTTAGATAGGGTTGAAATTTTAGGATGTGGCTTCTAATGGTGCATATTGAATGCAGAAAAAGTCTGGAGTTGAAATAAGTTAAAAAAATTGAAATCCTTTTGTAACAGACGAGTTTTCGTCCGAAACCCTCATA
Source organism: Elymus sibiricus (assembly GCA_039707655.1). Classification (NCBI taxonomy): domain Eukaryota; kingdom Viridiplantae; phylum Streptophyta; class Magnoliopsida; order Poales; family Poaceae; genus Elymus; species Elymus sibiricus. Next base: position 33,231,574 of record CM077671.1, read on the forward strand.
CTTCGAAAGAGATTGTCCATTTTGTACACGAAGTGCATCCAGTTTTTGCCGTAACCCTCTCAACTTTTTAGCACATGCTATGTGGGTGAAATTATGATACCATGCCAAGTTTCAACCATTTCAGAGTTCGTTTGTGGTGCTTTTTAATTTCAGGGTCATTTAGCTCAAAAAAATTCATTAAATACATGAAAAATAGCAAATGAAGTTAGATAGGGTTGAAAATTTAGGATGTGGCTTCTAATGGTGCATATTGAATGCAGAAAAAGTCTGGAGTAGAAATAAGTTAAAAAAATTGAAATCCTTTTGTAACAGACGAGTTTTCGTCCGAAACCCTGATACTTCGAAAGAGATTGTCCATTTTGTACACGAAGTGCATCTAGTTTTTGCCGTAACCCTCTCAACTTTTTAGCACATGATATGTGGGTGAAATTATGATACCATGCCAAATTTCAACCATTTTAGAGTTCGTTTGTGGTGCTTTTTAATTTCAGGGTCATTTAGCTCAAAAAAATTCATTAAATGCATGAAAAATAGCAAATGAAGTTAGATAGGGTTGAAATTTTAGGATGTGGCTTCTAATGGTGCATATTGAATGCACAAAAAGTCTGGAGTTGAAATAAGTTAAAAAATTGAAATCCTTTTGTAACAGACGAGTTTTCATCCAAAACCCTGATACTTCGAAAGAGATTGTCCATTTTGTACACGAAGTGCATCCAGTTTTTGCCGTAACCCTCTCAACTTTTTAGCACATGCTATGTGGGTGAAATTATAATACCATGCCAAGTTTCAACCATTTTAGAGTTCGTTTGTGGTGCTTTTTAATTTCAGGGTCATTTAGCTCAAAAAAATTCATTAAATGCATGAAAAATAGCAAATGAAGTTAGATAGGGTTGAAATTTTAGGATGTGGCTTCTAATGGTGCATATTGAATGCAAAAAAAGTCTGGAGTTGAAATAAGTTAAAAAAATTGAAATCCTTTTGTAACAGACGAGTTTTCGTCCGAAACCCTGATACTTCGAAAGAGATTGTCCATTTTGTACACGAAGTGCATCCAGTTTTTGCCGTAACCCTCTCAACTTTTTAGCACATGCTATGTGGGTGAAATTATGATACCATGCCAAGTTTCAACCATTTCAGAGTTCGTTTGTGGTGCTTTTTAATTTCAGGGTCATTTAGCTCAAAAAATTCATTAAATGCATGAAAAATAGCAAATGAAGTTAGATAGGGTTGAAATTTTAGGATGTGGCTTCTAATGGTGCATATTGAATGCAGAAAAAGTCTGGAGTTGAAATAAGTTAAAAAATTTGAAATCCTTTTGTAACAGACGACTTTTCGTCCGAAACCCTCATACTTCGAAAGAGATTGTCCATTTTGTACACGAAGTGCATCCAGTTTTTGCCGTAACCCTCTCAACTTTTTAGCACATGCTATGTGGGTGAAATTATGATACCATGCCAAGTTTCAACCATTTCAGAGTTCGTTTGTGGTGCTTTTTAATTTCAGGGTCATTTAGCTCAAAAAAATTCATTAAATGCATGAAAAATAGCAAATGAAGTTAGCTAGGGTTGAAATTTTAGGATGTGGCTTCTAATGGTGCATATTGAATGCAGAAAAAGTCTGGAGTTGAAATAAGTTAAAAAAATTGAAATCCTTTTGTAACAGACGAGTTTTCGTCCGAAACCCTGATACTTCGAAAGAGATTGTCCATTTTGTACACTAAGTGCATCCAGTTTTTGCCGTAACCCTCTCAACTTTTTGGCACATGCTATGTGGGTGAAATTATGTTACCATGCCAAGTTTCAACCATTTTAGAGTTCGTTTGTGGTGCTTTTTAATTTCAGGGTCATTTAGCTCAAAAAAATTCATTAAATGTATGAAAAATAGCAAATGAAGTTAGATAGGGTTGAAATTTTAGGATGTGGCTTCTAATGGTGCATATTGAATGCAGAAAAAGTTTGGAGTTGAAATAAGTTAAAAAAATTGAAATCCTTTTGTAACAGACGAGTTTTCGTCCGAAACCCTGATACTTCGAAAGAGATTGTCCATTTTGTACACGAAGTGCATCCAGTTTTTGACGTAACCCTCTCAACTTTTTAGCACATGCTATGTGGGTGAAATTATAATACCATGCCAAGTTTCAACCATTTCAGAGTTCGTTTGTGGTGCTTTTTAATTTCAGGGTCATTTAGCTCAAAAAAATTCATTAAATGCATGAAAAATAGCAAATGAACTTAGATAGGGTTGAAATTTTAGGATGTGGCTTCTAATGGTGCATGTTGAATGCAGAAAAAGTCTGGATTTGAAATAAGTTAAAAAAATTGAAATCCTTTTGTAACAGACGAGTTTTTGTCCGAAACCCTGATACTTCGAAAGAGATTGTCCATTTTGTACACGAAGTGCATCCAGTTTTTTCCGTAACCCTCTCAACTTTTTAGCACATGCTATGTGGGTGAAATTATGATACCATGCCAAGTTTCAACCATTTCAGAGTTCGTTTGTGGTGCTTTTTAATTTCAGGGTCATTTAGCTCAAAAAAATTCATTAAATGCATGAAAAATAGCAAATGAAGTTAGATAGGGTTGAAATTTTAGGATGTGGCTTCTAATGGTGCATATTGAATGCAGAAAAAGTCTGGAGTTGAAATAAGTTAAAAAAATTGAAATCCTTTTGTAACAGACGAGTTTTCGTCCGAAACCCTGATACTTCGAAAGAGATTGTCCATTTTGTACACGAAGTGCATCCAGTTTTTGCCGTAACCCTCTCACTTTTTAGCACATGCTATGTGGGTGAAATTATGATACCATGCCAAGTTTCAACCATTTCAGAGTTCGTTTGTGGTGCTTTTTAATTTCAGGGTCATTTAGCTCAAAAAAATTCATTAAATGCATGAAAAATAGCTAATGAAGTTAGATAGGGTTGAAATTTTAGGATGTGGCTTCTAATGGTGCATATTGAATGCAGAAAAAGTCTGGAGTTGAAATAAGTTAAAAAAATTGAAATCCTTTTGTAACAGACGAGTTTTCGTCCGAAACCCTGATACTTCGAAAGAGATTGTCCATTTTGTACACGAAGTGCATCCAGTTTTTGCCGTAACCCTCTCAACTTTTTAGCACATGCTATGTGGGTGAAATTATGATACCATGCCAAGTTTCAACCATTTCAGAGTTCGTTTGTGGTGCTTTTTAATTTAATAGACGTGTTTTCGATCGTCCGATCAAAGTTATTTAACTTAATATTATATAAAATATATGCAACTAAAATTATCAAAGTTATTTTTGTTAAAAACTTCATAAAGTATTTTCTGTTAAGAACTTTAAATATTCAATTTACTAGCACTTTGAATTTACTAGCGAGGTGGGACTAAACTCCCACCACAGCCGTGCTGCCTTCCCGCGCGAATTTGGGCCGCCGAAAAGGCCTCTTTAGGCCCGGTTGGTATCACCAACCGGGACTAAAGGGAGGACCTTTAGTCCCGGTTCGTGGTTACAACCGGGACTAAAGACCCTTTAGTCCCGGTTGTAACCACCAACCGGGACTAAAGGTCCTGGGGTATTTAACGCGGGACTTTTCGAAATCTTCCCAACCTCTCCCATTCTCCATCGACGACGACGCCCTGCCCCGACGCCGCCAGGCTGCCGAGCTCGCCGCCGCCCCCCGAGCCCGTCCTCGTCGTCGCCGCCGCCCCCGAGACCGTCCTCGCCGCCGCCCCCGAGCCCGTCGTCGCCGCCGCCCCCGAGCCCGTCGTCGCCGCCCCCGAGCCCGTCGTCGCCGCCTCGAGCCCGTCATCGCCGCACGCCGCCCGTGCCTCCTCGTCCTCGTCGACGTCGTCACCGCCGCCGACACCGGACGCCACCTGCGCCTCATCCCCGAGCCCCGTCGTCACCGCCCGCACCTCCTCCCCCGAGCCCCGTCGCGCCGGTGAGCTCCTGCCGGCCACCTAGTTGTTTTAGTTTTTTTAGTTTAGTTGTTTTAGATTTTTTAGTTTAGTTGTTTTAGTTTAGTTTAGTTTAGTTGTTTTAGTTTAGTTTAGTTTAGTTTAGTTGTTTTAGTTTAGTTTAGTTTAGTTGTTTTAGTTTTTTAGTTTAGTTTTTTAGTCTCGAGTCCCGAGTCGTCGAACCACAAGTCCCGAGTCGACGAACCATGTGTCTCGACCATGGTTTTGCCCTGTTTTTCATGGCGCGCGTCCAGTTTCGTCCGTACGGCCGTCGGACCCGTTTTTTGCCCGTGACCCGTGGTACACGTTTTTTCCCCGTGTCGCCGTACGTGGATCCGTATGTGCCTCGACCATTGGTTTTGCCCTGTTTTTCATGGCGCGCGTCCAGTTTCGTCCGTACGGCCGTCGGACCCGTTTTTTGCCCGTGACCCGTGGTACACGTTTTTTCCCTTGTCGCCGGTGACGATCGTCGGGGACTCCTCACCGGCGATCGTCGGGGACTCGGGGTTCGTCGACTCGGGATTCGATGATGTATTAGTGATACTATTCGATGATGTATTAGTGATATTATATGATCGTATTGTGCATTGCCTTGTATTGATTTGCATATCTCCGGTTCTGCTTATTGGATGCATTCTAATTGTTTTATATTTGTTCTGGATTACTTAAGCTATGGACGGTAGAGACAGAGACCATGATCAAGAGAACGCCATGTACGACCTGATACGCTCCGGAAACGAAGAGAATGAAGTAGATGATGGCTCACAATACCTTAACCCATCCGGTGAGGGAATTGAGGAAGAACAACCAAGAGACGAAGGCGAATCAGCTGACGATGGCGAAGAAATTTTTGTCCATTCAACAGAGTCCGGCGAGGTATTAATTTGCCCTCTGGTGATCATCAGATGTATTGATTGATTTGTATATATTAACGAATCTTTCTTCCTTTTAGCCCTCCGGATCGAGCAAATCTTCTACAAGGGTTAAACGTGGCCCGACAAAAAAGTTGAAAGGAGGCGTAAAGTTTAACATCGATAAAATCAGAGCAGATGGCGAACCGATTGCTCCTAAAGAGAATGCGGACAAATTTATACGTCAATGCGGAGTTATCGTTAGGGACGAAATCCCAATCATCGTTCAAGAATGGAATCGGCCAAAAAATACCCAAGGAGTTTCTTTTGTCAGCCAAAGAGCAAAAGATCTGCTTTGGGAGGAGCTAATGAAATATTTCACCCTACCAGAGGTTCTCACAGATCTCCAACGGGAGAAAGTCAAGAAGTGTGCTCTTAAGAAGATGGCCACACAATTCCAGTCTTGGAAGAAAAGATTATGGAAAAGTTACTTGAAAAACAAAAGGAAGACTCCAGTATTCGAAGGAGAATATGTGAAGTTAGCAGATGACTGGGACGAATTTGTGAAGTTCAAGGAATCAGAAGAAGCTAAGAAACGGTCGAGAATAAACAAGATAAATGCCAACAAAAAAACGTGGCACCATCGTCTAGGGCCAGGCGGCTACAAGTATGGGTTGCCTAAGTGGAATGAATCTGAGCGAAACATGAGGGCTGCAGGGGTCTCTCCAGTAACAGATACTTGGCCCGAGAGGTGCATGACTTGGTTTTATGCACATGGAGGAAAGTTGGACCCAAAGACAGGCCAGGTTCTTGAATAGGCCAGTCTTAAAGATGCCACGGCCGAGATAATTAAAGCAATAGCCGAAGCTCGAGCGGGTATGTACCAGCCGGAGAGAGAGAGAACGACGAGCTTTCGCGCGCCCTCAAGAATGCTGAACACCCGGGATGAACACGAGGCAAAGGCATGGCTCCGTGGTTTATGGGGTTTGCGGATTGGAACGACAGCTACAGAAGTCGTGACAGAAAGAAGAAGCATGAAGTAGATCGGATCAAGGACTTGGAACGCAAATATAACATGCAGCAGGAGCAAATCAACAAACTTAGCCAGCAAAGCGCGTCTCAGCAGCAGCAGCAACCAGCAGATCTAGCATTGGATGGTACCATTCCATCATCTATGCCGAAAAGCAGCGTGGGTTCCACGGAGGTCCCGACCGATGATGCACTGCTGGCTCGCTACCCCGTGGATGATATCTTAGAGTCGACACCTTGTGAGCTACACATGAAACTGAAGAACATATCCATGAAGGCGGCGGACGGCTTTGCTTTACCGAGTGGACATGAAGCAACTTTCCACGGCAATCCGATTACACCTGGCTATGCTCGTGTCGGGGTGGATCAAGTTGTGCCGGCATATGAAACACTAGATCTTGACCACCTTGGAGGTGAAGGGGAGCGGACACTGGGAGAAGCCAAGCGTTGTGTCATTTTATGGAAAAAGGAATGCATCGTGTTTCCAAACTCGGTGACAAGGCCACCGACTCCTCCTCCAAGTCCGCCGCGTCACCAGACTCCAACCCTCCCCGAGACGGAGCGCAGGGTGAGTTCTTCGAATCCATCTCCGCCGCGCCAGCCGAATCCATCCCACCCCGAGACGGAGCGCATGGCGAGTCCGCGATATCAAGCTCCGCCACGTCAGCAGAGTCCATCCCACCCCGAGACAGAGCCTAGCGTGAGACGTCCGCGATATCAAAAACCAGCGTCTCCAAAGCGGAAGAGAACAGAAAAGAAGAAACCCGAGCCTCCTGCCAAAAAGAAGTTATCTTACGAGAAGACTGACGAGGAACTCGAAGAATCAGTGAAGCTCGCTTTGCAGGCCTGTTTTGGACCGAAATCGCCCCCGCCGCCAAAGGAGAAAGTACCCGACGAGGTCGTACAACACTTTATTGATGCAGCTAAACCGGCGGCGAAAAGACCGGTATCAGACTATGAACACTGTATTACCAAGCTGTCCGCCGCATCATCCCAGAAAAGACAGAAGTCGAGTGGTAGCAGTAAATGCGGGAAAACTGTTCCCCAGCTCAGAAAACAGGCAGTCCAATCGATCAGCCCGCTCAAGGTGAGTGCCAATAACGTGGAAATAACCGACGCTGATAGAGAGACTGCTAAAATGCTCGGTATCACCGTTGAACAATACCTAGAGATCGAGGAATTTCCACCGTTAGATCCGAAGGAAATAGAACGACAATATGTCCCCGGGGAACCTCTGGTCCTTCCTGACGACGAGAAGCTTCTAACAACGCAAATGTACAAATTGCATAAGTGGTACATGAGAGAAATAAAGAACGGGATGGAGAGCCTCATGGTGAAAGTCGAGAAAGAGCATTACGTCCATAAAAATGCTTTGTGGATTCATAACTCGGAATTTTTTCAGTTATTCAATCAAAAAGCACTCGACAAATCTATCGTCAGTTGCTATTGTCTGTAAGTGATTTCTTTCTGTAATTTAAGTCTCTAGCTCAGCTCATTCATTGCATGTTCTTATATATACTCACTATATTCTTTTATGTGGTATTATGCAGAATGAAGATTTTTGAATTGAAAAGAGCTGGAGTCTATGGCATTGGGTTCATTGACCCAAATACCGTCAATGAAGAAGTGTTGAGAAGGGACCCTATAGACACGGAGAAAATGCTTCTAAGGTTTTTGAAGGCCCTAAAGTACAAAGCAGAAATACTTTTACCTTGGAACTTCCAGTGAGTGTTTACTGTCTTGTACTACAAATTCTATTTTTGCTTATATATATATATATATATATATATATATATACTTGATGTTAAGTGTAGTTGATGAGTTAAGCATGCCCGCTTATACAAATCGTGTGCGCAGCTACCACTGGATCCTTCTAATCATTAGAGTTGACGATGGAACTGTTGAAGTACTGGCCTCGCTAAGTAAAGACCCTAAAGATTACAAAAGCTTGCATTTGTTGCTCGGAAGGTAATTTCAATCATTGACGCACTATGTCGGCTTCTTTATTAGTTCATTTCCTGATATCAAGTAATTAATAATTCCTTTTTTCATTTTGTTTGCCGGGCAGGGTTTGGGAAAAGTTCTCCAAAGATGTCACCGGTGAATGGAAAGAGGAGCTGAGATGGCGAAAGCCCAGGGTAATTAAGTAGTACTAGCTACGTCTGCGCATCTCTTTAATTTTAGTTTTAATACCATTGTCATGCTTCATTATTATCTGATTGAATTCTATTCTCGTAAAGTGCATGAGGCAGGCAGAGGGGACTGAACTATGTGCATATTACGTTTGCGAGAACATTCGCTTCATGACCGAAAGCAACAAGAGTGCAAGAGATCTTTGGGTACGTAAACACCATTCATATTTTTTATCATGATCTAATACATATACACAGAACTAACATGTTCATATTGATCACCTTCTTTAAAGATGCACGAGATGCGGGATAAGCTCCTACCAACGGACCGCATACGAGCAATTCAAGAGGAAATTGCCGGATTTTTGCTTGAGCAGGTCATATCTCCCGACGGAGAATACCATTACAAGATCCCCAAATGATCTGCAAATTGTACAAGAAATTGTATATACCAAATTGTATATATATGTGTGTGTGATCGTACGAGAAATTCTATGATATATGTTCGTACGAGAAATTTTATGATATATGATCGGTTCTACGAAGTATTCTATTATATATGCATAACGTGTACAGTATGTAGTAGCGTAAAATATGCTTGAAATGAAAAAGAATTAAATGGAAAACACAAAATGAAAAGGAAAATAAACAATAACACTAAACCCCTAAACAGTAAACCTCTAAACCTTTAGTCCCGGTTGGTGCTACCAACCGGGACCAAAGGTCCCCATGCCCTGGGGCGCTGCCGCTCCCACGTGGCCAGGGTTTAGTCCCGGTTCGTAGCCAACCGGGACTAAAGCCTTAGACCCTTTAGTTTCTATACTTTAGTCCCGGTTGGGGAACCGGGACTACAGGCCCTTCCCAACCGGGACTAAAGGCCTGATTTCTACTAGTGCCTAAACCCTCCAAAACCCATCCTTTCAAATAAAAACTTAAACCCCAGCGCTTGGCAGGGGCTGACACGTGACGGACTTTTAGTCCCGGTTGGTGTTACCAACCGGGACTAAAGGTCCTCCTGCCTGAGCGCTCCACAACGGCCACGTAGAGCCCCTTTAGTCCCGATTCGTAACACAACCGGGACTAAAAAGGGGGGCCTTTAGTCCCGGTTGCACATTTCTACTAGTATTGTCGATCTTTCACCTTTGGTTCTCCGTAGAAACCCGTGAATTTTCATGGCACTGAGCGTCGATCCATGTTCTGTATCAATACATCCATATGGTTCGAGTTGCGAGCTACAGTTTTTCAACTCGACTTGAATAACCGCCGACCAAAACAGGCCAATACCTCCACTCAAGCCAATACTGTCCACTGCAAAGCATCCTTCAAATCCCAAAAGACTCTGCAAACTTTCAACTCTGGCAGCCTGAATCTTAGCCTCCATCACAAACAGGAGCCTGGGCCTTTCTTGCTCCACAATTAATACTGCAAAGTTCTCGAGCAGTCGCCTATATTTCTCAAGCCCGTGACAGTTCCAACTAAGACAATTCATTGTGACCGGCAGTGCTGCTCTGCAGCCGTTCTCGGGAATTGACTGGAGTAGGTTTCTTCTTTTTTCTTCTTCCTCTCAACCATCTCCCCTTTATCAGAGGAGTTAGTCAGATCATCACAATTGCCCTGATCAGACGTGGTACACCCATTAGTTACCTCAGGGATATGTGCTTCATTTGTCAGCAAGAGTGGATCAACTCTCCTGTACACCTGCTGATTGGTCTGTTGCCCTTCCTTCAGGGCCGGGCCGGCAAAATCAGGAGCCCTGTGCCAACCCTAAAATGAGGCCTAATTTGAGTGCATAATTTTCTTTGAAAGATTCACCTAGCAATGTCGTAAACCGGAGGTACACAACCCTGGCCCAAAGCTGGAGTTTATCCAATTTAAGTTCAGAGGGTCGCATGCATTCATCCAACTCCGACGGAATGACGGCGTTCTTACTGACATGCCATGGCTAAGCCTCCCACACACGATCCCGGTCCCTTTGACTTGAAAATTCTGCCACGAACATGTTCTCCCCATCAAATCGAAAGACAAATCCTTTAAGGTTCCTCCATGCCGGTTCTAGGGACGCTTGAGATTGTCTTGATGTGGAACAAATTCTTATACAACTAGATGATGCCCCGCGCGTTGCTGCGGGCATGATCCGAAATAATATGTATAAACAATATAACATCATGATAAAGAGAGTATTAGCCTTTCCTTCAAGATTTACATTCCCTGTCCATTGTTGATCAAGTTAATAGTTATTATACAATTAAAAGATATGCCAAGCAATGCATGGGATGATATTTGGCAATTGGAATCCTGGCGAGAGGATTTGGTTAGTATTCTATCTGCCATTTTTGAAAGTATCATGTTCTAGAACTACTTGAACTACTATAGTAGGGGCATATGTCCATGTCGTTGTCTACCCAAATCACATTCGAACACATCTGAAACTCACATGAATAAATGATTAGTCGCACCAAATTCTGATATTAATAGAGGGAGAAAGAAGGCAAAGATTGTGAGAAATCATGAAACAAATATTGTAGCAATAGCATGACGACTCTTTTGGCATCATCTAGTAATATTAATTATAGAAGTGATGCCACATTGATCAGAAAGGACATTTACTTATTTTAATATAAGAAAGCTCAAATTAGATGATGAAAGACTTGTGTATCTTATTCTTTTAGCTCGTGCATACCTGTCATAAAAAGAGCAACTTCAACCCTTAATCATAGAACAATTGGTACGTAAGCTGAAATAACATGATAAAAGGTTCCATCTCCATAATATTCATTTACTTCAATCATCTTTGCATCTACTATTCCCTATAAAAGGAAGAGAGGGTTAATCCAACTTAAAATCTGGGGCGTCTAATTACGTAATCAACGGTCTTAAATCGTCGTTAACGAAATCTTTCGTTAACGCATCTTTTCGTTAACGAGGCGACGAAGCCCCACGAGCGCCCCACGAGCGGTTAGCCGCTCCAGCCCCGCCTCCCCCCCCCCCCCCCCCCCCCCGCCCCCCGCTCGCCCCCGCCTCCCCCCCCCGCTCGCCTCGCCCTCCGCTCGCCCCCGCCCCTCCGTTCCCCGCTTCCCCGCCGGTCCCGGTCCTGCCCGCCGCCGGCCCCTCTCCCAGACGCGCCGCCGCCAGCCCCGCCGCAGGGCCCACGTTCCCGACGCCACCAACCCACCCGACTCACCCACGTTCCCGATCCTGCATCGCCGCCCCCAGCCCTGCCGTTCCCGCGCCGACCAGCCCCGCCGATTCCCACCGCCGCCCACATCCCCCGCCGTTCCCGCACCGCCCAGCCCCGACGATTCCGCTGCCCCAGCCCCACCGCCGCCCACCGATTCCCGCCGCCGCCACCGGCCCCTGTCCCAGCCCTGCCGGCGGCACGGCGGCCTGCACGCCCCGCTCTGCCCCTGCGCCTCCGCCGCCGGCCCCGCTCTGCCTACCATCGCCGGATTCGCCGCCGTTGTTGAATGGATCCAGGTGCTGCCGACCGGATGCACCTGCTGGCTGCCGGATTCGTACTTTCTTGAATCCACCAGCTCGATGCAACCGCGTCGTCCACCATGGCGACCAGCAAGGAGGCGTTCCTTGGCGTTCGGTCGTCTCGCCGTACGGTGGTGTCATGTCGACCACCGCGCCCAGCTCTATGGTCTCCGCAGTCGGCCGCCTCCACCATGTCAGCCAGCTCATTGTTGCCCGACGAGACGTCTGTTGCATCATAGAAAAGGCAACTATTACTCATCCAGGATCGATTTCATCTCCAGCTTGCTCCGCCGCGGATGGATCTCAGTCCCTTGGCGTACGTGTCATTCGTGTTGTGCTCCCGCCGGTGGCCGGGGGTGGCGTGACGTGCACGCTCTATTGGAGGAGGAAGCGGGCGGTTGCAGGCAGAGGAAGCGGCTTGCTACTTGCAGAGGAAGATTAGGATTGCATAGCACGATTAGAATAGCTCACTTTATTTGTTTTGGTCCGGATCTATAAACTGTGATTTCATATTTGTTTCTTGGTGCAGGAGCTTCAAGGCAACAGGGCCAGCAGGCTTCACGCCAACACATTCTACGATTTTCTTCCCAAATCTGAAATTATTTATGCACCGGTTTATGAATGTTGACAATTTGACTGCAGCAGGGACTGACAAATAAAGTGCAGTGCTCATCGTTGCATATATATTCAGGCCAACATCAAACTTCAGTGTGAACAGCAGGCAGGGAGCTTCATGTATCATTGGATGTGAGAATTGTTTACTATTGTGAATTGTTTCTGTTTCTTGGAGACATTAACTGTAGCTTCTTATTAGTGCCTAGCATGGTGAAAGAGTTATATTGTTGCGCCTTTCTTGGATTCAGATTCTTCTATTCCACATGGTCACTTATTATGGCCTATTTAGTTTTTTGATTGTTCACTCTCTTATTTGTGTGTTGAGTTAGGAGTTTTCACAGATTAAAGGTATGGTGGAACTGCACATGCCGCACCCACAAGATGGAATTGTCCTCTCGCCCCCTCCATGTCGTTGTTCTATTCCACCACTGATGACATCGGCGTCTGAAGCTGCTCACAGTCATGGGGATAGACTGACTTGTAGCAAAGAGTTGGTAGTCCATTGTCTTTTCTGTGATGAATTAGAGAATATTGCTCATATGTTAATCAGCTGCTCCTCCCTAGCCTTGCTCTCGTCTGAACTTCAAAATTTTCATCCACCTAATGTTGATTCAGTCAAATATCTCTCTTCTGGGATGTTTTTGAGGAATTGCACATTTCTGCTACCAAGATTGCTGATGATCATGTGTTGTGGTCCAACAGGTATTCAAATGAAATTAAGAGAGGGCTCTTTATGGATTGGAGCACTATGTTGTCTCACCTATCTGTCATATTCTAATTTTGTCCTTCCTTTCTTTTCCATTAATCCCAGTGTATAATTTGCCTTTGTATAGTTCTCAGTTGTATGATGTAGTTCAGGCTGGATTAAGCACGCTGTAGTCCCTGTATAAAAGGCGGCGAGTGATGCCTCACCCTCTCTGAACTGAATATTATGTGCTTCTGTATTGTTCGAAGAAGATAAATAGTCTTTATGCGATTCATTTTTCCATTTGAATGCACTCATTTTTAATGGATTAGTTAAAACATCAAACTATCATTCTTTCTAGAGTGCTGATGTGCTATTTTTTCAGCCTAACACATGGAACTATCTATAGATTTCATGGTTTATGCAAATTAGCTGAGCTAGGAATTTTTTGTGAAGTTAAAGTTGGTGTTAACTTGCTTCACATAGGAAATTCTGATGCGAGCATCAGCTTGCATGGTTCCTGCAGAAGGATGTAGACGGTAGAGATGACAAATCCATCAACAAACGGGATTATGTGACTTGAGTCTACTGTATACTTATTTGCAACCTTCTCTTTCTCTGCTGCTGTTTCGGGATTCTTTCTGATGAAATTCTGTTAATGTTTCGACCTACAGCCGAGCTATGACACTCATTCCCTACTACACTGGTGGCTTCATACTCTTTATAACATTGCTATGCATCGCCGTAAAGATCTCCCAGCCCATTGCATGCTTATTTTGGTGGAAGATTTGGAAGGAGAGAAACAGTAGGATTTTCAACGGCAAGGCGAGTGACTTCATCAGAACCTGCAACCTCACAATCGACGAGCTGCACACTTGGCTGATATCACTTTATAAGATAGGTAATTCAAAAAAAAATGATCCTTGGGAGTGTTCTGTTCTTATAATTGTCGCGGCATTTATTCCTTTAGTGTTTCAAAATTTCCTGTCCATATCACATATGTCAATGTCTAGCTCATCTGCTCATTAAAATAGTCTAATCTAATATGTTTGCTGTGTAACCAGATCAACATTTAGTTATTATCCAAATATTCCTTCCCTCTCCAACCCTAGCAGCAAGGGAAGCCTCACACACTCCCTCCGCCTACCGCAGCTCAATGCATGGGCACATGCGAATGTGCTCTGCCGTGGCCATCATGTCGCCCATCTTTGTGCCTTGGGTTCGGTGACAGTGACGACGACAGTGAGGACGGCCCGAACGGGATCGATCGGGATGAGAGAGCGAAAGAGAAGGGAAGAATGTTCGGAGCGAAGCACATGGGAGCCCCATAAATAAGATTCACTTCATTCCTATGGTGTTAATAAGGTGTAGTATTTGAGTGCACTCCAAGCACTAATGCGAACTAAAAGGTTGTATTTAGATTTGTAACAGTTGGCTCATGGACCATGCTTATAAATTTGTGATTAAAATGGCGGGATTGACACGGAGGATGATTACCCGTTCCGTGAAGCAGATGGATCATGCAACAAGAACAAAGTAAGATGGAGGTGTAGTGACGTAGAAAACTACCTTGAGCATGTTTAGAACATGATGTGTCATATTCATTCAATCTGTCTGCTTGTTTTGCAGCTGGAAAAGCACGTGCTAACAGTCGATGGCTACAAGGATGTACCTGCTAACAAGGAAGACATGTTTTTACAGGCTGTTGCCCAGCAACCTATTAGCGTAGGAATATGTGGCAGCGCTAGAGCATTTCAACTACACTCCCAGGTTTGAATGCAATCGTGTTCTCACTAATAAGATCGTTTAGAGGGAGTATAATTTTACCACACGTTGTACTTGACTTCCATTATTTTCTTATTCAGGGTATCTTAGATGGTTCATGCCCAACGTCTCTTGATTACACAGTGCTAATTGTGGAATATGGTTCTGTAGGTGGCATGGATTACTGGATTGTGAAAAATTCTTCGGGTGAAAGATGGGGAACAACGGGATATATGCACACGCATCGAACCACTGGCACGTGTCATGTATCTGTGGTATAAACATGATGGCATTGTTCCCTACAAAAACAAGCCCGAATGCTCCTTTACAAGGCCCTGCTCCAAGCAAATGCAGTGCTTTTACCTCGTGCGCTGAAGGATCCACATGTTGTTGCTCCTGGTGTGCGTAGGGATTTTGCCTTTCTTGGAACTGTATAATGCAGTTTGTTGCAACGATAACCGTTTTCGTGATTTAGAAGCTAACCTGGCTGGAAGATTGATAAGATTAAGCTTGCCAAATGATCTAGAATACTTTTCCTTCCAGCTTTATTTTTCTTCACATCCCATTTCAGATTATGTACATACACTCTGTGTTATAGCATTGTAAGTTAGTCAGGTTGCCAACGCGTGAACATATATGAAACCAGATAAATACTTTGTATCATGATGATTATTGAATTTTTGAGCCCTTTTACATTTCAGTTAGTTATAGTAAAACATCTTCTATTTCGGCACATATACAAGTCGCTGTAGTCACATATCATCTTCTTTTTTCTATTATCCATAATAGGATATAATGCTGACACAAATTAGTACTAATATATAATTTTGGCAATCCACATAACCAAAATTTGTTAACCTCTATTTTCCAGGTGTTGGCAAATTTATAGGAGTATTTTGCTATGCATATATAGAATTGGCTTACATAGAATAAAATAAGATTCCGGAGGTAAGCATCTTGAACGAACCAATTGCATTGTAAGGCAGTTTATACTTTTTTTCCTACACTCGAACAGGAAGACTACACTAGATGCTATATTAATTACTACATTATTAAATAGTTGTTGATTTTATTTAAACGAGAATATGTTTCCTGCGATTACTCTATGCAGCAACGTAACCACGGCGTTGTCTCACTTTTCCAAATATAATTTGAGCGACATCAAACATAGTGTATCCATTTGATTTATGTATTTTGCAACATTTATTTTTATTCTATAGTATGTGAATATCATCTGGTTTACGTTTGAGACGTGCGTTGCACGTGCACGCTTACTAGTGAAATATTAGAGGACCATATGAAGGACATAAGCATCCGTGATTTAATAGACACGAATATTGTGGTGAACATGAATACACAAATTGAATTGACAATGGATACACACCAAAAAATAGCACTTTCAGCATCAATTCATTCTGTTAATTCTGTACGAAGCAGATGAAATGTCTTCTCTGGAACATAATGGCACCGAATTTGCCCTAGAAAACCATGTTGAGTTTTACTGCTATGAATGTAAGAATCTGAGAAAAAAAATCTGTAAAAACATCATGAATTTTTGGGACATATCAATTCCATGTGAACAGAGTGGCAACCACATGTGCTAGATTCCGCTGCCTGTGGCGTACACGATCAAATGTTGCAGTATGAAAAAATAATGAGCCAAATTTACTTTGCATAACTTATGAACTGCTAATTCCAGATTAATATGTACAAAATACAGAGAAAAAATATGTATAAATATCAAGAGTTTTAGGCACATACCAATTCCATATGAACAGGGTGGCGACCACATGTGCACATATCAAAAGCTGCAGTACGGAAAAAATAATGAACCAAACTTACTTTGCCTAATTTATGAACTGCTAATCCCAGATTTGTACAAATTAATCAATAACCTGTAATCTAAATGCGTGGGAGACTGGGAGGGAGACAAAGTGGCCGCTAACTACAGAAGCTGGATCCAACGCTTCTCTTGTTGTCAACCTCCGTGCCATGACGGAGGATGTCACTGGCGTGACAGTCGAGTGCACAGTCACCAGAATCATTGTGCAATCTCTTAAACTACCATTAAAATCTACAGAGGGGATGAAGTAGTGGGATGAAGTAATGAAATATCAAAGACAGAACATCCAATACTGGAAAACAGAGTACATAACCTTGAACTCCATTGATGTCGCTCCCTTTAGTCGTAAGTTCGTCGTCGTTGCCGGCAAAACCATCACTGAAAAAAGGAGTAGGACGTCAGCTTGCAGAAAAAGGCCACCACTACTACCATACAATCTCCTCTCTGAATCAGTCGGGGCGGAACCTGTAGGGAGGAGGTGGATCGATCGCTCCTCCAAGCCGTGCCTCTGAACGGAGGCCTTGCGGGGCGTCACTACCAGCCCATCCCTATGGTTGGGGACCTGCCCGGTGCCGCGGCGACTCCATGATAGTGGCCGGCGTCGACACCAAAGCATCGATCCAGGAGAGAAAGAATGGCAAGTCTGGACCCCAGCGGCCGCTCCAATTGTATGGTACCGACCGGAACAAAGCTCCCCAGCAACGCCAGCGGAAGCTTGGCCGGAATGGATGCAGAGAATGGAGAGGAGGACATGACTTTTAGTCACAAAATCCGGCGCAACTTCTAGGAGGAGGGGAAGGGAAAGAAACGGAGAAGATGGGGAGGCGAGAGTCTATTGGAGAGAGGGAGAGGGATAGGGACGAAGAGTTCAGTTATGGAAGACCAAAGAGGCCTCTTCGGTTTCCAGAGAATCAAATCACAGGTTTTTTGAAGAATGCTGATGTGGTGAGCTACATGATCAAAAGAATTATGAATAACTGATGATGTGGCAAGGTTGCTGAGGTGGATAGGATTTTGCATGGCTTAGTGGGACATTGAGGTGGACACTTTGCATGTTAAGAAAATTGGGACCAACTTCTTAAGAATGTAAGATACCTTTACCAGCCAGGATCCACAACTCCTGCGCCTCTTCTTCCCGATCATCAATAACTAGCGGTGTCACCTCCTCCTTTGAGAATATCCACTTCGCCCAAAGACTCCGCTAGCTTCACTCTTGCCGCCCTTGCGACAAAGACTCTTTCTCCCTGCTGCACTCCGGTGGTGTTGCCATCCCCAGATCAGCGATTTGTGCACCCATGGACGAGATCAACGAGTGCCGTCAATGTCTGTTGGATCATAGATGGGCTTTGGCCCATATAAGACAATAATCCCAAATTAATCTCCAAGGCCCATCTAGGTGCATGGCAAGTGACGAAAAGTCTAGTACCATACTGTTAGTGGAGTTAGAGTGAGACACCTTTATGATAGTTTCTCTACCATATGCCATTGACAGCTTGGGATGAGAAGTTGTACAAGCACGCTCCTCCTCCACCTGCCGCCACGCCACGCCGGTTAGGAATGGTTAATTAATTATGAATTAATTAATGGGTTGCTAACGGAAGTGCAACTGTCCGAGACGTTGGAAAACATCTATTCGCGGACTCGGTCATGGACCCTTTCCGATTCATATCTTCCAACGCGACCTTGAAGAACCCATTTATAGTTCGATCCATATATATATTCCAGCATAAATCATTTACTTCCACAGTGCCTACAAAAAAAAGGTCAAAAACAATTTCAGCATATTATGTACTGTATATAAACACACATATGCGGGCATTACATACCTAAATTAATGATATACACAAAAAAAAAGTCGCCTAGTTCTCTCAATGGATCGAATGCAGAGTTCGCCGGTCATGCCTATGATAGGCCGAGTCAGCTATATGTAGATGCACCTACTAATTAATGGCGTTCTACATTTACGAACGCCGCCACAATGTTTGTGGCCTCCACAAAATATACCTATGGCGTGCCGTACCATTTGAACGACACAAGTGATGTGCATAGTCCTGGCGTGAAAACATTAGCCACGCCAACAATAATACGTGAAAGGGGGGATCACTGGGGTCCACATACAAGTGGCGTTTGGTCGAATTTGCACGCCACCACTAAGTCTGTACCAATAACGTACAAATTTAGGCAACGCCAGCACTATTTGAAAATATTAGTGCTAGCGTCGGTTGAAAATGACGCGCCACCAACAAGAGTTGTGGCTAGCCATTTCTCTACTAGTGCCAGGCCCATCTACCCAACGGCATATATAAGGAGACGCTGGCTAGTGGTGTGAACCCTAACTTCACTCTCTCCCTCGTGGACAACCCTAGTCGTCATTTATTGTTCCTCTCAGTGTGCTGCTTTCGGCGATCCCACCCTGACGATCGCATGCGCGGTTGGTCGTCAGTCGAGCTGTTTCCGACGGGGACGATCACATAACCCCGACCCGACGGTACGGCTCGGATTTTAGCTATGGCTGGGAAAACCCTTTGCTGGCCGCGGGCTATCTATTAAAGGCGATGCCAACGTGCCGGTGCCGGGCACCACCGTCCATGCATGGACATTCGAGCTAGCAGTCAAGAAGAGGTATTCATCTCTCTCCTTTTAGCTCTAGTCAAGTAGGAGTGCTAGTGTAGCTGCCATGGATCCCGACCTGACAGCGACGAAGGGTGCGTATTCTACCTCCGCCTGGGGCAGCAGGAGCGCGAGTCGGTGAATGCGACGCGGAGGATCCACACACCGTCGTCAGAGGAGATCAAGGCGCACCTCGTCTCGAAGCACCCAGCAATGCTTCCGTCCTTCTTCTTCGTCGCCGGGCCGCCGTTGGTGCCACCGAAGGAGACGCCCCACGGCTACGGGGTTAAGCTGCGGCCGCGGCACGTCGTGATATGTGCGGCTGGGCCCACGAACTCTCGTCCCAGCTACATCGGCATGAAGATGGAGCACGAGTTCCGGCCGGACACGAAGAAGAAGAAGAAGAAGAAGGAGGTCTGCTTGATCTCGGTCCAGTACCAGAAAATGCGGGAAGAAGCGCTTGGGCTTGCTATCGAGGTACATATTTACATATCAGTAATCGTAATAATGTTGTAGCACCAAGCAGGCAAGCACCACCACATGCCGGTAGAGCTAGATTTTGCCATGTTTGTTTACACGAAATTACTACTCCCATCTCCACTGCTTTTACAATCGAGTATTAGGATTGGTGCATCAGATCAATATTGACCGTTCATTTTTTCGTTTGGACGGTCCAGATATGGAAATACTACTGCATATTTTCGGTAGTATATTTTCCGATCAGGGGCAGTTTCGGTAGTTCACTGTTTACCAAAAACGCGGGCTGGTTCCCTCAAAAAAACGAGTGAAGGGCATTTCTGGAATTTCACGCATTCATCTTTTTTTTTTCATTAGGCATCGCCGTCCTCATGGAATTGTAGCCACGTTCACCCATAGCGTACTGTTCTTTAGGCAACAGACCTCGAACGAGAAAAAAAAAAGCCCAGTCGACCGCTGGCCGCGCTAGGGCGAGAGGACGACGGCGAACCCCGGTCGCCGTGATGGCCCTTCGCGCAGTCAGTGCGGGCGCTAGGGTTTGGCGCCCCGACGTAGGCCGGATGAGCGGGTGCTAGGGTTTGGTGCCCCGCCTTAGGCCGGACGAGCCCGCACTGCGGCGTCGCCCCCATGGTGTCGCATTCGTCGTCGGCGAGATGGCCCTGCCTTCTGGAGCTGGTGGCCGAGGGGGAGGGGGACGAAGGCGAGACGTCGCTGCGGCGGCATGCCCCGTCTCCGTCACGGCCCTGTGCGCCGCCGACTAAGGTACTAGCTTCTTACAGATCTCACTCGTCGATTGATTTGATTTGCCGCATTGGGTTTTGGGTCTGTAATTTGGGTATGTAGTCGTTGAAATTGCACAACTATAGAAGCTAAATTCTTTGTTATTATTACGGTGACGAATGATACAAGTTGTTTTTCTGGTTGACCCTGCAATTAGCTTCTCTGAATTGCGAACATGCTCTGAATTCAGTAGCTGCAGTCCAGAACGGCAGAAATCGATTGAAGCCTGATACGAATCGCTGAATATAGGTTCTGTAGGCGCAGACACTGCATTGTGTAATAATAAATACACCTGTTGAATGATTCCTCAATTCAGAGCCTTGTATCATGATAAAACATATCTGTTTTGAAACTGGAGTGGTCAGTGGTTTAATTTGGAGTGCACTTGGCCTGGACATGGGAGGATAAGATTATATTTTAACTGGCTTACCCCTGTTCCATTTTTGTCCTGCTCCATGAAAAAGTGCTATGAGATGAGGTGAGAGGTACATATTCAGACTCAAAGTCCAAATAAAGTGCCAATGTGGGGACTGTTTAGCAGAATCAAACATGACAGCATTAACCTATCATTCATTGGCATATAATACCCAGAATTGAAACCCCAGGTTAAAAAATAATATATTACTTCCAAGGACCTGAGTTGTAGAACAGGAAATTGCGACCCAAAGTGTAAAGCCACTAAATTTAATTTTTGAAGCACATCTTATTAAACCAAAGGGAAATAGGTACAGAAAATACACTTCTTTCGAAAGCAGAGATAGCATCCATGAAAGAAGAAAAGTGCAAAGCAGCCCCTGCATCATTAGTAAACAATGAAATCAAGCAAGGACTACAAGATTTTGCCCCTCACAGCAGAGCAATGGACTGCATAATTAAAAATAAATGTAGATATGCAATGGACGACCAAAAAAATGTTTGATACAACTTGGAACGCTTTAACAGAATTGAAAACAGTGTGGAAACCTTCTGCGGGGCGAAAACCACACCGCACCCAACCCTATTAACTATGATTCTTTTTATATATTTGTATTAATAATTTTGGCCATCGTGAATGGTCTTCGTCACACTCTTTTTTGAAGAAACGTACTGGTTTTATTTTTGTTACATCAAAAGGAAAAAAAAACGTATTGGATAACCAGCGATGGCGCATCTCCTAATTTCATGGGATTAGGTATCTCCTGATTTGTTAACCAACTGTGCATATCTCCTGATTTGTTAACCAACCGTGCATATCTCGGGCTCCTCATCCATCTAGTTCCAGCACGGGCTCCTCTTCGGCGATCCAGATCCAGCTCTGGTGGCTGGGATCCACGGCTGGTTCTCCTCCTCGTGTGCAGCGCACAGCCGCCGGAGAAGCCCGTGGTGAACGATGTCACGCCGACCTCCTCGTGGACATCCCCAACCTCTCATAGGTACTGCACTAACTCCCCAGGGGCACAACTAGCGTTCCTATGAGTTGCTATGCGTTCCCTAGACCCTAGAATGTCACTTATTTCTAGTGCTACCATTCGGTACTGATTGGCTTCACACTGTATTGTAGATGATTGTGATTTGCCTGAGTTGCTATGTGCTTGTCACGAGCCAGCAGTCCGAGACATCTATTTCACTGATAATAACACGCGGTGTTGCTACCTAAAATGCTACATGCATGAGGTCTGTTGTCACCCGCATGCACTATTGTCAACGAATTTCCTAGTGTTTTATTATTGACCTATACTTTTCCCCATGTTATTAATGTATGCAGGGTTGCAAGTTGTTAACTCCGCCTATGTTGTCTCAACATAGCCGGTCCCAAGCCCGGATAAAGGAGGAGGGTTGTGATAGGCTTGACGAGCCAACGTCAAAACTCAGCCACTCTTATGGAGATGAAACCCAAAAGATTTTCGTTGGGGCGTAACCCTCTCAGCGACGCGCCACATCGGAACCCGGGTGTGGTGGAAAATGGGCAAGGGCCGGGCCGTCACCCCCCAGGTGGCGCGCCGTATCTTGATCTGGATACGGTGGCAAGTGAGCGAGGATCGGGTCGTCGCATCCTTAGTGGCGCGCTACATCGACGCCCGGGTGTAGTGGAAATTGAGCAAGGGTCTTCGCATTTGACTCGACGAGTGGGAAGGGTAAGGAAGCTAGCCGAGCCTAGGAGGATTCGCTTAGGTAGCTGGAACGTAGGGTCTCTGACAGGTAAGCTTCGGGAGGTAGTTGATATCGCGGTGAGGAGAGGCGTTGATATCCTTTGCGTCCAAGAGACCAAATGGAGGGGACAAAAGGCGAAGGAGGTGGAGGGTACCGGCTTCAAGCTGTGGTACACGGGGACGGTTGCAAACAGAAATGGAGTAGGCATCTTGATCAGCAAGAGCCTCAAGGATGGAGTGGTAGACGTCAAGAGACGTGGGGACCGGATTATCCTGGTCAAGCTGGTAGTTGGGGACTTAGTTCTTAACGTTATCAGCGCGTATGCCCCGCAAGTAGGCCACAATGAGAACACCAAGAGAGAGTTCTGGGAAGGCCTAGAGGACATGGTTAGGAGTGTACCGATTGGCGAGAGGCTCTTCATAGGAGGAGACCTCAATGGCCACGTGGGCACATCTAACACAGGTTTTGAAGGGGTGCATGGGGTTTTTGGCTATGGCATCAGGAACCAAGAAGGAGAAGATGTCTTAAGCTTTGCGCTAGCCTACAACATGATCATAGCTAGCACCCTCTTTAAGAAGAGAGAATCACATCTAGTGACTTACAGTAGTGGGCAACACTCTAGCCAGATTGATTTCATCCTCTCGAGAAGAGAAGACTGGCGTGCATGCCTAGACTGTAAGGTGATACCTGGAGAGAGTGTTGTCCCTCAGCATAAGCTTGTGGTTGCTGACCTCCGCTTTCGGATTCGTGTCCAGCGGGACAAGCGTGCCAAAGTCGCTAGAACGAAGTGGTGGAAGCTCAAGGGGGAGGTAGCTCAGGCGTTCAAGGAGAGGGTCATTAAGGAGGGCCCTTGGGAGGAAGGAGGTGATGTAGACAACATGTGGATGAAGATGGCGACTTGCATTCCTAAGGTGGCCTCAGAGGAGTTTGGAGTGTCCAGGGGAAGTAGAAGAGAAGCTAAAGATACCTGGTGGTGGAACGATGATGTCCAGAAGGCAATTAAGGAGAAGAAAGAGTGTTTCAGACGCCTATATCTGGATAGGAGTGCAGACAACATAGAGAAGTACAAGATGGCAAAGAAGGCCGCAAAGCGAGCTGTGAGTGAAGCAAGGGGCCGGGCGTATGAGGACCTCTACCAACGGTTAGACACGAAGGAAGGCGAAAGGGACATCTATAAGATGGCCAAGATCCGAGAGAGGAAGACGAGGGATGTTGACCAAATCAAGTGCATCAAGGACGGAGCAGATCAACTCCTGGTGAAGAACGAGGAGATTAAGCATAGATGGCGGGAGTACTTTGACAAGCTGTTCAATGGGGAGAGTGAGAGCTCTACCATTGATCTGGACGACTCCTTTGCTGATACTAGCAGGCTTTTTGTGCGGCGAATCCAGGAGTCGGAGGTCAAGGAGGCTTTGAAGAGGATGAAAGGAGGCAAGGCGATGGGCCCTGATTGTATCCCCATTGAGGTGTGGAGAGGCCTCGGGGACATAGCGATAGTATGGCTAACCAAACTTTTCAACCTCATTTTTCGGGCAAACAAGATGCCAGAAGAATGGAGACGGAGTATATTAGTACCAATCTTCAAGAACAAGGGGGATGTTCAGAGTTGTACTAATTATCGTGGAATTAAACTGATGAGCCATACAATGAAGCTATGGGAGAGAGTCATTGAGCACCGCTTAAGAAGAATGACAAGCGTGACCAAAAATCAGTTTGGTTTCATGCCTGGGAGGTCGACCATGGAAGCCATTTTCTTGGTACGACAACTTATGGAGAGATATAGGGAGCAAAAGAATGACCTGCATATGGTGTTCATTGACTTGGAGAAGGCCTATGATAAGATACCGCGGAATGTTATGTGGTGGGCCTTGGAGAAACACAAAGTCCCAGCAAAGTACATTACCCTCATCAAGGACATGTACGATAATGTTGTGACAAGTGTTCGAACAAGTGATGGCGACACTGATGACTTCCCAATTAAGATAGGACTGCATCAAGGGTCAGCTTTGAGCCCTTATCTTTTTGCCTTGGTGATGGATGAGGTCACAAGGGATATACAAGGAGATATCCCATGGTGTATGCTCTTTGCGGACGATGTGGTGCTAGTCGATGAGAGTCGGACGGGGGTCAACAGGAAGTTGGAGTTATGGAGGCAAACTTTGGAATCGAAAGGTTTTAGACTTAGTAGGACTAAAACCGAGTACATGAGGTGCGCTTTCGGTACTACTAGGCACGAGGAGGAGGAGGATGTTAGCCTTGATGGGCAGGTGGTGCCGCAGAAGGACACCTTTCGATATTTGGGGTCAATGTTGCAGAAGGATGGGGATATCGATGAATATGTGAACCATCGAATTAAAGCCGGATGGATGAAGTGGCGCCAAGCTTCTAGCATTCTCTGTGACAAGAGGGTGCCACAAAAGCTAAAAGGCAAGTTCTATAGGACGGCGGTTCGACCCGCAATGTTGTATGGCGCTGAGTGTTGGCCGACTAAAAGGCGACATGTGCAACAGTTAGGTGTGGCGGAGATGCGCATGTTGAGATGGATGTGTGGCCACACAAGGAAGGACCGAATCCGGAATGATGATATACGAGATAGAGTTGGGGTAGCGCCAATTGAAGAGAAGCTTGTCCAACATCGTCTGAGATGGTTTGGACATATTCAACGCAGGCCTCCAGAAGCCCCAGTACATAGAGGACGGCTAAAGCGTGCTGATATTGTCAAAAGAGGCCGGGGTAGACCGAACTTGACATGGGAAGAGTCCGTAAAGAGAGACCTGAAGGATTGGAGCATCACCAAAGAACTAGCCATGGACAGGGGTGCGTGGAAGCTTGCTATCCATGTGCCAGAACCATGAGTTGATCGCGAGATCTTATGGGTTTCACCTCTAGCCTACCCCAACTTGTTTGGGACTAAAGGCTTTGTTTGTTGTTGTTGTTGTTGTAGGGTTGCAAGTTGTTCATTCGGGAAGACCTCCTCAACAACTACGCTGAGCAGATGGTCAATTACTGCACAATGGCTATGGACAGTTGTCACGAAGATGCATTGGCTACTGCGGCCTTGCTTCTGAAGTCGAAGGATCAACAAATATCAGAATTAGAGACCAAACTATACTCTAGCGTCAGAGTTGCCTACTTCATCAGGAGAGAAGGACACGTCGAATGACATAATACTCGCCAAGAAATTACAAGAAGAGAGATACAAATGTAGGAGATACTCAAATCAGGAGAGAAGGACACGTCGAATGACATAATACTTGCGAGCAACTCCATAGCTAACCAAACCAGTGTCCTCTTCCACCTCAAGAACATCCCATCTTGACAAGTTAACAATCTCGGCCTTTACCTTAGTGAACATAACAGGGGTATAAATAGATGAGGCACTTATCTCAAGTGGGTCGGCAGTCAATTTAGTGAAGGGGATTGTGTGCGAAGCTACAGCGTCTAATGTTGCTTCATTTCTACGCAAAACTGACACGCAGTGTTCAACGTGTTGCACCAGATCAACGAGTTTCATTCTCCTGTTCAGGTGCACATGAAGCCTCGAGTTTAGAGACTCGCTCCTCTGATTGCTCAACATCCCTAGGAAATACCTTCCCTTGTTATATGCTACAGACCACTTCTCTCTCAGCTCTTACATCCTGTGAATCCATGCATCTTTCTTTTTCCTTGCGATTCTGAATCTCTTCTTATAAGCTGACCACCATCTCTCAAACTCATCAACCTCCATGGCATAGTATATAAATTTCCTAAATTCCTTAAGCTTTTCCTTTCGGAGGTGAAGCACCATATTCTGCTCGATATGCCGGCTGCACAAACGGTGATATGTGTTAGGCCAGACTGATGATATGGCTTTGGCCATTGAAGCGTCGCCGTCTGTGATCGCTGAAATGGGATGCTTCCGGTGTATTGCCTCCAAAAATACCTGAAGCAACCACTCGTATGAGTCAACCGTCTCGTCGGATACAAGACCAACCAACCTTGGAGCCTTACCCTTTCCCCGTCCACAGTAGAGAAAGGGCGATTTTTGGGCGACCCCGGGCGATCCACCTCGCCGCCGCCAGATCGGCGGGTTCCTCACCCTCCGGCGGCTGCTCCGGCAGCGGGAGGATGGGGAGGCCCCGATCTGCGGCATGTATATAGCGTAGGTTCGGTTTGGGAGCTTGCTGGCGGCGTTGGGGAGTGGGCGGCGCGGTCGGAGTGGCGTTTTGCGACGGAGGTCTTCCTCTCTGGCGGTGGAGGTCCGAGGAGCTCCGCTGCCGATCTTCCGTCTTCCGCGTGCTCGGGGCTCGGTGGAGCTGCTGGGTGCACTTTTCCCTCGCCGGAGTCCGCGGGACGGCGGATCCGGGATCTCGAAGATCTGAATCGAGCTGGTGGTGTGGTGCAGGGCGTTGGCTTCGACGGCGCGGGATGGAGGCCTTCCGGGGCCGAGCTTCGTCGACTTCCCGTCCGCAGAGGGTCTGTTCCTTATCCAAGGCTTGTGTGGAGCAGCAGCGGCGGCGCGCCGGCGATACGTCTTCGTCGTCGTCTTCGTCAACGGGGTGCTGGGGGGCTTCAATGTAATTTTTTCTTGTCTCGGGACCTTTCTGTAAGAATCCTGTGCTAAATATCAGCAGTTCTTTTCCCGCAAAAAAAAAAAGGATACAAGACCAACCCCAAACACGACTGTGCTGCGGTGATGGTTCAGCCCCACAAATGGAACAAACGGCAACCTATATTTGTTTGACCGGTATGTGCTGTCAAACACCACCACACCACCAAATGCAACATAGTCCAAGCGAGATTGGTGCGTCTGCCCAGAATATGTTCCGCAGATGCCCATCACTGTCTGTGGTGTATCTGTAAAAAAAATCTGGGTCTTTCATCTGCTGTGCTGTCATGTAGTTCAGCATAAATTGAGCATCGCTACCATCTATCCTTTTCTTCTTGTCCAATGCGACATGGTTATACAGATCGCGAGATATAAATCCAACCTTGCCGAAACCACCAGCCTGCTTCTCCATCACATCCATTATCTGATGTGTGCGAAGTCCACCAATCGAGTATTCAATGACGTCCGCCTTCTGTGCGTCGTTCATGCTACGATGAGACCTCAAGAAAGATGACAACTCAGGATTTATGAATGGATGACTATGCTGGTCCACAAAATTCTTTACAAACCACAACCCAGTGCTTGCTTGAAGCTCAACCTGCAAAAGAGCAGGACAACCACACCGAGAGAGTGCCCTTGGCGTCCTTTTCTTGTCGGTTTCATCAAAGTGATTTACGGCATGATATCCTTGTTTGCAGCACACAAACGTCCTCCGGTATGCATTTTCCTTGTTTCCCTTATATTTCAGATCGCCCTTTCTAACACCAAACCCTTTGTTCTTCGCATACCCTAAGTAGAACTTGTATGCTTCGTTCTCACTTTTAAATGTCTGCCTGACACTAGTAGGAAACGGCCCATTTGTTCCGGTTTTTACACTGGGTCGGTCGGTGCACCCAACGAGCTTCTGCATCGCAAAGCGTCCGTCTCGTACGTGTATTTTTTTTAAAGGCGGCGGAAAGATTAAAAAACACGCAAATAAACATAAATAAACATTAACACGAATTTAAAAAACCCCGCACGCACATTTAAACATAACATAAAACATAAAAATAACTTTGAAAAAAGTAGCCGCCGCCGCCGCCGTGGTTGTCTTGGATGCCGCCATTGTCTTCCGGCGCCATCGTCCTCGTCGTCGTTGATGGTGAGGTCGACGTACGGTGGTGGCTGCAGAGGTGGGCCGGCTGGATCGCGTGGTGATCCAAACTCCAGAGTACCACTAGTAGAAAAAGGCCCATTTGTTCCGGTTCCAGAGGCCCATTTGTCCCGGTTCTGGAACCGGGACTAAAGGGTCGGGACTAAAGCCCAAAACCTTTAGTCCCGGTTTGCTTACGAACCGGGACCAAAGGCCCACCACGTGGCCGCTGCGGGGAGCCCAGGAAGGAGGACCTTTAGTCCCGGTTGGTAACACCAACCGGGACCAAAGGGCAGCCACGCGTCAGCAGCTCGCAGCCGTTGGGGTTTTTTTTTTTTTTGGAAGGGAGGGTTTTGGGGTTTTGTAGGGTTAATTTAGGGGTTTCATATTGTGTTAGCTAGCTAATAGAGAGAAGTGTCCTCTCTTTCTCCGTGCTTGGTCGACGCTAGCTACTATAGAGAGAACTCGACACGCTAGGTAGTAAGCAAATGAAGGAACCAGTAAGTACATAAGATCGTCATGAACATATACAGAGAGAAGTGATCGACCTCTCTTTCTCCGAGAGATTGGTCGAACAACAAGTTTTCGTATATCTATCCGACGCTACTACATATATACAATATAACAAGTTTTCAAACACTCACACTACTATTCGTTCGTAGGAAAAATGAGAAGATCTACAAACCTCACACACACTACTAATCCAGCATCCACACGCACACAAATCCAGCAGCCCTTTTCGAATTCCTATTGTGTGCACAGCCAGCATCCATGTGCACAGCTATGGCGTTTGGGGAGCACAAGAGGCAACGTACCTATGCGAGGGATCTCAACCACGACGCGCGGAGGAACCGATCTCGAGCGCCGTCCGAAGATCCTGCGACGGAGAGAGGGCCGCCGGGCCGCCCGGGCCGGCTGCGCTGTTCAAGATCTTGGGGCCCCGTCCAAGATCTTGCGGCGGTGACCGCAGGGCGGGAGATGGAGCTGCCGCCCCTGTGCGACTCAGGCGACGGCGACCGCAGGACGTGCGACACAGGCGACGGCCGCCGGGCAGCTATGCTGCGGCACAAAAATGAAGAACGAATGACAAGGGAAACCTACGAACTAAGATACAACAATTCTTTTCCAGGAGTGATTACTTACGTTATTAATCGTTGCAATTACCTATATTATTAATCAATAACATTATCATTAAGAAAGGACTAATCTACCCTTACAGCCAATTACGAAAATGTCCCCAAGAGAAAAAAACAAGGACCAATAACGACCATTGGATCAATTATATACTACCCACTATTTACAGGAGTATGATGCACCGTAAAAAATCTCTAGGATTAACATATTTCTTAGGGAGTGCTGTGCACGTAACTTAACACGCTCGGTCCGCTCGCAACGTGCTCTGCGCCGTGGCGTAGCTCTACCCGCTCGCTCGCTTCTCGCGTCCTCCGTAGGCTCGAGAGCGCGTCCCATCCGATAGATCGCGCGTCGCCGGTCGCGGCTTCACCCGAGAGAAACGCGGCCACAAACATCCTAGATGACCCCGCCGCTGCGCCATCGTTAACGACAAGCACGTCCCAGGTCGGGAGCATGTCGCTAATCACCCATGGCAGAGGCATCTTCACCATGGCCATACCGGTCGGGTTGGGGTCAGTCGGCGCGATGCAGCCGCATGTCCGGTCGGCCGGCACGAACGTGCCGTTCCGGAGCGCGAGCTGGTACGAGCGCGTGGGCGTGCGTCGGATACTCTGGGCGTGGCGGGAGGAGGACGGGTAGTTCCGCGGCACGTCGCCGGAGATAGTGGGAAGGAGGCGTAGCGGGGTGCGGTTCTAGGGGTTGACGACGACGGCGCGGTTGTTGGCGAATGCTAAGACACGGTACCGCCGGAGAGGAGGTGAAGGAAGGGGTAGAGCTTGTTCTCGTCGTTTGCCTCCGTGTTCTAGACTTCTCGTCCGAGAACGCGAAGAAGGTCAGCGGCGGCGGGCCGTTAACGCCGGTCGTGCGGGAAAAACTCGAGGACGAGCGCCCACCCGTCGGCGCCGTTGGGGAGCAGCGTTGCGGAGTAGCACCACGTGTTGCTGTCGAGCGTGTACGGGTGCGGGGCGTCGGACTGGAGGTCGAGGAGCACCGGGTGGGTGGGTGCGGCGGCTGCGGCGCAAGGCGCCGGATCAATCCCGTCGTTCTGCTCGCTCAGGCGGGATCGCGTCACGGCTGCAGCAGATCGTGTCCCAGCAGGCTATAGATTTCCTACTCCTCCCTAAATTCTGCCACATGACCAGAATTTATTTTATATGCACGTCTATTGAGTTTAAATAAAAATGCCATCGGGGCTAACTACTTCATCTACAGGAGGAGATGCTGTGCAAGGTCGGCGTCAAAGAGGAAGACAAAGGCAAATTGGTTGAGAGTTCTGGGGGAAAAAATGGGAAAAAAAGGGCAGCAAATTTTGATGAGGCACCCATCCATCTCGGTTCTTCTTCCAACGCAATCGCATTCCCATCGCCTGCTGCAACAGTCCAGCCGGATCCAGGTGCCGTTGTCACAAATACTCCTACTGACCAACCGGACACACAAACACTACTAGAACCATTGAAGTTGGAGGAGTGGGAAAATATTGAGAATTTATTTGACGCCCCCTGTTCTGAAGATCAATGTAAGCAAACCTGTGTTTTTCTCCACATTTTGTACTAGTATAAGTATAGTGGTAACACAGTGAGGAGTACTTGTTTGATTATCTTTACCATGTGCGTGCCCTCAGCAGATCCAGGTGTCCTCGACCCCTTCACAAGTAACCAAGCCGACACACATGTTGATGCCCCGGCCCCCAAGGAGGATCTACTGAAGAATTATCTGATGAGCAGCCCCGGTCCTGAAGAACAATGTAAGGAATTCTTCTTGACATTTGTACTAGCTAGTTCTAACACAGCTGGGACTGTTTGCACCTTGCTAATTTGCTTTTTAACACTGACGTACTGCAGTGCCACCCGAAGAAGAAGAACGTTTAATGAAGCTGTGCGAAGAATACGAGACTGCCTGCAACGGTTCCGTGCAATCTATGGATCTTGGATCACCGCAAGGCTTGTGGTTTTTTGCTTCTTTTTTTCTTTTCTCTTTCTTTGTTTTAATTGAGTACTAGTTTAACTCGCGCGTGTGGCCTGGCTTAGTTAATTGCCTTTCAAGTGGACGCGGATCGGGTGGCGGATCATATACGAACGCGCGAAGAAGAAGTATAAGTATCTAGCAGCCACTGGGATTCGGGGCAAAAAAAAGTGGGGACTTTACAAAAGGGCGGGAGGGGGGGCTCGCCGGGTCTAAGAAGGCGGCTTGTCGCCACCTGCGGACGACCACATGCAGGTAAGGGTGCTGGGAGGAAAGCAGCGGCCGGAGAAAGGGCGTGCATGCATGCCGGCGATCCTCGGCATGCATGCACTGATAGTATTGTCGTAGGTCCAATCACAAGTAGTAGTACTAGGAGCATCATCAAATAGGCGAGCACCGCTGGCTCTGTGATTTTTCGCTTTCGCAGAACGAATATTTTTTTCCCCGCTCTATGAGTTCGCTTGCTCCTGTAAATGACTACGTAAATTAGATTAGTATATAGCTACTTCTTGAAACGTAATTAACGGCAACTCCAATGCGCCGACGCATTTCTTCCATGCGGCCGGTATTCCACCATATTTTTTTTGCACACAAATCTAACTATTGCCAAAGTTTAAATCATATAGTTAACAATCAAATAAAAATCTCATAGTTTAGAACCAAATAAAAATCTCATAGTTTACAAACCAAATGAAATTCAAATTGTCGCAAATACTTTTTTTAAAGGGATCCGATATATCTATTTGTTGTCAAGGTGAGACCACATATGCTCAACCAAATCATCTTGGAGTTGAATGTGAGTTGTCCAACCACGCATTTCATGATGAACTTGGATGGAGTGTGCAAATGTTGCCGCTTCTCATGCTCATGCTCAACATTTTAACCATGACATTCAAATCCTTGGTCAAAGATTTCATCCTCAAGCTGAAGCACGTTGATGTCATTGTGAGAGCCAGTAATGCTGAAAAAAAGAGTGTCAAATCTAGAGATCTTGTGAAGCCACAGCTTCAAGTATGACATTGCAAGCTTTACATGCCTCCAATACTGGCCCTGCGATGTAGATGGACAATTCTTTCACTTCCAGTGCATACAATCTATATTACCAAGCATCCCCGTAAAGCCACATCTGCATTGATCGCCAACAATCAGGATGTATCCGCAACATTTGGCTCTCTTAGCTAACCCGGGCCAAACACTGCTACCACAACCTTGCAAACTGTGTAAATTTATGCAAGGCATGTGTACTCACTCATTTGAACATACTCAATAAAAAGATCACCGGATATTCCGTATGCAAGAATCCGAATAGCTCCAGTGTATTTCTGATAAGAGAAGAAACCAACCTTTTCAAGGGCATCCTCCTTGCATACGAAATAACCATCAGACGCCATCACCCCCTGCCGAATACGATTGAACACATGTCTCGCCATCCGGAAGCGACGCCGAAATACCTTGGGATTGATGAGTGGAGATGTGCACTAAAAGTTGATGGACCAGAGTAGGCAATGGTCGCTCTCTTTGTTGCGATTCAACGTCGGGGCATGGCTCGGGATTTATCCCGTAAAACACGGCCGCTGGCTAGCAATATGGTCATTGACGACCAAATAGAAACCACAAAATCCTCATCGTCTGAGTCATAAATGAAGTTGTTGAAAAAAAACTCATCCCCATTATCCATTCATATCTTGCGGGCGAAACGTCAAACACCTTGCGGGCGTGGTGGAAGAAGCCAGCTGGTGAATAGCCTCATGCCTCTCCCAACAAAGGAAGTTGGCCTGTTGATGTGGAGGCGACCTTGAAGCAAGGTTGTCGGGCTTGAAGCGATGTTGACGGTGGTGTGGCGAGGGGGTGGTGTCACCGTTGAGGTTCCACAATGGCGGAAAAAATAGGCCACCTACGCCGGCAAAAGCGGCCATCAGGTGCGGCTTGCAGCTGGGGATGTGTGTGAGTGCGGGCGGCGGCCTGGTCGGCACCCAACCGACCGGAAGTGGTCGGCGACGGCCCGGGCGGAGTGGCATGTTGTCTCGACTGTGGATAGGAAAGCGGGAGAATGGCGGATGTACCATTGTATGGCGGGCCAGGGGAAGCACAAGGGCGGGTGTCCCGCGCGTCCGCTCCATGTATGCTCCGACACACCCAAATTTAAATGGGTCACAAGCGG
Source organism: Elymus sibiricus (assembly GCA_039707655.1). Lineage (NCBI taxonomy): Eukaryota > Viridiplantae > Streptophyta > Magnoliopsida > Poales > Poaceae > Elymus > Elymus sibiricus. The sequence continues at coordinate 33,264,878 of CM077671.1, forward strand.
ACAAAAAACGGACGCTCTTCCGTTTGCGTCGACGCATTTGGCAGCGTTTGTGTCTGTTTTGATGCAAACGGATGTGTGCAGACAGAATGCGTCGACGCGTTAGAGTTGCCCTAAGATACATGCATGCATGCATGCATTCCATTCAGTTGCTTTCCTTAGGGAAACTCCAACGCACGTCCACAAATCGTCTGTCCGCGTCCTTTTGGGGGTAAATAGACACAAACCGTGGCCGAACGCGCGGCCGCAAACGGACAAATGTCCATTTTCGGTCGGCTGTCGACCCATTCCCGCCCCAAGTTTGGGACGCGTTTGCGTCCAAACGGACAGCGCGAGGACGGACGGGACGCACGCCCTTGTTCCCCCTTGGCCCGCCTGTCGGGGACACACTGAAGGGTAACGCAGCAGAAAACAAAAAATTCCGACCTACGCACCAGCACAGGACCACTATGGAGACTACATACAAGGTTTGATCTTTTCGTTACCGACTCGTAGCGCAGCGGAAGTAGAGTCGATGACGATCGGCGGTGCAGATCCCCGCAGCTAGGATTTACAACCTCCCAACCGCGAGGATGTATACCCTCATCTGCCGCTCGGACAGCCCTCCGGGAGGCGGTCGGACAGTCCCCCGGACGGTGTCGCGGACAGCCCTTCGGGAGGACCTTCGAAACTCGGACGGTCACACGGACAGCCCTTCGGGAGGCACTCTCGAACTAAGACCGAAACTACGATCTCTCTACAGAGTTGCACACATACGGTGTCATCTATCCGGCAGGGCTTCGCTGTCCAGAACTAGTTCCCACCGGAACCCAGACAACCTTTCGGCTCTACGAAACTATTTCGCTGGGAGGGAGAGAGAAAGCCAGATCATGCATGGCACTTGTATGTGAGAAAGAGTAACTCTTTAGGCAGCACCCTCCACCCCTATTTATAGGCCAAGCCCAAGGGTGGCTTCTCCAAGAAGCCAAGGGGAAAAATACCAAAGGGCCCTCAAGGTGGCTTCTCCAAGAAGCCACCCAAAAAGCACTTTCACTATTCACGACGACATTTTTCAGCGTCCGTTCGAACCGAAAATATTTATGTGGGCTTAGAACATTTCCAGTACCCACTAAAATGATTTTCGACGCGTTCTGAAACAATTCCGGATTAGTGATTTTCATCTGCGAAAAGCAAACAAAGCGGTTCCGGCAGCTCCGGAACATTTCCGATTTTTCTTCCAGAAAATTCCCAGAAGTTTCCAGAATGATTCTGGCACCCTCCAAGAATTATCAGGCATGTGCCAAAACCAATTTGACTTAATGGTATCCCCTGAAACAACTTTTCAGTTTTACGGAAACTGTTCCGGTGTTCTCTCTGCGGAACTTTTCCGCTGTCCGAAACTTTTCCGATGTCCGAAACTTTTCCGGTGATTCTCTCTCAGACTCCCTGTCTAGTATTCAGCAGATAGATGACCCTTAAGCGTGTGACCCTATAGGTTCGGTGAAGTATAGACATGACCCGGAACCCCTTCCGATCAATGATCAACATCGGAGCCGTGGACACCCATATTGACCCCTATACCCACACGAATGAATATTCGAGTGAACCTCCAGTTGCCGTGTGCTATTCCTGTTGCTTCGCGATATGTTACAAACACCCAAGGTGAGATTTTCTGCAACCCCGTGGATCAACAACTTGTCCACTATGCAAGTTACCTCGTTACCGGTTTTGTTCTCTTTTCTCGTTTTCGTGTTTCGGCATCCCTGTGATCAAATCACACTGTGTCTGGCCAGACGATGATGGAAACCGTAACACCGAGAGGGCCCGAGAATATCTCTCCATCGTCGGAAGAGCAAATTCCAATCTTGAGCTATCAAGTTACTTGACATACTTTTCCCTGAACCCGTAAGCCGCCGTAATAGGCACCCATTTACGGATGACGTTTAACAAACCCCAAAGTTCATGAAGCAAGCATGAAGAAACTCGATACTCTCATGGTCTAAGGAATCATGCAAACGTTAACCATCTCTGTGTTATTAACCATTAACTTGTGACGAATGTATCTCATAGCATAACATCAATTCCGGTCGATTCAACACAAATGTTCTTCCAACATTGTGCCCTCAAAGTTGCTGGCATAGACATGCCCATGATCAGGAAAACGGAACCATCATGCAACACTTGAGTTAGTCTTAGAGGCCAGACTAGGAATACATTTTACCGTTTATTATCCCACACGTGCATATGAGTCTTCCTCCGAGCCTCGTGGTTATTGCAGATTCGTGAATCATAGCAGTTATAGCATGGAACATAAACCTAATTATGAATCAGGGAGATAATCAATAACATTTATTATTGCCTCTAGGGCATATCTCCTACAGACTTCCACTTGCACTAGAGTCAATAATCTAGTTAATGCTAATGCACTTTACACCTATGGCACACCGGTGTAAATATGATTCGCTTGTGGTATAGCCTGATGTCCAACGGATCTGACGACTTCAGCTCCGTGTGTATCTTTGCATATCCTCGTGTTTTCACGCTTTCGCAAAATTCATATTTTGTGTGGACTTGGCTTTGCATATGTGTGAATCATTGGTCGAAACCTGATTCCTCAGACTGAGCTATGGAGCAACTATCTGCAATAGTGTCCCATTGACCAAAGCCTTCTTGGAACCATACTAAGTTCATGAATGAACTATATGATTCAACAACTTCTTTGTCGCTTCTAAAGCGTCAACATACTTAGCCATTTGTTATAGAATTCGCCACAGTAACCTGTTTGGAACAATTTCTAACTACCGTGCCACTATATTGTGTATTACACAAAAAATCCTTAACTTAAATCGAAAATCGCATGGAGCATTGATGAAGACTGTATCGATGTAATTACTTACAACGAGTACTTCATAATCTCTGCTTGCGAGAAAACATGTCATCAGTACTACTCTAGTACTTAATGACATCTTTCACTGTTGTCCCATGATCAGTACTTTTGATCACTTTGGTATCTATACTCGCAACAACTTTGGAGTATTGGACATATCTGGTTGTTTTTATATACCATGGAATACATGATTAATCCAAACACGAAGGTGTGTGGAATCTCCATCATGTATTTTGCTCATCAGTGTTTTTGGGACACCGAGTCTTGCAAAAACTCTTTCCATGTGACTTCGGCAAGAATCACTCCTTGGCGTTTTAAATGCTAAAAAGTTTTAGCATCTTGTCAATATGTATCTTTGCTCAGCCCCATTTGGTAAATCTATCTCCATAGATCATCATGCCTAATATTAAGGCTATTTAGCCCAAGCACTTCATCGAAAACCCTTTTCAAATGAAGTCCTAATTCGTGTCAAGAAATTTATTTCCAATTAACAATGTGTCAAGCACACAACGTTTTAGAAATATTATTATGCTCCCACTTACTTTCTTGAATCACAAGCATCTTCGTTACCCATTGATGAAGTCAAAACCCTTTTGACCATTTCATCAAAACACGAAGATTCCAACTCCATTTTGCTCTCTTCTGTCCATCGCTGGATTTCTGAAGTTTGCATACTTACTAGCATCCTCTGGACTGAAAAAATACCTTGGACTGTAACACATGCAAGTCCTTGGTTTCATTTCCATCAGATGGAAATCCTTTCGTCATCCTTGTTTCATATCTCATGTTTGAAATATGTATTAATTGCTAGTCCAACCCGAACCGACTTTAAGCATCGCTACGGTGAAACAACCTCATCGTAGTCAACTCCTTGAACTTGTTATTGCAACAAGTCGAGCTTTATGGATAAAACATTTTTATCCGTATCAGTTTTTAGTTCCATAAATATTCGTTAGACTCTAAGTCATCCGAAAGGTGTATCAAGGTTTTAATCTTGAATCACTTATATGGAAACTATCTCGGATTGTATTGGTATTTAGCCAATTCTGGAGTCAGGGCCCATCAACGCTTCCTTGTGTATCGTAGGTATACTGTTGTCTAACAACAATATCTCGCATGCGCACCTGAGAGGTTTGCACGAGTTTTTCCTACGTGGTTCAGCTGCAAGTTCGACCGAAGTCCATACATCTCATGTAGAGGATTCCGTATCAGTCGCAGTAGGAAACCTGGAATTACTTCCAAGGTCTCTTTCCTTTGATCTGATGACGAAGATACTGTTTATCTCGTCGAGTTGCACTGTTCTCCCACTCACCCTTTTGAAAGAACAATTTTCTTCAAAAACCATACCGTTCTTTGTGGCAAAACTCTTAGCCTCGGTATAGTGGTGGGGGAATACCCAATAACTTGGGATAACCTACAAAGTAGCACTTGTCTGATTTGCAATAGGTTTGTAACCTTTTACACAAGCCCCATATTCCAAATGTTAAGAAAAGATATAACATGGTTGGGCGTACCATACCATGGCGTCATTTCAACAGACCCGATGGAGCTCTTTTCAGTGTAAAAGCCGTAGTCTCTAAAGCATCACTTTAAAAGGGATAATGGCAAATTTATTTATGTCATCTTTGATCTTACCATGTCATGAATGGTTCGATTACATCTTCACGGACTCTCCACTTGCAGTGGTGTTTCGGGAGGTGCAAGTTATGAAACCCCTTTCACAACTCATCAGACATTCGCTAAACTTGTAACTCAAATATTCCTTTCTGCAATCGAATTGTGGAAACATAATTTTCTTGTTACAACAACTTCTACTTCATTTTTGAAAACCTTTCGAATGATTTCAAAAGATCCAAACTTACGTCTCATCAAGTAAATATCCATATATCTACTTGAGTCATTTCTGAAGAGAGATAAATCCACTACTTGCAACAACATTTATTGAAATACACACATCAAAATGTATGATCACCAATAAGTTTGTTGCTTGTACCTTATGGCATGTGAACAGTATTTCAGTCACTTCACTTTTCGGACGAAAGTTGCAAGTGTCAGATGATTTAAAATCAACCGACTTCAAAATCCATCATAATGGAATTTTCCATGCGGGTTTCTCCAATCTGACCAAATGCAGTGCCACACTTGTGTGGTATTCTTTTAGTCTTGCGACATTTAGCGTCAGTGTTATGGATGTATCATATTTCCATCAATATTCATAACATACATCCCATCTTGGATGGAAGCATGGCCCTTCATGTTATTCATAATACTGAACAACAATTGTTCTTTTATGAACAACCCTTTTGCAACAAACATTGTGCACTGGGTTAGAGTGTATGAAACTCTAAAATGAATTATGAAAGTAAACAGAGAGGTAATATATTAATATCATTTTTCATAACATACATCTCATTCATAATGAAAGTATGGCCCTTATGTTTTTTCATAACACCGAACATCAAAAGTTCTCTTATGAACAACCTTCTTGCAAGATACCTTATGCAAAGGGCTAGAGTGTGTAAAGCTCTAAAATGAATTATGAAAGAAAACACATAGGTAATACACCGATGGAAGGTATAGTAACTTTTACTATGTTCCTAGCGTGTATCAAGACCTCATTCCTGGCTAGTCTTTCAGGCCATAGTAGTTCTTACATTGAGTTGCAACAGAATGCAATCGAGCGGGTATCTTTGTGATCAACTCACAATACCCAAGAATTAGTGATTAACATGTTTAACCATAATTCCCAAGAACTATATCTTTGACCAGCCTTCTATACATCAAAAACTTGTATGACATTCATACATGAGCTGGATATTCCAGTCTTCTCTCTTTTTGCCTTTATACTTCTAACAGTTTAACTTTTAGTATTTCTCCTACTCTCAAAAGAAGCACCCAACTTGAGAGTGGCATTAACCCCGGACTTCCTAGGCGTGAAAGTTTCACTAACACCCTTCAGACACTTCCTTTCTCTTTAAGTTGTTGTTTTATTCACCTTCATTATATGACAGGCGTTCTTCTGGATCCCTCTCTTAACAGTCAAATGCCCAGTAAACACTTTTACTAATAGTTTGCAAACAAACATGGCTTTGGATATCTCATATCTTTTAGCCTTTGTTTGTCTCTGAAAATGATTTTCAGATTCCATGAATATCACATAGCTATCCAAACTTTCGAAGTTCGGGTCTCATGGAGGCAAACATATTTCACTTGACCGTAACGGAATTTTAGCTTTTGGATCGAAGGACGAGAGTCACATCATCCATAGCATCAGCGGGAGAATACCAAAAGCATGCGATAGGACAAAGTCCTTCTCGGCACTCTTGAGGACAATCCTCGCATTATGTTACCAACTGTAAAGTTTTAACCAGATATTTAACAGCTATTCAATTTTAATAGGGAAGGTGGAAACGCGAGCCATTATTCTACAACTATTATGTAATTTACACTTAGACAAAGTTCACAATTAATTGCACTGAGAATTAAAAGAATTAATTCTACAGTGCGCTCCCACTCAAATCAATATCTCTCATAATTGATTGTGAGTGATACAAGACCCGCATTTAAATTGTTCGCCATTGGTGTAACACCACTGATGACGAAAATCTCAACCGGTAGGCCAACTTGCCAATCACATCTCTATGTGACTCTTGTTCATCTTTCGACGCGTGTGTTCTGAGCTCATGACGGTCATGCCTGAACGTCAAGACAACCAAGTGATCTCGCTGCGAGGTCTCAACTCACCCGCCTCACACTTCTCTAATCGTTCGTACCCGTGTGACATGGCGCACCCCGAAAAGATAGGTGCCGTGACGGTGCTACACTTGGGAGAACACTAACTACTTGATATTTTTGTGAGAGATCACCCTAATAAAAAGTGACTACCGCCCAATCAAGAAGAGTGCATCATAAGGGATAAACATCTCAGGCAATTCATAATAGCATGATATGGTTTAGCCCTTTCTGACGGAGAAGTCTTTCATTTCTTCGCCTTCGGCATTCGCGTTGGTGTTCACCTTCGCGAAGATTACCACCACCTTGTCAATGCACCAGATAATATTGCTATCTCTATAGCTAATAAAATAAGTGCATTACTAAGGTTGACACGCAGGTCATTAAAGTGACAATCATATGGCTCCAGCCATCATGCCGAATCATGACACACAGGTCATGTTAATATTACATCATATAGTCATCTCATACATAATCAAATTAATATGAGCACTGCTATACCACATCATATGCACATGCAAACCATCCTGCAAAACCAAGTTAGACGCCTCTAATCGGTTCATGCAAAAACTTGTTTTACGTGGCTTCTAAGGTTTCGAAACAAACCGAAGCTACCAACGTCCATCATCAAGCATGACAATCCAAGTAGCTAGATTAACATTGCGGGGTGTATGAAACACGAGATAATAAAATCTCGAGCCCCATACTAAACTTCGTCATACGCATGACCCCCGTGCAGATCATATCTGCATTGCCCTTTCGTTTCCGAAATTTCATCTTTCTTTTTAACTACGGTAGAATTCAATGAACTGTTAGCACTTCGTTGATCAATAAGGATCGCGGATTGCCAGAACATTGAAACTCCACCATGCTGTTATCAAGATCAGAAATATGCAAATTCCAGGGAAGCAACAAGAACATCGGGTAACAGATTTCATCTGCTACCCGCACAAATAATTTTCAGTAATAGAACTCATCTACTACCTGATTATATTGTCCAACACCCATACATCTCTATGTATTCTAGATCGCAACCTGCATCTACGCATAGCACGGCTCATGATGCCACTGAAGGGTAACGCAGCAGAAAACAAAAATTTCCGACCTACGCACCAGCCCAGGACCACTATGGAGACTGCATACAAGGTTTGATCTTTTCGTTACCGACTCGTAGCGCAGCGGAAGTAGAGTCGATGACGATCGGCGATGCAGATCCCCGCAGCTAGGATTTACAACCTCCCAACCGCGAGGATGTATACCCTCATCTACCCCTCGGACAGCCCTCCGAGAGGCGGTCGGACAGTCCCCCGGACGGTGTCGCGGACAGCCCTTCGGGAGGACCTTCGAAACTCGGACGGTCAGTCGGACAGCCCTTCGGGAGGACCTTCGAAACTCGGACGGTTACACGGACAGCCCTTCGGGAGGCACTCTCGAACTAAGACCGAAACTACGATCTCTCTACAGAGTTGCACACATACGGTGTCATCTATCCGGCAGGGCTTCGCCGTCCAGAACTAGTTCCCACCGGAACCCAGACAGCCTTTCGGCTCTACGAAACTATTTCGCTGGGAGGGAGAGAGAAAGCCAGATCATGCATGGCACTTGTATGTGAGAAAGAGTAACTCTTTAGGCAGCACCCTCCACCCCTATTTATAGGCCAAGCCCAAGGGTGGCTTCTCCAAGAAGCCAAGGGGAAAAATACCAAAGGGCCCTCAAGGTGGCTTCTCCAAGAAGCCACCCAAAAAGCACTTTCACTATTCACGACGACATTTTTCAGCATCCGTTCGAACCGAAAATATTTATGCGGGCTTAGAACATTTCCAGTACCCACTAAAATGAATTTCGACGCGTTCCGAAACAATTCCGGATTAGTGATTTTCATCTGCGAAAAGCAAACAAAGCGGTTCCGGCAGCTCCGGAACATTTCCGGTTTTTCTTCCGGAAAATTCCCAGAAGTTTCCAGAATGATTCTGGCACCCTCCAAGAATTATCAGGCATGTGCCAAAACCAATTTGACTTAATGGTATCCCCTGAAACAACTTTTCAGTTTTACCGAAACTGTTCTGGTGTTCTCTCTGCGGAACTTTTCCGGTGTCCGAAACTTTTCCGGTGTCCGAAACTTTTCCGGTGTCCGAAACTTTTCCGATGATTTTCTCTCAGACTCCCTGTCTAGTATTCAGCAGATAGATGACCCTTAAGCGTGTGACCCTATAGGTTCGGTGAAGTATAGACATGACCCGGAACCCCTTCCGATCAATGATCAACATCGGAGCCGTGGACACCCATATTGACCCCTATACCCACACGAATGAATATTCGAGTGAACCTCCAGTTGCCGTGTGCTATTCCTGTTGCTTCGTGATATGTTACAAACACCCGAGGTGAGATTTTCTGCATCCCCGTGGATCAACAACTTGTCCACTATGCAAGTTACCTCGTTACCGGTTTTGTTCTCTTTTCTCGTTTTCGTGTTTCGGCATCCCTGTGATCAAATCACACTATGTCTGGCCAGACAATGATGGATACCGTAACACCGAGAGGGCCCGAGAATATCTCTCCATCGTCGGAGGAGCAAATCCCAATCTTGAGCTATCAAGTTACTTGACATACTTTTCCATGAACCCGTAAGCCGCCGTAATAGCCACCCATTTACGGATGACGTTTAACAAACCCCAAAGTTCATGAAGCAAGCATGAAGAAACTCGATACACTCATGGTCTAAGGAATCATGCAAACGTTAACCATCTCTGTGTTATTAACCATTAACTTGTGACGAATGTATCTCATAGCATAACATGAATTCGGGTCGATTCAACACAAATGTTCTTCCAACATTGTGCCCTCAAAGTTGCTGGCATAGACATGCCCATGATCAGGAAAACGGAACCATCATGCAACACTTGAGTTAGTCTTAGAGGCCAGACTAGGAATACATTTTACCGTTTATTATCCCACACGTGCATATGAGTCTTCCTCCGAGCCTCGTGGTTATTGCAGACTCATGAACCATAGCAGTTATAGCATGGAACATAAACCTAATTATGAATCAGGGAGATAATCAATAACATTTATTATTGCCTCTTGGGCATATCTCCTACACACACCCCGTCCCACTTTCCCTCAATTTCGTCCAAACCTTCCCGCGCACCTCTCCCCTCCCTCCTCCATGGACGGCGACCCGACGAACCCGGCGGTGCGGCTGCGGCCACGCGCCCCGCGGTGAAGAAGAAGTGTCCCAAGGGCCCCAGGAAGCCTCGATCCGAGTGCATGCCGGAGGAAATCGCCATCCTCGACTTTGAGGCGGCGAAGAGAAGGGGCTGCCGAGAAAAGGCAAAGGAGATGAAGGAGGCTGCGGCCTACACATTCGAGGCCGATGCCCGGCGTCCTGCGCGGCATCTTGCCGACGTCGACGAGAAGTAATCCATCATCGCCAAGGCGCATGCCCTTCTAGGGCTTGGGTTGGCACGACCACCGCCGGCCATCCTGTCGGTCGCTGCCATGGCCGTGGCGAGCATGGGATCGTCGGTCGGTCGTCGTTCTCAGTACAGGTCGCCGAGCTCGTGCACCACACCCGGTCCACCGTCTTACGGCCATGGGAAGACGCGGTTCTCCACGTCGCCGGAGGGCAGCGTGGTCGCTCCGGCCACGCCCGCGGGTGTCATCGACCTCAATTGACGTCGGGGTACACTGGTGCTGGCCACACGTCCGACGGGACGCAAAGGAAGCAGCCCCGGACGTTTCCGACGGCAAGCTCGCCGGCGCCCGCAAGCTGTTCGATGGAATGGCACAGCCGACGCCCACAGCCGAAGACCCTGATTGCTCGGTGTTCTTGGAGAGTGTCATCTTCGAGGGCCGTGGCGAGGCATTCCAACACCTCGGCCAAGGCCAGACTTTCGATCCCGACGAGACCCAGAGCCAGGACGGCTGCGGCGACTATGAGGACACTGATTTCGTCGGCCATGATGAAGAGGAAGATGACCATGGCTACTCATGGCATGAAGATGATGACTTGTATTGTGAACATGAGGAGGAAGAGCTCGACATTTCGCAAGAGCCATTGGTGTTTATCGATGAGCTCACCCAAAGGGTCGAGGCACAAAAGAGGAAGCAAAGCATTCACATGGGATCATACACCTAAAAAGAGGACAAATTGATTTGCGAGAGCTAGATTGACATAGCGGAAGATCCGATAAGAGGTGCCGAGCAAAATGTGGCATCTTTTGGGGGAGGGTTCACAAAACGTTCCATGAGCGAAGGAAGTTTGCACCCGAAAGAGATGGGGGTTCATTCAACAATAGTGCAACAAGTATTGTGCCGCACTTGAGAGCGTCCAAGCCCGTCCCGTGAGTGTCCTTGGCATTGGTGACTTGGTATGAACCTCTTGTCTTTTCATTTTGTGTCCATTCATATTGGCATGCTTTTGATTTTTATACATGTTGTGTCCTTCGCTATTAGATTAGCATCGTCATCAATGATTATGTAGGCATTTCAATCTTTGGAAGCATTCAAGGCCCGACAGAAGAACAAGTCGTCACTCTCACGCATTGTTGGGCGATCATCAAAGATTGTGCCAAGTTCAAAGACCAATATGCCGCTCGTAAGAAGAAAGGAGGGAAGAAGGCCGTAGATGATGAGGGAGACTTGCTCAAGAGGCCGAGGGGCAAGACAAGCTCGAAGACCGATGAGAGGCGTGATGCGCCTTCCATTGCCTTGCAAGGCACTTTGGAGAACAAACCAAAAGGAACTGAGGGACGAGAGGAGGTGCAAAGGATAGGAGGAGCAAATGAAGATATATCTGGAGGTTGAAATGAAGAAGCTTGCCATGGAGGAGGCCGCAGATCAGAGGAGGAAGCTTGACATGGAGGAGGCAAAGAAGAGGAGGAAGCTTGACATCGAGGAGGTCGCTCAACTCAAGAAGCTCGAGATAGAGGCCACCATGGAGGACACCAAAGCTAAAGAGGTGGCACTCGCGTTCATGAGCGTGGACAAGACCAACATGTCGCCGGAGAGGAAGGCTTGGTTCGCGAATCGGCAGAAGGAGATGTTTGCCCGCGACGGCCTGAACTAGGTGAGGCCGCGGCCGACGTCCGTTCATTTTGAAGGCTGGCTGGTGTGCCGGCCGCTGGCTTTGTTGCCGGCGTAAAAAACTTGTTCATTTTGAGGGCCGGCTCCTATGTCGGCCGCTGGCTTTGTTGCCGGCGTGAAACATGTCCTTTTCAAAGGCTGGCTCTTGTGCCGGCCGCTGGCTTTGTTGCTGGCATGAGACTGTAGGCCGTTGGCTGTGTTGCCGGCTGGCGTGAACTAGTGCGAACCGCGGCCGCGGCCAACATCCTTCGTTTTCACGTTTGTATGCACGGGGACAAGATGCGGCCGAAGATGCGGCCACGCGTTAGGCGCCCGGCCGACGCAAACCCAAATCTAGACGGATACGGCCTCATTGCCACCCCTAAACGGACGAAATCCGGACAAAACGAACGTCCGTGTGGGGTAGTGCGTTGGAGTTGGCCTTAGCTTATCACCGGACAACTCACTCCAATTTTTGTTGTGAGTGGGCATCAAGACTTAATTTATGGAACTGATACAAGTGAGCCATAATGGTACTGATTTTTCTTTGACATATTGGTGGTCATATCCAGTTAAGCAACAGCATAGTTTTTTTTTTTTTTTTTTTTGGAAAAGTAGGTTAGACACCCGCCCTCTGAACAGCATAGTTGATGGACCGAGCTAAGTTTCAGTCGGAGTGAATTAATATCTGAAGAACCAGATTGTTTGAGTGTTTTCCCTCATTGCTTGAGTGGTACTAGTACTTTGACCTATCTCCACACCTCAAGGTTCATATAATTTTAGAATTCAATTGACTCCTGTGGAGCACACTACTGGCGGTCCCACGGGGTATGGTCACGCGTACACCTGCAGCCTTTGAAAAGACCGTGAACTGGTTGTCGTGCTAAGAAGGCTTTCCCTAAAGAAAGACTTCTAAAGCGTCTGTTTCGTGAAAACGGGACTTGTAAAGCGTGGGCTTGTAAAATAATCGTGTTTGTTAAACACAACTCCCTCCATTCCACAATATATTACGTCGTCATTTTTCGTGATCGAAGGTTGATCATAAATTTAACTAACAAAACCGATTACGCCGGGAGCAAAAATTATACCACTGAATTCGTATCGAAAATGCAAATTCAGTGGTATAATTTTTATTTCCGTTGCAATCGATCTCATTGGTTAAATATATGGTCAAACTTAGATCTTGAGGAGCGCGGGCTCATTATATTGTGAAATTGAGGGAATACTTGTACTGGAGTACCATACGGACGTAGGAACTGGACATCATACTAGCGCCACGGTACGGTGGACCCTACATTCTGGTGGAAACCCGGAGGGGCCTCGAAAACCCATGCAGACAGGGGTCAGGTGATCATTGTCTAGCTAGCTGGGAGTGTTGGAATCCGAGAATGTTTGTTTTATGCCAACACCCTTAGGGATTCATCCAGGAAGCTATGGTTAGAGGGACAGTGATATTCTCAGCTTATCAGGGTTCAAATCCTGATACTCGCATTATTTCCGAATTTATTTCAGGATTTTCGGCGATGCGCATTTAGTGAAAGGAGAAGTTTTGGTTGACGATGAGACGCCTATGATGATTTCGTAAATCTCGAAATTATATGCCGGCTTAGTCTCTCAAAGGTGCTCATAGGGGTAAAGTGTGCGTGTATGTGTTTATAGAGATAGTGTATGCACGTGTATATGAGGGCTTGCGTCTGTACTGTGTTCGAAAGAAAATTTGCTACTATAAAAAGTCCGACCTTTTCGTTGTTGTGGAGTGGTTCAGATTTTGTAGAACTTGCAGCGATTTTGGTACCGTGGAATAAGTTGTGGTACTATGAGTTCGCTTGCGCCTGTGTAAGGATACATCATAGAATACAACCTGTAGGTTTGGATCTAGAACTTGTCCAAATGCAATCGAGATACATAAAAGCATGTATTTGATTCATTGCCTTTCCTTTGCTTATTTTCAGGATTATTTCACTTAGACTTCATTTATTGAACCCAAACACGTAAACCATGATCCTACTGTTTTTCTTCTTGACAGATCGACGGTGATCTGCAGCTAACCAACAACATAGTCCATGCACCGATGTAAGTTTCAATCAGACAAAAGCGACGGTGATCATGCGGTTCAGACGTGTTTTGCCATCCAACGTAGATGACATATCGACGGTGATCTGCAGCTAACCCTTAAAGCGTCTGCATGCATCTGGATCGCGCGGTTCAGACATGTTTTGCCATCCAACGCAGTGTCGCATCCGTCCGTGGACCGATTCAGACATCCTTTTTTCTTGCAAGTCGAAAGCAAACCGAGGGGGGGGGGGGGGGGGGGCTTTGCGGGCGTCCGGACCAACTGTCGGCATTGAAGCGGCTCGCCAGCCGAGAGCACCGCTTTCTGGTGCATGGACCTTCTCTCCACATTCAAACAACACCTGTCCATAGGATTCCCTCATTAAACATGAACAGTTGTCGAGGAACCTACTTCAGCGTCACCCGTCCATCGTCTGCCAGCCGGCATTAAATACCTGACCACTTGGATTGGCGTCCACCCGCTATTTAAAGGTGACCCAGGCCGGCTAAAGGCTGATCCCACCATCGTCCCCGATCTCCTCTTTGCATCACAACCATCATGGCCTCGAGCTCCAAAGCCCTGTGGGAGATCCTGTCGGACGAACCGAAGGACAGAGAGCCATGTTCCCACCATAAGACAAGACATATTGAACGCAAATATAAACTCATTCGATATCATGGTGAAGTGTGTTTAGTGTAAGCACGGCATATTTAACGCAAATATAAACTCATTCGATATCGTGCTGAAGTGTGTTTAGTGAAAGTACACAAAGTTGACACGGATCTGAACTTGTCAGACCCGATGACAACGCCTCTACCACGAGCAAAGCATGAGCAGCACCGAATAGCCATTGGTATTAGGGAAGCCATGTAACTAGATTATTGGCTCTAGTGCAAGTGGGAGTCTGTAGGAGATATGCCCTAGAAGCAATGACAATAATTATTTTGTATCTCCAAGTTTGTATTTAATGTTTATGTTCCATACTCGAACTGCAATGATTCTCGAGTCTTCAATAACCACGTGGCTCAAAGGGAAACTCATGCTTACGTGTGGTATAATAAACAATAAAATGTATTCCTAGTCATGCGTCTAAGACTAGCTCAAGTGTTGCATGATGGTCCTATTTTCTTGATCATGGGCATGATTATGCCGACAATTTTGAGGGCACAATGTTGGGAGAACACTTGTGTTGAATCGACCTGATTTGATGTTATGCTATGAGATACATTCGTCACAAGTGAATGCTTAATAACACAGGGAGAGTTAACGTTTGCATAATTCCTTATACCATGAGAGTATTGAGTTCTTTCATGCTTGCTTTGTGAACTTTGGGGTTTGTTAAACGTCATCTGGAATAGGGTGGCTATTACGACGGCTTATGGGTTCATGGAAAAGTATGACAAGGCACTAGATAGCTCAAGATTGAGATTTGCTCCTCCGACGATTGAGACATATTATTAGGGCCGTCTCAGTGTTACGGTATCCATCGTCGTCTGGCCAGACACAATGTGGTTTGATCACAGAGATGCAAGAACGCGGAAACGAGAATAGAGAACAAAACCGATAACGAGGTAACTGGCATAGTTGACAAGTTGTTGATTCACTGGATGTTGATAAGACTCACCTCGGGTGTTTGTAACATATCACGAAGCAAGAAGAATAGCACACGACAAACTACATGTTCACTCGAATTTTCATACTTGTGGGTATAGGGATCAATATGGATGTCCATAGTTGCGTTGTTTATCATTGATCGAAAAGTGTTCTGGTCATGTCTATACTTCACCGAACCTACAGGGTCACACACTTAAGGGTCATCTATCTGCTGGATACTAGACATGGAGTCTAAAAGAAAGTCACTGGAAAAGATTCGGAGACAACCTTCGTACTGGAAATGTTCCGAACGCGTCCAGAATTAGTTTAAGTGGTGCCAAAAATGTTCTGGACCTTCCGCAATTTTCTCGGATTAATCGAACGCTGAAAATATTTCATGAATAGACTTCATGAACAGTGGAGTGAATACTGGAAACACTATTAAAACAAAGTATCTTATGAATAGTGGAAATCACTGTTCAAAAAATCTTCCGATTCAGCGATTTATCGCTACTCGTGGGGTGACCGATAAGATTATGCCTTATCTTCACCGTTTATCTTTTGGACCGATTTATCGCTCTGACAAGCGATTTATGGGGAATCTTCCGATAAATCAGGCATATTTCTAGCACTATGTTTGCAAAAATTATGTTTATTTGTGTTTTTGTGGACTTTGTTATGCAATATGTACTATTTCACTATTTTGTTTGTCATTATACAAGGATTCGGAGGCTACGAATCATGGTAACACTTCTGCATAATATATTTTTGGTGTTAAATATAGCATATTTCAGTGTTGGGAACCTGGGATTTGCAAAAAATGGCCGATTAATAGTCGACCGATAAAATCGATTAATCGGTCGATTTCCGATTAATCTCTAATCCCCAGCTGACCGGGACGATAACGATAAGCGATATCCTCAACATTGGTGGAAATAGTATTGTAAATAGTGGAAACACTATTAGGGGATGATGCAGGCATGATGATGCAGACATGGTGATGTAGGCATGATGATGCAGGCAGGGTGATGCAGGCATGATGATGCAGACAACACTATTTGATTTTTGAAGCATCTCCATTTTGTCCTTTTTGTGGGACATAAAGCATGGGTATTTTGGTATTTACAAGTGTCACCCTACCCCTTGCCTTTCCTTATAAATAGGGATGGAGAGGGGCTCTCCACACTCACTCCAATCCCTCATACAAATGCCATGCATGATCTGGCTTTCTTCTCTTCCTCCCACGAAACAGTTTCGTAGAGTCGAAAGGCTATCTGGGTTCCGGCGGGAACTAGTTCTGGATGACGAAGCCCTACCGGATAGCTGACACCGTATATGTGGAACCCCGTAGAGCGGTCGTAGGTTCGATCTTTTGCCCGAGGGACTGTCCGACCGCCTCCCGAAGGGATATCCGAGGGACTGTCCTAGAAGCAGACAAGGGAGAACGTTCTCGTGGTTGGGAGGTTTTAAATCCTAGCTCGAGGATCTGCATCGACGATCTTCATCAACTCTTCTTCCACTGCGCTACGAGTCGGTAATGATCAGATCTAAACCTTGTATGCATCTCTATAGTCATCTTGGGCGTGTTCGTAATGCAAATCCTTTTTTGTTTTCTGTCGCATTACCCTACAAACTGCAGTTTTCAAGGGGACTCACAACTACCCCCTCCGTAAAGAAATATAAACAGTATTATATTTCTTTATAAAGGGAGAACAGATTTATAAATGCAGTGAATAATGCATGTTTTTAAAGGGGTCACAATTGCAAAGTTAGTAAATGGGTTCACAACAGTATGCTTTCAAGGGGGGTCGCAACAACATATTTGCAAACCATGTTGCAACTATATGTTTTCAAACGGGGTGTAACTGCATGTTTTTATGGAGTCATAACTGCAAGGTATTTTTCAGACGAATGCAATTAACAATTTGTAAATCCACGAACAATTTCCAAGTTCATGAACGATTATCTCGAATTTGTGAATATTGTTAATTCACAAACATTTTAAATTCCATTTTTTAAACTCCTGAATAGTTTCTAAAATTCACGAAGATTTCTAAACGTTGTGGTTAAAAGGGAGTACAACTTGAGAGCAGTGATTTGGTGCCCAGACTCATGTGCACCCTTGATAAATACAAAATTCAACATATACTAGAAAAATAAAATAAAAATCCCAAAAAAATCGCATGGTAGATATTTTGATGCGTGAGATGCGCTTCAAATTTCAGATCATTTGGATATCTGAGTAGCTCTCCGCCAAAAAGACAAATTTGGGGTTTGTAAAAAAGGTTAATGTTCATGCATTTTCCCCAATTTGTCTTTTTTACTGAGAGCTACTCATATGTCCAAGTGATATGAAATTTGGAGCGTACCTCATGCACCAAATTATCTACCATTCATTTTTTTTTTGAATTTTGTGATTTTTTTTTATTTTGTTATGAATTTTTTTATTGACCGAGTGCAAATGAGCTTGTGCTCAGAAATGGATATTCGGTACTAGTTAGGTATTTCATTTGAAATCTATGCATTTTTGTAACTTTGGATCAGACGCTAGTACAATGACCTAGCCTAGGCTTAGAAGCCTGTCAATCAACTGACGAAAGAATTCGCGACGACGTTCAGCAAAATTATACATTTATACATAAGTGTGAAATCAAACTATATCTCATCTAAATGAGTTCTAGCCAAGCCCAAGTAATAAATATGGCTCGGATCTCCAGATGACAATGGAAGGTGGATTAATGCACGCTATATAGTATTCATGGTAGAACAATCACTCTTTAGTGGTATTAAGGGCGTCTTCAATAGTCGTATGATCATCGTTGGTAAAATTGCCACATGGATAATTTTGATGACATGGCACGTAATAAATGAGGAGAGAGAGAAAAGTTGTATGTAGATTAACCAACAATTCTTGGACAAGCTCCAAGGTTAAAGAGAGAGCAATTGCATTTATTCTCTCTTCTTCTATTGGATAATATAGATGCAACCATTGGAGTAGTTGTATGAACCTTTGTTGGTTGATGACATGGACAATTTTATCAACAAGACTACATACAAACTATCGAAGATGCCCTAATACCGCAGGCTTGTCCCTGTGTGCTCTAAGGGTGCACGGGTGCCTCCATAGAGTGCTGGTGCCGTTGCCCTTACTATTAGCTTTCAGCATTCCGCCGCAGTGGTAGCAGACAGCGTACGATAGGTGAAGATCGTTTTGGTATATTTTGCTGAAGTGTTCCCACACTCTCGATCCGCCGCCGGCAGGGGCTTGAACAGGCGGCTCTAAGGCTTTTCCCAGACCTTTGTATAGCTCCATTTGGAGTTTTTCTTGTGAGGGTGTCACTGTACGTGTTAAAAAAAATCAAATTAGCAAGGTAAAACAACAGTCACCATTCACCACTGGGTTACTAACGCTACACGAGATTTAGGATCTCCTTACACTGTTCTTCAGAGTCCGAGCTGTTCAACTCCCTCTCTAGGTTTTCTAAACTCTCTCGTTCGGATGCTGGTATTGTTGATGAGTATTCTGATCCTGAAGAAATTAATCATCCATGTCAAGAAGCCCCACTATATATTTTTACTAGTATAAATCAGGAGATTTCGGATTCTCAAACTTACCCATGCAAATCGTATTTTTAGCGGACTTGGAATTAATTGACGGGGCATCGACATGTTTCCGGTTGTAGACAATGCACAGAGTCATCTCCTCCTGTAGTTCAACACGCAAGGTAAAGGTGGAGTAACTTAATTAATAAAGACTTTGGTTTCTATGCACAAGTATGCAAATGCATTTATTTCATATTTGAATTTTTTCTAACAAACAGATATTTAAACCGAACAAGCGTGCCTATTCCTCACAACTCTTTGCACTTAGAGAAACTAATAAGTTTTATTTAGCAAATTTCTATTAAAAAACATCCAGGTAGAGCCGTAGAGGTTGAGCAAAACAAACCACAAAAAGGAAAGAAAGGAAAGGTAAACGGCTAGAGAATAGAGATAGTACTAACATTCTACCTCCTACTTTTTTTTATGGAACCTACTACTTCTGTACATGGCCATGGGCGGAGCTGGGCCCCAGGCAGCCCAGGCCATTGCCTGGGGCGTGGGATTTTTTCTCGGCCTAGATTTTAAAAAAAAATTGGTTTGGCCTGGGGCGCAGCCCACTTCCAAGCCCAGGCAGCCTAGGCCAACAGGCCCAGCCGCCCAGCGCCCAGGCAATTGTTGCCTGCTTCCTGCCCGCACGAACAGAAGCACGGGCAAAACAACCAGCCGCCCCTTCTTCCCCCGATTTGGACGAACCCTAGGCGACCAGCCGTCCCTGCCTGCCGGCGCCGCCCGCCGCCACCACCTGCCGTCGTGCCGGCGAGGAGCTCCGTGGACCCCCTTCCAGTCTGTTGCCCGCCCCTTCGGGTTGCGCCGTTGTGGGCTGCTGCTCTGTCCGGCCGTCAGGTTGCGCCGCTGCGGGCTGCTGCACTGTCCGGCGTGGCGAGGAGGCGGCGACTCCGGCGAGGCTTGGCGTCCGGCGAGGTGCTCGATCCCTTCTGCTTGGCGTCCGGCGAGGTGGTTGTTTCTTGTTTGCCAGGAGCCGAGCCGCAGCACAGAGGTATTGCTTAATGCCTTGATGCCTCTGTTTTGTTTTCTAGATGCCACTGTTTGATGATGATTTTCATTGCTAGATGCCACCATTGTTGCTTGATGCCACTTTTTGTTAGATGTGGAAACCTATAATTTAGACAGATAGTAATTTTGTTTCTATAAATGTTACAGGAAGGCAAGATGAGTAAAAGAAACAAGACATTGAATTCATTTTTTCAAGTTTGAACCACGGAAACTGCAGAAACAGGTCCTTCAACTAGACTCGTTCATTCGGGAAGCAAGAGCTGATCCACAAAAGTTACAACAATCATTTCAGAAATGAAATATTCAATGTGTTGCATGATCAACTTATTGTGGAGTTAAACAACCGCTTTGCTGAAAGGTCTACTCAATTGTTGAGATGCATTGCTTGTCTTGATCCCAAGAATTCATTTGCCAATTATAATGAAGACAAGCTAGTAGACCTTGCTAATATGTATGCTTCTGACTTCTCTACATATGAAGTTACTTTTGTCCTTAGAAACCAACTAGACTCATTCATTCGGAAAGCAAGAGCTGATCCACATTTGATGAATTGCAATGACCTTGGTCATCTTGCCATAAATATGGTTACAAGTGATATGCACACAACTTTTCCCTTGGTTTACCGTCTTGTTGAGTTAGCATTGATTTTACCTGTTGCAACTGCAACAGTGGAAAGGGCATTTTCAGCAATTAGCATTATCAAGACTGGATTGAGTAACAAAATGGGTGATGATTGGATGAATCATAGAATGGTATGTTACATTGAGCGGGATGTATTTGTGAGTATTGAAGAATCAAAGATCATTGAGCGATTTCAAGGTTATCGCAATCGCAAATGCCTTTTGCCTCGTCCTAGACGTAAGTTTTCAAATTTTGCATCTATTATGAACTATTTTTGCTTCCTATATTATGCACTGATTTGCATTTCAAAATTTATCATTCAAGGTTTAGCTTCTTCGGCTATTGAAGATGTTGTCATGGAAGGGTCAGATCAACCAATCCTTTGATTTGGTATTAATCTTTTGGATCATCTATATATGCTACATATTGTCTTTTGATTTATCTTGCTTTATTAGTTGACCCATCATGGAACAAATGCTGCCATTGAATATTATGTTTGGTGTATTATTAGTTATGCAACATAGATTGACTTTCGTATGCGTTGAAACTGGAGTTTTTTTGGGGGTAGTTTTTAGCCCTTAGTTTCTCGCCTGGGGTGTCAGCCAATCCTGGCTCCGCCACTATACATGGCCATCATGCCTTCTCTGCCAGTCCCTCAACTCTCCCGATGAAATGCTCGAGTGTGTCACTTTCGGTGGCCCGCCTCAAGGCGATTCATTTCCAACCGCTCAAGGACAAAGCCGCGGGAAAGCTCACTCCGTGGCTTGAGAAGCATGTTGCATCGGCTGGCTGTGCCGTCAAGGCCGGTCCTGAGAATTCGGGGGCCCGGGGCGAAACTAAAACCCGAGGCCCTTAACATAAACAACGAAGTAATGACCTATAGAGGAAATAGAAAAATGTGCATGTGGCTATCACAAAGGTATTCTTGGAAATGCAGAGCGATGCTTAATGTGAGGCTTGTACTTCAACGATAGGAGTATATTATATGTATGAGGTATGAAAAGTTTCATAGACATTTGACTCCATGAATACTCCTAGATGAAATTTGCATTCAAAATACTGAGTTACAATGCACATTTTTAGTTCTTGGAATTTGTTACTTTGAATAGAAAATTAGGATAAATGAGTAGATCGGCCTTATGAGTGAGGTAAAAAAAGTCCCCATTTATTCTTACCTAGTTACGTGGATGAGTAAATCCAGAGTTTTTTTACCCGATTTGTATTTTCATCGCTCAGTTCATCTGAAAAAAATCTGCCATGATCATCATCCAGACCTCGCTCTTTGTCTTGATCCCTTTCACATATACACCATAACGCCATCACTACTAATCCTCCATCACAAAGAAAAACATCAGTATAAACCGCAAAAACTGAAGGTTAAGAACAGAAACATCGGAAGACTCGACCGCCGGAAGCACTCGCCTCCACTGAAGAACGGACCGTCGAGCTCCAGCGCGCAGCCGCATCTCTTGCGGCCGGACATCCCGATTCATCTGCCAGGTCTGGATGGGAGTCGAAAAGGTGGCGTGATACGTGACGCCTCGCTCCAAGGTCCTGGATCCCGCCCAGTCAATGCGTGTGTTACGGGATATACCAGATGCTCCATCTACGCTTGCTACCTGGCCCAGGCCCCATATTTTTTTTACCGTGCTATACATTGGAGGCCTAGTGTGTAGAGATATACATACGGGCCCACTCCACTTTGGGGGCCCGCCCCCCCCCCCCCTCAGGGCCGGCCCTGTGTGCCGTTCTTGTCAAAGCAGTTCTTACTTCAATTGCTATTAACTACATGATGTCGCTCGAGCTTCAGGCGGAGGTTTTGGAATTATTGACAAGCTTCATCGCGCATTCTTGAGGGCAGGTTGTGACAAGGTGTATGGAGGGAAGTGCAAGGTGAACTGGAAACAAGTGTGTAAGCCTAAACCTTGTGGTGGCATGGGTATCCTTAACCTTCATAACTTTGCATCCGTCTTCAGACTCCGTTGGCTTTGGTTTGCATGGGCAGACCCGGCCTAAGCTTGGGCTAGGTTTGGGCTGCCTTGAATGAGCAAGACAGAGACCTTTTTGCTACGGTAATGATCGTTACCATTGGCAATGGTGCAAAGGCCATTTTCTAGGAGTTTTCTTGGTTGAATGGCCTGCATCCCAAAGATATTGCCCCCAAGATTTGTGTGTGCTCCAAGAAGAGAAACTCCTCAGTCCAAATGGCATTGCATAACAACTTCTGGGTGAGTCAGATCAACACCCAACAGGGCCTCACCCTAGCCACATACAACAATTTTTCTCACTTCCGGAGAAGCTTAGCTCTATTCAGTTAGTCCCGGGCATCCCTGATATGATCGGAAACTTACCTCAGATGGTATGTATTCCGCGTCCTCGGCCTACAAAGCTCAGTTTGAGGGGCACACCATTTCGACCATGTACGATGCTGCATGGAAAGTTTTGGCGCCTCCAAAATGCAAGCTCTTTGTGTAGCTCGTGGTACAAACATAATTTAGATTGCATATAGGCTTGATCATCGAGGATGGCCCATCCGCGGACTTTGTGGGCTCTGTAAGAAAACCCAAGAAACTTCGACGCATCTTCTCCGTCATTGCCGTTTTAATCAGGGTCGGGTGTGGCATTTTGGACTGGGTGGGACTACCGGATGTTTAACCACGGGATTGGAGCTTGATGGGTAGCGTAAATGAATGGTAAATCGGCATTACCCAAGCGAGAGGACAATCTAGAAAGACCATGTCTTCCATGATAATGTTGATCTCCTGGGTGCTGTGGAAGGAGCGCAACGCGGGGGTATTTCGCAACACAACAACGCCTTCTATGGTCGTGGTGTGTAACATCAAAGATGAAACTAATTTGTGTGGGTGCTTGTGGGCAATAAGCATTTGGATGTTGTAATGCCGTGAGAATGATAGTCTTATTCTTGCCTTCAGTTGGGCTCTTGTCTCAAACTCTCTCTCTCTCTTGATTTTTTTTGAGACATTCTCTCTCTTGATTAGTGAAATGGCAAGTTTTTTTCCCCTTGTTTCAATAGTATTCAGTAATGGTCAATACTGACCCGCAAGAGCGCGAAAAATAAACACTGAGAAGCATCAGCTAAGCAAATAGAAATTGTATCCACCAGCTTTGCACCGCACGTATATGTATACATGCAGCGAGCCAGCGACCGACATATTGGCCTGGTGCATAACGCCGGCTGTGCTTACGTGAACGAATATGCTAGCTAGCGCGGCCGCGAGGCGTCGTACCGAATATGCACTCTCTAGAGGCAAGATTTTGTGAAGTCGTTTTGACCGAAAGCAAATGTTTTTTCGTGTAACAAAGGATAGTAAAATCTACCTCAGTTTATAATCTCGCAGATGTAAATAGTGCTACACACAATATTTATGAATTCAAATCATAAATTTATTTGGTACCTACCTCGACAACCAACTTGAGCCCTTCCTCCCGCATGTTGTGGTACTGGATCATGATCCAGCATTCCTTCCCGGCGCCGTCGCTCAGGCCCCTCTTCATCCCACTCCCGGCGTGCTTGGAGTGCTTGCACTCAGGGTGTGGCACGAACTCCAGTGTCTTCTTCGACCCGATGTATCTGCAACGAGTGTCCACGGCGCCACCTCCAGGCACCGCGAAGTGCTTCTTCTCAATCCAGCGCCCGTGGGACGTCATTATAGGCGACATCGACGGTGCCGCGGCCACGAAATTTGGCGGTAGCTCTGATGGATGCTTCGAGGCAAGGTGCGCCTTCACCTCATTATTCACCCACGACCCGCGCTCCTGCTGCGCTAGCACTAGGCGGAGATCACGTATACAATCTTCGTCGGTGCATTTGACGTGGATATTTCCGCCAGTAGGGTAATATTGGAGTTGGAGTGGCTTGGAATGGCAACCCATTGGAGCTAATTAACCTAGCTTCAGGTAAGTACTACCCGAGTGGTGTGGGGGCTTCAATAGAGGGATGAACTCAGCCTCTCTTATTCACTAGCTAGAGTGGTGTGGGGGATTCAATAGAGGGATGAACTCAGCCTCTCTTATTCACTAGCTAGCGCCGACCGGAGGAATGAAAGAGATTCCCGGCCATGGCCAACCCAACTACCGAGTGGCGACGTACCGCATCGATCGGGCTCGGGTTCTCTTCGTGAATGCATGCATTCGCCTAAAGCTTAGCAGGGTGCCCCGTAACCCGATGGGAAAACAAGCTAGTAGAATCTATCTCACGCAGTCAAACGTATGCCTGCATGCTGTCTTCTGCCACCACTTTGTGCCCTTTGGATGGATATATCTCCTGTGGTGCGCGCGCGCGCGCGCGTACAAAGCCACTTCACCAATACCCGACCCGACCGGTCGGGCCAACCGCGGTGGCAGAACAGGATGGGGCCATCACGCCGACCGCCGGCTCCATCGCTTTCTTGACCCCTGCCCACCCCCCTCGCGCGTTACCACACACTCGAGGTGTCGATTTGCAGTCGGGTCCATCGTGCGTTCAGAGACACCCGACTGGCGTGGCGACGAAACCGCGTCCGGACTACAAACCACGTTCACGATCACACACACGCGTAGACGCGCCACAGATTAACACGTACGGATTATTTTTGCAAAACCCTAAATCTATGGAGAAAGTAAACTGGCCATCAAATTATTTTTGCAGAACTTCGTGCTCTCCTTTCCTACTCCCACCTGCTTCTCTGGACACGCGTCGGCCCCTGCTGCTTGACCGCTCCTCCCGCATGTGCCTGTTGCTTTGCTGCCGCACCTGTTGCTTTGCTGCTGCTAACTTAGGCCCTGTACAACGGAGAGGGCACTCCCTGCACCCATGGGCATATGCACCCTCTTTTAAACAAATGTATTTTAAGCATGTTTAAAAATGTCAAAAAATTCAAAAGAAAATTTCACGCATACATGTTCACAAATGTGTGCGTGCGGCACAAAGTTTTGTGAACAAATGTTTTTTTGTTTTGTCTCCACAAAAAAGACAAATTTTAGTGCTTCTAAATAGCGTTTTATGACATAATGTTTTGTCTTTTTTGCACAGGCGACAAAAAATGTTATTTTTCAGTGCAACTTTGTGCACGCACATAAAACATAGAGACGTACATGTGCAACCTTTTTTAGATTTTTTTAGCATTTAGAAATGTGTTTTTTGAAGTGGGTTCATATGTATCCGGGTTCATCCATGATTTTTTCCTGTACAACGCAGGTTCTTACATTGGTGTCTCAGGAAAAAAACCCGGTTTTCTTTAAAATACTCATCTTTGTACAGGTGCTTAGCCCCAACTCCAACACATGACCTCAAACGGACGTCCGTCTTGTCCAAAATTCATTCGTTTGAAAGGGGCAAAACGGACAACCTTGTCCGGTTTTTACATTGGGTCGGTCGGTGCACCCAACGGACGTCTGCATCGCAAAGCATCTGTCTCATACGTATGAATTTTTTTTTAAAGGCGGTGGAAAGATTAAAAAACACGCAAATAAACGTTAACACAAATTTAAAAAATCCCAAACGCACATTTAAACATAACATAAAACATAAAAATAATTTTAGAAAAAGTAGACGCCGTCGCCTTGGTCGTCTTGGATGCCGCCATCGTCTTCCGACGCCGTCGTCCTCGCCGTCGTCCCATGGTGAGGTCGACGTACGGTGGTGACTGCCAGAGGTGGGCCCGTGGCACCTGCGGTGGCTGCATGGGGCCTCGATGTGGACCCGGTCTCGATGTGGACCCGGTCTTTCCCAACCATGTCAAAGGTCGCCGTCGCTTTCTCCACTTGGGGGCCCGATATGGACCCGGCTGGATCGCGTGGTGATCCAAACTCCAGAGTACTAGGTATTATCCTACCGTGGAGTCGTGCCCTGGATAGAGACAGTTCATCAAGAAGCATCAGAAGATATACTACAATGTGCCTTTATCTTTCTTTCCACTTAAGAAATCAGTGGTCGTGTGAATGCACTGGTCATATATAGACGGATACTGCCTTTTTGCTCTCCATCAACGAGCCGGGAACTGTGAAAGAATGATTTGATCGAAGTAACTTTTCATTGATGATGGTCCAAGATTATATACAGAGGGAACCGTCGTCACGAACGGATGTCGCGGGAGCGTTGAACAGTTGCTTGGGGCAACCGACGCCAGTTTACACAAGGGAGGATTATCCCTAATAATAGAATTAATTTAAATCCTAACACACCCCCCCCCCCCCTAATCCTCACTTGTCCTTGAGACCGATCATCCTTGAAATCTTCTCCTTCAAAACCCTGTGGGGAAAATGAGAAGAAAACATACAATATGCCATGAAAAACTCCTTCTAAAACCCAGTGGGAAAATAAGGAGAAAATGACATATATTGTCCATGCTTGCATTGATATTGCCTCATTAAAAACCTTACGTGAGAAACCATTTGGAAAAACTCACAAAGGAAAAGAGTGCAATACTAAAGATCCATGATCTTAACAGGTTATATCCTAGGAGATTTCTCCCCTTGAATTTTGCAAGTCTCGAAGTCGTCTCATACCAATTCCATTTACATATTTATGGAAAAGAGAACTTGGTAAGGACTTAGTAAACAGATCAGCGAGATTATCGCATGACTTCGTTTGCAAAATACTTATCTCCCCCTTCTCTTGTAGATCATGGGGATAAAATAATTTGGGAGAAATATGCTTTGTAATATTGCTCTTAATATAACCCGTTTGCATTTGTGCAATACAAGCAGCATTATCTTCATAGATAATGGTGGGTGATTTCAACGAACCAATCCCACTTGAACTTTGGACAAAATTCATCATTCTGCGAAGCCATACACATTCGCGTGATGCTTCGAACAAAACAATTATCTCAGAATGATTGGTGGACGTTGCCACTAAGGTTTGCTTTATTGACTTCCAAGAGAAGGCCGTACCTCCATGTAAGAAGACAAAACCAGTCTGCGATCTGGCATCATGGGGATCTGATAAGTATCCAGCATCGCAATACCCCACTATGGTTCTCTCTTGATTTTTCTGATAGAATAAACCAAGATCTTTGGTGCCCTGAAGATATCTGAAAATATTCTTCACACCAACCCAATGCCTCTTCGTTGGTGATGCGCTGTATCTAGCCAGTAAATTAACTGCAAATGCTATGTCGGGTCTAGTGCAGTTTGCTAGATACATTAGTGCACCAACGTCACTGAGATATGGAAACTCTGGTCCCAATATCTCTTCACCATCACCCTTAGGCCTAAATGGGTCTTTATCTCTATCAAGAGATCTCACGACCATAGGTGTTTTTGATGGGTATGCTTTATCCATATTGAACTTTTCCAATATCTTTTGGATATAAGCAGACTGATGAACAAGTATTCCTGAAGGAAAATGTTCAAGTTGCAAACCAAGACAAAATTTGGTTTTACCCAAATCTTTCATCTCGAATTCCGTCTTCAAATGATTACATGCCTCATGTATTTCACGTGTCGTCCCAATGATGTTCAAGTCATCAACATACACGGAAATTATACAAAATCCATCAGTAGATTTCTTGATGAATACACATGGGCAATCAGTGGTGTTTGAGTAACCCTTCTTCAGAAGGAACTCACTTAGTCGGTTATACCACATTCTTCCCGACTGTCTCAAGCCGTATAATGACTTCAGTAGCTTTACGCAATACATGTTGCGGTTAGCTTTCGGATCCGGAATCTTCAGTCCCTCAGGAACTTTCATATAGATATCCGTATTGAGTGACCCATATAAATACGCAGTCACCACATCCATCAATTGGATATAAAAATTCATTTGCACTGCCAGAGATATCAAGTATCGGTACGTGAGTCCACTCATCACAGGAGAACATGTTTCATCATAATCGATGCCAGGTTTCTGTGTAAACCCTTGTGCTACAAGCCTCGCTTTGTATCTCACCACCTCATTGTTTTCGTTCCTTTTACGAACAAAAACCCATTTTGCCCCCATGGGGAAAACATTATGAGGAGTAGGTATAACTGCAGTAAATACCCCTCTCTTGGCAAGCGAGCGCAATTCGTCCTCAATTGCAACCTTCCAATTGGACCAGTCTGAGCGTTTCATACACTCTGCCATGGACTTAGGTTCACGGTCCAATGCCAGGTCATCTGCAATCTTTGAGGCGAAAAATATGTCGACAATTGTAGTCTTTCTGTTGAATGATTCTCCTGATTCAACATAGTTTAATGAAATCTCATTAATACCTTCTGACTCGTCGTGATTTCCCACAACAATCGAGTCAAGGTGTACCGATGTCCCAGCACCAATATTCGTGTGCACAACTATGCTGGGTTCTGGATGCATAGCATCCTTTAGGTGTCTTTCAACACTAGGTTGAATGTCAACTCGCGGTTGATCTGCGTTTACTGTTAGAGGGATCCTCACTTCCCACGGATGCTTCTGAGAAGCCTTGTCCTTTTTGTCCAGTTTTCTCCCCCTCTTGGGCGGTTGAGTGGTCTTATGAGATATCTCAACCCTCTCTGGAACATTCATAGCGGGAACATGGGATTTAGTGACACCTTTATAGTCAGTAAATGCATCTGGCAGATTATTCGCAATATTTTACAAATTAATAATCTTCTGAACTTCCAGTTCAGATTCTTTCGTACGTGGATCTAAGGACTGAATGCCTTTGACATTCCAATCTATTTCCCGGCATTCTTTGTGGTTCTTTTCTCCCCCTAATGCCGGAAAATTGTCCTCATCGAAGATACAATCAGCGTACCGGGCTGTAAAGAGATCCCCTGTTAGAGGCTCCAGGTACTTTATAATCGACGGAGAATTGTACCCCACATAGATCCCCATTTTTCTATGTGAACCCATCGATGTACGCTGAGGTGGTGATATCGGTACGTACACAGCGCAACCGAATCTTCGAAGATGGGAAATACTTGGTTGATTTCCACGTACTAACTGCAACGGGGAGGCCGTATGATATGCAGTTGGTCGAATTTGTATCAATTCCGCGGCATGTAATACCGCATGTCCCCAACAAGATGTTGGAAGATTACAGTTCTGTAGGAGCGGTCTTGCTATCAACTTGATCCTCTTGATAAGTGATTCCGCAAGACCATTTTGTGTGTGTACATATGGTACAGAATGCTCCACAGTTATGCCCAAAGCTAGGCAGTAATCATTGAATGCTCGTGAACTAAATTCAGCGGCATTATCCATTCTGATGGATTTAATCCTGTGTTCAGGATGATTTGCCCTCAGTTTAATGATTTGAGCGATCAGCTTTGCAAAAGCATGGTTCCTTGTTGATAATAAACACACATTGGACCATCTTGTTGATGCATCAATGAGCACCATAAAGTATCTAAATGGTCCCGATAACGGTTGAATTGGACCACATATATCTCCTTGAATGCGTTCAAGAAATTTAAGTGGTTCGTTCTTGATCTTCAGATATGAAGGTCTTATGATTAATTTCCCTGTTGCACATGCAGTGCATACGAAATCTGAAGATTTGGGGAAATTAGCAACCGTTATGTTGTGTCCAGTTGAACCATCAATAATTTTTCTCATCATCCCCACACCAGGATGACCCAGGCGATCATGCCATATCTTTAACTTGTCAAGATTCTAAAAAATTATTTTGTATGCCAAATGTTGCTCTGGCTTGATGTATGTGTAATACAGTCCAGAAGATAGAGCAGGCAGTCTCTCAAGGGTTTCCTTGTTGGATCCCTTCTGTTGAGTTATGAGAAGGCTTTCAACCGCATTGTCTTCATGAGTTTCAATGTGGTAGCCATTCATGCGGATAT
Source organism: Elymus sibiricus (assembly GCA_039707655.1). Taxonomy (NCBI): domain Eukaryota; kingdom Viridiplantae; phylum Streptophyta; class Magnoliopsida; order Poales; family Poaceae; genus Elymus; species Elymus sibiricus. The sequence continues at coordinate 33,295,183 of CM077671.1, forward strand.
CTTTAAAACTCAACAGGGTACGAGTTGAATCCGGATACAATAATGCCTCCTGGATTTCAAGTTTTGTACCATTCGGGAGTGTAAATGTAGCTTGACCAGAACCAACAATTACCGTGTCATGACCACCAATTGTCATAACACTTCCCTTACTCTTTTTGAGACTTCGGAAGTATTTAACCTCCCGTAGAATTGTGTTAGAGGCACCACTGTCCACTAAACAAATTTCCTTCTCCATTGGATTGTTTCTTCTTTCTCGAAGATTTCTATAGAGTAAATGAATAATATTCATTATTTATCCAATCTCATATAGAAATAACACATACAATACATACTATGCATATCTGCTTACATATTATAATACATTATGTTCAAGGACATAATTATTACAATACCATATGTCTGAGAACATAATTATTTTACAACACACAATATAACTAAGGACCTTATCACAATACTTATGACATTATTGGAAGATCAAAGCATGTCTCCATATATGTCATTAGTAGAAGTGAAATCCACCAACATGTCATTGACAGTAAGTGGTGTTCCTTCCTTTTGCTGAGTCTGATCTTGGTTCTCCATGTTGTCATGAACTTCGTTCCGATGAACGTCTTGAGAACTTTCAATCATTGGACCAGTGAAGTGAGCTTCATACTGGTTCCCTTGAGCCTTCTTGCCCTTGCCTATTGACTGCTGATACAGCGTCACCAAATGCTTAGAAGTTGTACACTTCCTTGCATGATGAGTAGTACAACCACATCTGTAGCAAGCTTGAGAGCTGCTACCTTTATCATTTTCTTAAAATGATTCTTGCCCTTTTGAACTCCACTGCTATTCTGATTCTCATTGCGTCTCCACTTTCCCTTAAACTTCCTATGGTTCCTATTGGGACCACGGAATTTTTGAGTATTCTGAGAATTGAAATGTGCTTCACGCAGAGGCAGTGTTCCCGTTGGACGGGACAAATTATTCTTATCGAGAATTTCACTGTGCTTTTCTGCCTGAAGAAGTGCATATATCAATTCAGAATGCTTCTTGTATTTCTGCTGACGATGTTGTTCAGCAAGAATCCTCATATTAGGATGGAAAGTAGAGAGTGTCTTTTCAATGAGATCCGCATCCGAGACTGCACTGTTGCAGAATCTCAACTTAGAGTTGATTTGATGCACGGCAGAATTGTATGCTGCAACGGACTTCAAATCCTGGAAACGGATAAGTGCCCATTCTCTTTGCGCTTCAGGCAACATCACCGACCTTTGTTGATCATAACGCTCCTTTAAGGAGTTCCATAGTGATAGAGGACTTTCCTCCATCATGTACTCTTCTTTCAGAGCAGGATCAAGGTGGTGTCGAATGAAGTGCAAAGAAGCAAACTTTGCCGTATCTGCGATAGCAGGAGTACCTTGAGCAGGTGTGGTTATAGTGCTGATCAGATTCCTGGCCACCAAGTTAATCTTGACATCCATGGCCCAGGTCAAATAGTTTCTGCCATCAATGGCAAGCTCAGCAAATTCCTTCTGGGATATGTCAGCCATATCCTGCATGAAAATATCATGCGCATTAATTTACTCTCATGTAAATTAATTGTGTGTAAAATAAAATGCTTGATTTATATATAAAGGTCTAGGAAAAGCCTAAACGACCCAAAATATGACTGTCTACAAAAGATAATCACCATGAAATGGCGTAGATCTTTATTTTGTAGAACACATAGAGGTAATCACCACGGAGTGGCGTAGACACTCGTATGGCTATATTCATGCCATAATATGTGTGCTTTCATTTTTTTGCTTTGAGGTAATCACTACTAAGTAGTGTAGAACTTAATCTCATGGTACTTTGTACAACCTTGTGTCATTTAAGACACTTTGAAGGTAATCACCACGTGGTGTAGACCTCACAGTTGCGAACAAAGCATACATTGCCTTAAATGCAATCCATAAGATATGTGCAAAAATTGAAAGTAGTCATATAATTTTCAAGCTTAATCAACATGTAGCAATTAAAAATTGCATCCATACACATGTTGACATTTCATAAGCAGATTTACATAGTACCATGTTAGAGAATACTAACAAACACGTATGTACAAAAACTGAAAGCTAGAAGCTTAATCAGAAAAGAAAACGAAAAATATGTTGGGGAACGGAGCATGAATTTCAAAAAAATTCCTACGCTCACGCAAGATCTATCCATGGAGATGCATCGCTACGAGAGGGGAGAGTGTGTCTACGTACCCTCGTAGACCGTTAGCGGAAGCGTCTCACAACGCGGTTGATGTAGTCGAACAATCCTTCGAGCTCCACCGATCGAGTACCGAACGTACGGCACCTCCGAGTTCTACACACGTGCAGCTCGGTGACGATCCTCGCCTTCTTGATCCAGCAAGACGTCGAGGAAGTAGATAAGTTCCGTCAGCACAACGGCGTGGCGACGGTGACGGTGAAGTGATTCCGGCAGGGCTTCGCCTAAGCTCTCCGAAAATATGACCGAGGTGGAAAACGGAGATCGGGGCACCGCACACGGCTATGGGACAATTGTGTGTCTCCAAGGGGTGCCCCTCCTCCGTATATAAAGGAGGGAGGGAGGAGGCTACTAGGACTCCTTAGTCCTAGTAGGATTCCACCTCCCATACGGAGTAGGAAAGGGGGAAGGGAGAGGGAAAGGAAAGAGGGGGCTGCGCCCCCTCCCTAGTCCAATTCGGTTTGGGCAAGGGGGGCGCGCGCCTCCTCACGTGGCCTGCCTCTCCTTTTCCCGTATGGCCCAATAAGGCCTATTACTTCTCCCGGTGAATTCCCGTAACTCCCCGGTACTCCGAAAAATACCCGAATCACTCGGAACCTTTCCGACGTCCGAATATAGCCTTCCAATATATGAATCTTTACCTCTCGACCATTTCGAGACTCCTCGTCATGTCCGTGATCTCATCCGGGACTCCGAACAAACTTCGGCCACCAATCACATAACTCATATAATACTAAATCGTCATCGAACCTTAAGTGTGAGGACCCTACGGGTTCGGGAATGATGTAGACATGACCGAGACGACTCTCCGGTCAATAACCAACAGCGGAACCTGGATGCTCATATTGGTTCCTACATATTTCACGAAGATCTTTATCGGTGAACCTCATATGTCAACATACGTTGTTCCCTTTGTCTGGCGGTATGTTACTTGCCCGAGATTCGATCGTCGGTATCCAATACCTAGTTCAATCTCGTTACCGGCAAGTCTCTTTACTCGTTCCGTAATACATCATCTTGCAACTAACTCTTTAGTCACGGTGCTTGCAAGGCTTCCGTGATGCTGTATTACCGAGAGGGCCCAGAGATACCTCTCCGATAGTCGGAGTGACAAATCCCAATCTTGATCCATGCCAACTCAACAAACACTTTCGGAGATACCTGTAGTGCACCTTTATAATCACCCAGTTACGTTGTGACGTTTGATACACCCAAAGTATTCCTACGGTATCCGGGAGTTGCATGATCTCATGGTCAGAGGAACGTGTATTTGACATAGTGAAAGCAATAGCATTAAACTGAACGATCATATGCTATGCTGACGGTTGGGTCATGTCCATCACATCATTCTCCTAATGATGTGATCCCGTTATCAAATGACAACTCATGTCCATGGTCAGGAAACCTTGACCATCTTTTGATCAACGAGCTAGTCTAGTAGAGGCATACTAGGGACATAGTATTTGTCTATTATCCACACATGTATTTAGTTTCCGGTCAATACAATTCTAGCATGAATAATAAACTATTATCATGAACGGGGAAATATGATAATAACTAATTTATTATTGCCTCTAGGGCATATTTCCAACAAAATAATGGCAATAGGCCAAAACAGGCAGCCTACTACCCGTGGCGGACGAAATCACTGTTCTGACCTTAATACGTAAAGATTAGCACAAAATGAACTCGTCTGGAAAGTATTTCACGATCTGACCCTTTTAGAAACGCCACAGCCCGCGGCGTTGCAGATCAACTAAGAAACGCCAAACTACCCCACGTTTCTGGCAAACTAAGAAACGCCGTCCTAGCTCGCGTTTGTACACGTCAGAAACGCCGAGCTACTCTGCGTGGCAGCCTTGAACAGAAACGCCAAGGGCCCTGGCGTTTCTAAGGCCGATATTAGTTTAGGCCCCACCCACGCATCAGCCCGTTCTTCCTCCTCTCCTCGCTGCGAACAGTCCCGAAAATCGCCTCTCTCCTCCTCCCGATCCCCCCCTTCAATCTTCCTCTTCCCTCAACCATTTTTGCGGATCTTAGGGGCAAATCGAAGAGGCCGGTAAGCTCCTCCAATCCCTCCAATCACTTTTTGCAATAACTTTGTATTTTTGGAGCATTTTTGGGCACTAGGTGCAACCTAGGTTTTGAAGTAAAACAAAATTTGGTGATGATTTAGTTGTTTAGTATCATATGATTTAGTAGTAAGGATGAGGGCCGGCCAAGGATGAGTGCATTGCGAAATATGATGTAAATTTGTGTATTTTCTATAGTTGCATATTACTTGATTGTTATATTTGCTATGTGTTCATCCTAAATATTTTCGACTACATAGATGTGTGCGTGTTGAATCCTAAAATTATTTGGTACGAGTAGAAGCATGTGAATTTAACATTTATAGGTAAAAAAATGTATTATGTTGAATCCTAAAATTATTTGTTCCTATTATGTAGGATGTTTGAGCCGGATAAATATCCGGGCCTTGATGATTTCTACGAGCAGAAGCATCGTGTGGTGCTAGTGGAGAGAGGGGAGGTAATTATCCGGGCCTTGATGATTATCTTTCTATATTGGTTGATTTTCATATTGTGACAAGTTGAGAGAAGTAACAAATTATTCATTTGTTTGTTTAGGTTCCTCCACTACTTCGGTTGAGGGGGCACAACCCGAATGAATCTCTCATATATGACCGTCGGTACGAGCCTTATTTTAGAAGAATGGATCTTCTTCAGTTTGTGCTCAACTTTAAAGGCACACCACCATGGTTGAACTCCACGGCCCTTATCGCCCTTACGGACCGTTGGAGGCCGGAGACGCACTCTTTTCACCTTGCTCTTGGTGAGATGACCATAACTTTGGAGGGCAGGGCTCTTACAGGGAAGGTGAGGTCTGATGGGTGGCGACAACGGGTTGCAACATTGGTTGGTGTTGAACCTGAGCCGTGGACTCATGAAACCAGGAAGGATCCTAGGCCATCCGGCGTGTTGTTCTCGTGGATACAGAAACATTTTCACAGGTGCCCAAAGGATGCTAGTCCGGATGTTGTGGAGAGGTACGCCATGGCTTACCTATGGAACCTTTTGACCCAAGTGGTGTTTCCGGATGGCACGGGGGACACTTGGATCAACCCACTTCAATCTTATCCGCGTTTCTTCCACAACCTCTTCATAAGTAGGACTCTCAAGAAATACCAACACTTCCTCATACTTGTCAACAATATCAATATTCATGAATGCCTCCTTGTCAACATAATGAATATTCACAATCTTGTCCATCTAAAAAAGGGAACAAAAGTACCAATGCTAAGTATACCACATTCCTAACAAAACAACTAAGAAACATCTATGTCCATCCAAATTAAGCATTACCCAAACCCTAACCCTAACCCTAACCCTAACCCTAAATCTTAACAATAAGCATAACCCAACCAATACAATGCAACATTATTGGAACAACTATACTCATTAGTACACACTAAGAACATCATATTTTGGAGCAATGTTCAAAACTAGGGTTACAAAACACATGAACAAAAAACCACCCAAATAGACAAATCCAACCAATAAAAAATTATGAGATGAAGGAGATTACCTCAAGGAACGGAAATGACACCGAATCCACGGACCAAACCAATCCTTTTGGAAGTATTTGAGAGGGGAGAAGTGGGGGAGACAAAGGGGAAAAGGGGGTGGAGCTCGGGATAGGTGAGAAGAGAGTGAGTGGTGAGTGGTGGGTGAAACACAAGGGGGACCACGGCCTAATAAGTATCTCACGCAGCAACGCCAGGGACCATGGCGTTGCTGGTCTTCTAAGAAACGCCACAAACCTTGGCGTTTCCAAGAAGTAGAAACGCGGGGTAGCTCGGCGTTGCTGAAGTGTAGAAACGCAGGGTAGGTTGGCGTTTCTTACTTGACCAGCAACGCGGGGTAGTTTGGCGTTTCTTAGTTTGACAGCAACGCCGCGGGCTGTGGCGTTTCTAAAAGGGTCAGATCGTAAAATACTTTCTAAACGAGTTCATTTTGTGCTATTCTTTCCGTATAAGGTCACAACAGTGATTTCGTCCCCGTGGCTAAGCCACTTGTGCTTTTCGTTGATGATTCTTTTTTTTTCTTTGCTGCCCGTACGCATGGGCCAGAGGCTAACGTGGTGTGCTGGTGGCTGTCCAAAAGCCTGTACGCACTCACATGAGGGGATAAGGGAGGCGAGGGACATATCATTCCCATCCACAAATCGTCCCAGATCCAGCTCAAGCGGCGGGCGTCTCCACCAGCACCACCAAACCTCCGCCACCGGTGGCTGCCTCACCGGCGCGTAGAAGGCCCGGCCGCGGCGTCCTCCTCCTCCTCTGAAGAAGATCCTCCAGGAAGGTGCGCCCCTGGCGCAACACCGTTGGAGTGGCCATTCGCCAGCCGGAGATTCACCGGGCTCCATCGTCCCGGCCGACGACCGGCGTGCTGCAGCACCGCACGCGGCACTATGTGCCAGCGGCGGGGCGCCTATGGGCCGGAGGAGCTGCCGGCTCCGTTGTCGAAGACGTCCCCACGCGCAACAGCCGGCGCGGGGAGGCGCAGCCTGAGGCTCGCGCTCGATGAAGAGGCGCCGGTGTCCATGTTCATGGCGCGTGCACCAACCGGCGAGGGCAGGTGCATCCCCAGCCCGGGGTTTGCCGCAGAAGCCCCAGCGGCCACTGCCTCGTGCGCCGGAGTCGGCGACGGAAGGTGTGGCGAGTCCGGTTGAGCGGGCTCCGCGGGCAGCGCCGGTGGCGCGGGCTCGACCTCCTCCTAGACGTTGTAGTCCTGCGGAGGAGACGACGGCGGGGTCGGGCATGGCCCCCAGCGGTGCACCGGGCACGGGGGCGGTGGTGAAGGAGCCGCAAGCCCCGGCTCAATGGCGGCGGCGTTGACGTCCATTCCGTCAACCTCGGGCTCCATCACCTCGTCCGCCTGCAGCATCGGAGCTGCTGGTCCGGCCAGAATCCAGGCCGGCAACGGCGCTGCCGCCGGCATGGCCGGTTGTGGCGGAGCACCAGAAGGCCCGGCATCGTGGTAAGCGCCAAGTCCTGAGATGCCATGTCCAAGACTTGGGCCACGGCGACGCCCTCCGTAGTGATGGAAATTGTTCCGGCGGCCTCTGAACCACCGAAGATCGCGGGCATTGTGGTTGTGGCGCCGAAGTCCGCCAATACCGTGGTAATGACGGCGAACCTGACGACGTCGGCCGCCGGCCCGAAGGAGTTGCAGGAAGAAGGATAGGAGACCACGAGGCATCTCTCTTTACCTTTCCTTTTCTTCCTTTCTTTCTTCTTTTCCGGTGACTCTCGCCGGAGTTGGTTTGCCTTTGCTCTGCTCTCGGTAGAGTTACGTGCTGATAACGTGTGAAAGAATGATTTGATCGAAGTAACTTTTCATTGATGATGGTCCAAGATTATATACAGAGGGAACCGTCGCGGGGGTCGCGGGAGCGTCGAACAGTTGCTTGGGGCAACCGACGCCAGTTTACACAAGGGACGATTATCCCTAAGAATAGAATTAATTTAAATCCTAACAGGAACATCCAAGGGCTGGAATCCTAGAGGTCGAGGAGAAGTGTTTTTTTTTTTACATAACGTACTAAGGGCAACTCCAGCAGCACGCCTAAAGCCTCCCTCATCGCTATTTTAGGGGAAAATAGGAAAAAAACTGCATCCAGCAGTTCCCCTGTCCACTCCCCGTTTTTCTGGCCTCCCCTAAATCGCCCTCTCTCTCCCCTCTATCTAGGGGAACGGCGGCCTCCCCGATCCCCTCCCCGACTCGCTGGAGGAGGCAACAACCACGTCCGGAAATCTCCACCACGCCGCCGCCGTCGCTGGACGAGGTTCGTTCCTTCCTCCTTGTTTTTCTCGGATCCGAGCAGAAATAGAGAGGGGAGAGAGATAGGGCGCCGCTGGGTGCCATGGCTGCCGTGGGTGGGGGAGGGGCGCGGCCGCCGTGGGCTGCCGTGGATGGGGGAGGGGCGCGGCCGCCGTGGGCTGCCGTGGCTAGGGGAGGGGGGCGCACCCGCCATGGCTCGGATGCGCGAGGGACGCAGCCGTCGTCGCTGGGGGAGGGGCGCTGCCGCCGTGCTCGGGGAGAGGCGCGGCCGCCGTGGACCCGAGTGGCATGGACGAGCAAGAACAAGAATTCTACAAATTAAGGAAGAGCCAGATCATCAATCGACATCGTAACTCGTCGGCTTGAGCTATGTGTTGTAATCTGTACTGCTTATGTGGTGTAGTCTGTGACCATTTGGATGATGAACTATGTGTTGTAGTCTGTACTACTTATTATCTTCGAACCATTTGGATGAACTATGTGTCTGTACTATGTCTCTCAAACATATGAATGAGTATGTTAACTAGATAATTGCTTCCATTATGTAGAAAATGATACAAGGTACTGCTTACACACCATCATAATTTAAAAACATTACACCCTTGCATAATCTAAAATGATGGCATAGACTACATTATTACCAACACCTAATAATTATTAAAGCTACATCAGTCCACGGATCTGCCACAGGTGCTCAACTAGATCAAGTTGACGCTGGCAGTGAACCTGTTTGTTTCGAATATCACTTTGAGCTTGAAGAAACTGAGTCAATGTAGCCGCCTCTTGGTGAGAAGGTGTCACCAGTTCTCCCATGTTATCATAGCGGTAGTCTACACGACTTCCATGCTCATCTTCTATTATCATGTTATGCATGATGATACAAGCTGTCATGACTTCTCCGAGTGTCTCCAGATCCCAATACCTTGCTGGTCCACGTACAATAGCAAAACGAAATTGCAGAACACCAAAGGCTCGTTCGACATCCTTCCGACATGCTTCTTGAAACCGGGAGAATTTTTTGTTCTTTTCACCTTTGTGTGCAGTAGGGCAATTTTTCCACTTCCAATGCATTCCAATGCATGCAGTCGATGCTTCCGAGCATACCCGGAAACCCCCTTTGCTCTTCAATTGCAAGTAATCTAGCAGTATCTTCAGCATTTGGAGATCTCAGGTACTGACCCCCAAAGACCTCGATCACAACCCGCACAAATCTTCTAAGATTTTCTAAAGCCGTGGACTTTGCTAGCCGACAATACTCATCAGTAAGATCAACTGCTATCCCATAAGCTAGGATTCGAAATACTGAGGTCAACTTTTGATAAGGATGTAAACCAGGAACACCAGCACTATTTCTTCTCAGGGAAAAATAGCTATCATGTGCCTCTATAGCACTTGCTATGCACAGAAAAAGAGGACGATGCATTCTATACCTGTGAAGAAAAACTTAAATGAGACATGAAGAGCGACTACTATGGCGAAAACAAAACAGATGCACCAGTTTCATACCTATTGCGAAACATCCTTGCCTTGAAGGTAGGGTTCTCTGCAAAATAGTCCTTGTGGAGATTCTGAAAGCGTTCCACAAAATCTCGCTGAAGAGATTGACGTCCCGGTTGTGAACCTCCATGTCGCGGAGCATCCAACCGGGCTTGTTCCTCCTCTGCTACGATTGCAGCCATCATGAGTTCCTCATCTTCAGAGGTGGAATCTTCGCAAAATTGCCGAGCTAAGCTTCAACGGTGACTCATTTCGTTGTGGAGAGATAGCGGAGAGATGGCGGAAGAGAAGTAGAAGAGGAAGCAGGATCAGGATTGTGAGAGATATGAGGAGTGATCATGTATTTATAGAGCTGAAAACTAGCCGTTGAAAAACTAGCCGTTGGGAAAATAGCCGTTGGTAGTTATGAAATATTCTTAAAATATAAAATAAGGGAGGTGTTTAGGGAAACTGCTGGAGTTGAGCAATTTTTAGGGGAGAATCTTTTTAGGGGAGTCCCCTGTTTTGACATATAGAGGAGAAAATTTAGGGGAACTGCTGAACTTGCTCTAAGTCTGCTGAAGGGAGATGAAAATATTTTCCGCGAATACACAACCCGCATATCATTCCATTGATACATAGAAATGAAAAGCAAGTGGCTGATGAAAAATGATGACACATTCTTCTTCTTTATGGGTACACAACGAAGTATTACAATACAATCTGCAACACGCAGAATACTGGACGAGATCTGATGTAGTAAATTGAAGCAAAAAAGATATTCCACCAAAAAATTAAAAAATGTGGCACGAAATCTTCACATGACAATGGAAGGTGGATTCATGCACGCTATATAGGTAGTAATGGTAGAACAAACACCATTTAGAGGTATTTAGCGGTAGAGCTACCGGCCGCAGGCTTGTGCTTGTGTTGCTCTAACAGTGCGCGGGTGCCTCCACAGAGTGCTGGTGCCGTTGCCCTTGCTATCAGCTTTCAGCATTCCGCCGCAGTAGTGGCAGGCAGCGTACGCTATCTGACGATCGTTTTTGTATATCTTGCTGAAGTGCTCCCAGACTCTCGATCCGGCGCCGGCAGGGGATCGCACAGGCGTCTCTAAGGCAGTCTCGAAACATTTATATAGCTCCATTTGGCGTTTCTCTTGTGCGGGTATCACTGTACGTGTTAAAAAATAAAATCAAACCCTAAGAATTTCTAACAGAAACAACACTCACCATTGGGTTACTAACAGTACACGAGATTTAGAATTTCCTTACGCTGTACTTCAGAGTCGGAGCTGTTCAACTCCCTCTCGAGGTTTTCTAAACACTCTCGTTCGGATGCTGTGATTGTCGATGAGTATTCTGATCCCGAAGAAACTAATTATTCAGGTCAAAAGAAGCCGCACTATATATTCTTACTAGTACTTCAGAATTCAGATTCTCAAACTTACCCATGCAAATCGTATTTTTTGCGGCCTTGGAATTAATTGGCGGGGCATCATCAACATATTTCTGGTTGTAGATCTTGCACAGAGTCATCTTATCTTGTCATTGAACACACGCAAGGTAAAGGGTGTCTATGGACAAGCTGCAAATGCATATATTTCATATTTGAACTTTTTCTAATAAACAGATAATCAACTAAAAAAAGATTTATTTAGCAAATTTCTCTTAAAAAACCACGAGGAAGAGCCGTAGAGGTTCACGGAAACAAATCACAAAAGAAAATAAAAGGGAGATGAAGCGGCTAGAAATAATAACATGCTACCTAATATCCAAAAGGGCATGGCTAGGTCTCAGTCGACTGAGACTTCACCACGACCGAGTCAGGTGATAGATACTATAGTATATAAGAAGAAAAATAAATTACATGGATTGCACGCAAGATCAAATGAATATAGCTTCGACTCAGATATAACGAAAAGTCTCAGTTTTGTACCCAATGGGTGCAAAATGAAATGAATATAGCTTCGACTCAGATATAACGAAAAGTCTCAGTTTTGTACCCAACGGGTGCAAAATGAATACTGAGTTGTGCCATCAGCTATGCAAATAGAATCTGTCCACCAGATTTGCACTACACGTATTCATATATGCAACGATCGACTTATGCTATAGCGAACCTCCAGCTTGGACCGCTGGCCCGTAGGTCCACGTCGGACAAGCAGCTGGCGACGTGGCGTCGAGGAGAAAGGAAACAAGACGCTGCATGCAGACCGTGACGGGCTAACAGTCAGCTTCGTCACCATAATAATGCGTAAGAAAGGGACATGAAGTTTCTGCTCCCGAGCTCAAATGAGCTCGGTGAACAGTAAAATCGAAAAAATTCGAAAAATGTTCAAAAAATTCTGAATTTTTTTCGTCAACAACATTGAAAAAATATCTAAGTGCGTGCAAAAATTTGGCCTGAAATAACATTCCTATAAGGCCTGAAAAAAAAAACAAAATCGATACTCTGAAAATGCGCATTTTCAGAGTATCGATTTTGTTTTTTTGCCACGCCTTATAGGAATGTTATTTCAGGCCAAATTTTTGCATGCACTTAGATATTTTGTCAATGTTGTTCATGAAAAATTTTCAGAATTGTTTGAACATTTTTCGATTTTACTGTTCACTGAGCTCATTTGAGCTCAGGAGCAGAATGGTACTTTCCGTAAGAAAGGCAAAAAAAAGAGGGAAAGAAAAGGAGAAAGAGAAGTAGTAATAATTATTATTATTACGTACTAGCTCTACCACCTATCTGATCTATACCATGACGGAGATAGCTAGTACTCCTTTCGTACCTATTATTTAGGTATACAGAGGGCGTGTTATCCATGCAGTTTTCTTGCATGGTAAAGAAGAGAAGGTTTTACACGACCGACAAGCATCCACAAAACCGAAACACACGCACCCAAATGTAGCTCAGTTTATAATCTCGCAGATGCAAATGGTATGTTTACTCATGAATAGTAACATCGGTCAAGTAAACATTTGTGAATTCAAATCATTGATTTACTTGGTACATACCTCGACAACCAGCTTAAGCCCTTCCTCCCGCACGTTGTGGTACTGGATCATGATCCAGCAATCCTTCGTGGTGCCACCAACCAGGCCCCTCTTCTTCCCACTCCCGGCGTGATTGGAGTCTATCCGCTCCGGGTGGGGCACGAACTCCAGTGTCTTCTTCGACCCCATGTACCTGCAACGAGAGTCCACAATGCCAGCCCCAGGCACCGCCAAGTGCTTCTTCTCCATCCAGCGCCCGTGAGACGTCATTATAGGCGACACCAACGTCGACGGCCCCGCCACTGCGAAACATGGCGGGAGCTCTGATGGATGCTTCGAGGCAAGGTGCGCCATCTCCGCATTCACCCACGACCTGTGCTCCTCCTGTGCTAGCTCTAGGCGGAGGCCGCGTATGACCCCTTGGTCGGTGGATTGGACGTGGATCTTTCCCGCAGCAGAGTAATATTTGAGCTGGAGTGGGTCGGAATGGCAACCCATTGGAGCTAACCTAGCTTCAGAACTTGACCAGCTAGGACCCTAGGTAGCTAGAGTGGTGTGTGAGAGCTTCAGTGGAGAGGGATGGATCCAGACTCTCCCTTGTTCACTAGCTAGCTCGAGTACGTGCCCCGACGGTGGTGTTTGTGACCTGCATGCTTTAGTTTTATAGCATGCAGATAGCCGGCCGCAAGCGCCGACCGGAGGGAGGAAAGAGATATTCCCGGCCATGGCCAGCCCGACTGGCGAGTGGCGAGTGGCGACGCACCGCGTCGATCGGGCTCGGGCTTTCTTCATGCATGCATTCGCCTAAAGCTGGCGGTGTTATGCACTTTCTAGCCAATTCACCAATATATCTCCCGAATTTAGAGTTTACAGGAGAGGGAGGAAGGATTGTAAGTTTGGGGAGGAAGGAAGGAGGGAGGTAGACGAAGGGGAAAGCGGAAGGGAAAGGCAAAGCGATAATCCTAAACAGGCGGACCCCATACGATAGTTTACAGGCTCCTCCATCTAACTAAACCGCACGCACACGCGCACGCACACCACCACAGTTCATCCCGCACACCCCCACACGCGCTGGCCAGGCTATACTTTGGAAGAACTTTAGAAGATTGCTTTAGAAGAACTAGCACATATGCCCGTGCGTTGCAACGGGAGAAAAAGAATTAACGCGTCCATCAAAACTTCAATAAGAAAAAGTGTGGCGGTGACCTAATGCTGCTGCCTTGGACACACTTCTAGACGATTTCATATGTCTAGGTTATCGATGAGAACTTTCATCGAAAAATGAAAAGACTCTCCATAATTAGAGTGTCTATCTGTATTTGAACGTATGACGGGAGGTACACCGTAGCATTAACATTGACAACACATCGATATGTTGTGATTGTTTCCGTCGAAGCTTGAGCCATAGGATAGGTATATGCCTTCCTTAATCAGAAGATGTCTCTATAGAGTCTAGACGCAGTACTAATTAACAATCAATCCAATTTGGGTGATGTCTGTTCGAATCACACACACAAAAGATGTCTGCAACAGCGTGAGTCATCAAGGCAAGGACGAACCGCAGATGGATGGTGGAGGTTTGACATGTGCTCCATGAACTCTTGGAAGTAGATTTGTTTTTCTCCGCTTTCTAGAATTACTATTCTCCTATTTTCTTTTGAAATATAATCTTCTCCTGATTTCTAGGTGTATTTTTACGTGAGTGGACTTGCTGAGCGAGCAGCTTAGTTTTTTGTAACGAGAACTTGCTTTCCCAATGAGAGACCCCGAGGGCTATTTCTCGTCCGTACAGATTCCTATTAAGGAATCGCCGATGGGCGGGAAATAGGGGCTGGCCCGACACAGTATCTCAGGTTTAATGTCTTTTTCCTTTGCTTGCAGGCTGGTTTCTTTTTAGTTTGTTTTTTCGGTTCACCTTTTTCCTATTTCTTTCTTGCTTTTTCAGTGTTTTTTGTTTTCTTTGTTTTTTATGGTTTCCTTCACCTTTTTTTTGTTTTTCAGGTTTTCGTCATTTTTTCGTGTTTCTTCAACACTTGTCTACTTTTTTTATGCATAATGTACATATTTTTATACACGAGAGACACTTTTCTTGCATATGTTTACCATTTTCTAAATACACAGTTAATATTATTTTAATATAAGATTTAATGTCTATGTTTTTTCTTACACATTTTATATATCAGGATTTGTTTTAGACATGCTTAACATTTTTAAATACATAATTAATATTTTTAAGTAAATATTTGATGTATACTTGTTTTCAACACATGTCTACATTTTAAATACACATTAGATATTTTTACTAATATATTATTAACACCTTTCCATATATACATTTTGATATCTAGTTTTTCTACATATTTTACATTATTGTGTACATATGAAATATGTTTTTATAAAGGTTAAATTTCAAATACATGATTAACATTTTTTTAGAACACGATTAACATTTCTAGGAACATATTTTTTGATGTCTAGTTTTCTCATACACATTGTATAATTTTTATATATATTCTTTGTGTACGTTTAACATTATTTAAATATATGATTAATATTTTGTTCAAATACATGCTTTGATCACTATTTTTCATACACATTGTATATTTCTCTTCTACATCAAAAAGAATTTTATACATATTCAAAAAATTTAAATACATGGTTTACATTTTTTAGAAGTGCGTTGTATACTTTAAAAACCTAAAACTGAAAGTGGAAATAAAAATAGATAAAAAAACGAAAGGAAAAAACATGTGCGGCTAATTAGGGCGTTATCCTTTTAAATGGGCCGGCCCACGAACCTGCTGCCTGCAGCAAAGTGGAACATAGGCATAATCTTCCGCTCATTGATCAAAGACATCACGTAGTCGCAGTGGTTTTGCTTGTGCTCTTTTCTCTAGGAGGCCACGGTTCGAGTCCGCCTGGCACGTTTTTCCTTTTTTTATGGAAAAAATGAAAGACACCGGACGAGAAAAAAAAGGACGACGTACCAAACACTTTTATGAGACGAAAAAAGTGGAGAAACGCTCCTCCCTTTAATATTATTAATATTAATATTAATATTAGGTAGAGATACTTTAGAAGATTGGGCTCTAGGTGCCATGTGGCTGAATGTCCGCCCTCCTCTTGCGTCTGGGACGTCGTGCATGGCTCGGGTCCGTGTCTTTCGTCTGGGTCGTGTGTGGTTCGAGTCCGTGTCTTTCCTAGGTCGGCAGTGGAAAGCTGGTAGCAGGCATGACAGGTGGTTACGTCACAATATTCGATCGACAAGCGTACAGTAATCAGCATGCTTAGAGCATCTACAACAGGACCCTTATACCCAACCGGGCCTCTCAAACCGACCTCAAACGTCCGGACAGACCGGCATCCCTCATATCCAGCCTAAATATGAGACGGATATAGGGCGTCCAGGCACGCCTGCCTGACTCGCACTGGCCTGCATCGACCTCATCTGCATCGACTCCACATTTATTCGTCCTCATCCGCTCGCCGGACCAAACCCTAGTCACTCGCTCCACTCTCCCCCACTCCCATCCGCCACCCAAGCCCCCATCCGGCGATCTACGGCCTTCTTCGACACGGCGGGCAGCGGATCCGAGTCATTCACCACCAGAGCGGTCGACCATGAGCTCATCCTAAGCGGCCCCAATAGGAGATGGCTGTCCGGCTTGCGCTCCGCCACACCCGGGAGGCATCGCCCGACGACACAACGTCGAAATCCATTGCGTTGACACAACCGGTGTTTGGATCCGGCGTTGCTGCCTCACTGAAGGCGGTGCGGTCCGTCTGTCGTGGCGGACACACATCCCCTCCGTTGACACACCCAGCACGAACCATGGGCGCCCTCGGACGATAACATGGTACGACGTGCCCGCCGTGTGACGCAGCGGAGGCCCTCGCGACGGTGGATGTTGGAGAGGCGGAGTCACACACTCTCACGCCCCATAGGGTGCACCAGTGCGGGCGCCGCAACCGCGTCGTGGTGAACGTCGGCTCCTTCCAGGAAGGATCCGTCATCGGCCTGACGTCCACCGGCACCGTTCGGGTTACGGGCTCTGACGAGGAAGAGTAGGGCATGGGAGACGGCGGGAGCTCGACTCCCCTGAGCCTGCTAGTGTCCCATGTCCTACTCTACCTCGCCGGCGACCAGACCGTCACTATGAGGGACGCAGCCAGCCGCCGGACATGGGCATGATGGAGCCGGACGAGCTCCACTTGTATTAGATTTACGTTGCATGTAATAATAAGGATTTGAGGTTTTTAATTTAAGGTATCTGGTTGTAGAATGCATAATTGAAGGCATGACCGGTCAGTGTCCGTGAACGCGTCCGGACGTGTCCACGGACGTTTGAGGGGTCGAATTTGCAAGTCCCGACTGTAGATGCTGTTACAGGAGAGTGGCTCTGTCGTCAAAATAAAAAAAGAATACCTCCGTCGTAAGAAAAACATTTTTTTCTTTTTTTTTGCGTTTGAGAACAAAGAACATGACAGTCGTTTATTTAGGCGACGTGGCCAGAGTCCAGAGGAGAGCCCGCGCAACATAGCTAGATAGATTGTTTTTGCATGGTTAGCTAGCACTAGTAGAAAACAGGGCACTATTCCCGGTTCCAGAGGGCCTTTAGTCCCGGTTCTGGAACCGGGACAACACGATCGGGATTAATGCCCAAAACCTTTAGTCCCGGTTTGCTTACGAACCGGGACCAAAGAGGCTCCACGTGGTCGCTGCGGGGCGCCCAGGCAGGAGGACCTTTAGTCCCGGTTGGTAACACCGACCGGGACTAAAAGGCAGCCACGCGTCAGCAGCTCGCAGGCGCTGGGTTTTTTTTTTGGAAGGGGGGGGGGGGGTTAGGGGTTTTGGAGGTTAATTTAGGGGTTTCATATTGTGTTAGCTAGCTAATAGAGAGAAGTGACCTCTCTTTCTCCGTGCTTGGTCGACGCTAGCTAATATACATATAGAGAGAACTCGACGCTAGCTAGTAAGCAAATGAAGGAAACTATTAATTACACAAGATCGTCATGAACATATATAGAGAGAAGTGACATCTCTTTCTCCGTGCTTGGTCCAACAACAAGTTTTTGTATATCTATCCGACGCTACTACATATGTACAATATAACATCTCTTACAATCCCTAACACCTAATATCTAATTTCACATGGTATTCTCCGTGTTCAGGTATGACGTGGTCAAGAAAGAATCCCGCCAATTCCTCTTGAATTGCTCGTATGCGATCATGTGGTAGGAGTTCATCCCGCATCTGCCAGATCTAATTTAAAGAAGGTGGTCAATACATATATATGAATGAAACTCAACACAATTGATGGTAATATGTAAAAATAAATTGTGAATATTGTTTATGTACTTCAAATTGTTTCTCAGAGAAGCCCCGCTCAGAGGTATAGTAGCGAATGAACTCGCATACGTAGTATCCACATAAATGAGTCCCGGGTGCCCGGTATAAGCACTTTACGAGAATAGAGTTCAATCAAACTGATAAGCAAAGCATGATAATGGTATTGATGAAACTAGAATCAATGAGAGATGCGCGGAACTAGCTAGTACTACTTACTTTGGGGTGTGTAAATCGCAGCTCCTTCTTCAGACCCGGAACCATAGTGGTGAACTTTTTCCAAACCCTGGCAGGCAAAGAAAATGATTACTTGATATCAGGAAATGAACGAAAGTTGCCGATATGGTCCCGGTATTGATTGAACTTACTTCTGGAGCATTGCAGTCATGTCCGCATAATACTTAGGATCTTTACGGAGCGAGTCTAAGACAGTTACTAATGCCCCGTCAAGGTTAATGGATAGCAAAATATAGTGGAAGCTGCGCACGCATAACTCATCAATTACATTACTTAACCTCGAGTAAGCGAAACCGAATATGCACAAGACAGTAACACTCACTTGAAGTTGTAAGGAAAGAGTATTTCCCTTTTGTTTTGATGTCTAAGGAATGATTCTAGCAAGTTCTTCTCGGTATCTTTGGCCTCGTTTTGTACCGACCATTCATTTACGGTATTTGGGCTAATGAACCCAATGTCATAGATTTGTGCTTTTTTGCATTCGACCATCTTCAATCTGCATAATATAGTGAGGATAATTATATATACATGCAATGAACGAGCTGAGTTAGAGACTTAATTATAGAAGTAATACTTACAGACAGTAGCAAGTCATGAGTTGTTTGTCGAGGGCCTTTTGATTGTATAACTGAAATACGTCCACAAATTCAACAGGCAAAAGGTCGACTCCAGGGAAGTCGTGCTCTTTTTTAATTCCGACAAACAAACTGTCGGTCCCGGACTTCCTGCAGGTTTCCATGTACCAGTCATGCAATTTTTGCATCATCGTTGTTAGATGAGGATGATCAGGTTTGACGAGAGGCTTCCCGTGCTCGTATCTAAAGTCGTCTACTACCTCAGTTGTTTCAAATTGTACATCATCGGACAGGTAATCATCAAGAGTGGTACCGGGCAGTAGCACTGGATGATTAGCGATATCGCTAGACACCTTGAGCGGGGGGCACGATTGCTTCTCCTGTTCGCCGAGCTGGGGAATTGTTTTCCCACTTCTTCGTTTTTTCTCTCTTGCAGCACTGGAAGTACTTCCCGACCGCTGCGCTTCAGCATGTGTCTTAGTAACTATGCGTTCATAGTTGGATAGCCGAGTCGGTGGTGGTCGCTTCAGGGCATGCAGAGTTCGCTTCGCTTTCACCGGATCTACCGTTTTCTTTGGAGGTGGATATTTCCGTGCAAAATGGGCCTTCACTTCGGCTGCACTGATTTCAGCGTTTTCCTCTTCGGTCCTCTCATATGGTAACTTTGGAAGAGGCTTGAGGCTTGGACCAAATTTGAATTTCTTCCCGCCTATTGTACTGCTAGCCGCCGGAGCGGCGGCGGCGACTCTCTTTCGCCGTTGCTGACGCGCCGGAGGAGGCGTAGTGCCCTGACGCGCCGGAGGAGGAGGAGGAGGAGGCGGAGTGCCCTGACGTGCCGGAGGAGGCGAAGGAGGAGGCGGAGTGTCCTGACGCACCGGAGGAGGCGGAGTGCCCTGACGCGCCGGAGGAGGAGAAGGAGGAGGCAGAGTGCCCTGACGCGCCGGAGGAGGAGGAGGAGGTGGAGTCTGCTGAGGCGTCCAGTTTGGAAGCTTGATGTACTATTTTCTCCATAGACATGTACTCCTCAAAGCATTTTCCAAAAGAATAATATCCTCTTCACCTGTAGGGTTGTCAAGCTCCAGCCCCTCAAATCCATTCATTATTTCATCCACCGTCACAACAGCATAGCCATGTGGAACCGGACGGCAATGGAAAGTTCCCTCAGCTCGAGGAGGTACAACAGAGCCGACCACCGCCTTGAAGGTCAGGTTCTGGCATTTCGTCATTAGCTCGCAATGTTCAGCCGCCGTGATATTATCCACGGGGTAGCGAGGAGCCGTGAAATCAGGCTGAACGAGCTCCGTGGAAGCCACGCTGCTTCTCCGCTGAGATGGTGGGGTAGCGTAGAAGGAAGGATCTTCGTGCCGCTCAGATGGTTGGCCGGTAGCTCGCTGGCTCTCAAGTTTCTCTAGTTTTGCTAATCTTGCACTGAGCTTCTGCATTTTGCTTGCTTCCTGTTTCCTTTCTCTCTCTCGGCTTCTATAACCACCACTGTCGGGAAACCCATGCTTCCACGGAACGGAGCCTGGTGTGCCTCGTGTTCGTCCAGGGTGTTCAGGATTTCCGAGGGCCTCTGTCAGCTCGTCCTTCTCTCTGTCGGGAATGAACGTCCCTTCCTGCGATGCCTTGATTACTGCCTGAAGCTTCCGGAAGGGTATTGCAAGTTGCTCGTCAGTCCAAACACACTCTCCTGTTTCTGGGTCCAAAGTTCCTCCAACCCCGAAGAACCAAGTCCTTGAATGATCTAGCTAGTGCAATGTCGCTGGTTGGACATTCTTAGCAAGCAGGTCTTGCTCAACTTTGTCCCACAACTGCCGGGCTTTGTAGTAGCCACCTGACCCCGTGTGATGGTGATACTTCTTCCTTGCAGCATTTTTCTTGTTTGTCAGTGACTATTTCTTACCCTTCTCCGATTTCTTGTAGGCCACAAATTCGGGCCATTGATCTCTTATCTTCTCATATCGACCGACGAATTTCGGAGTCTCCTCTTTCTCGACAAACTTTGTGTTCAACTCTTTCTTCCAGTTCCTGAATAGTTCTGCCATCTTCTTAAGAGCAAACGCCTTTACCTTTCGCTCTATAACTGGGTTATTCGGATCCTCCTCTCGCGGTAAGCTGAAATTTGCCATCAGCTCGGTCCAAAGATCATCTTTCAGTCTATCATGGACATAAGAAACTTCAGGGTCCTTATTATTCTTATTCCATTGATGGGTGTTGATCGAGACATGGTCCCTAACAACAACTCCACACTGATGTACAAATACGTCCTTGGTCCGCTTGGGAGCAATCGGTTGGCCATCTTTCGCGACTTCTGTGATCGTGAACCTTTCATCCGGGCGCAACCTTTTCTTCGGGCCTCATCTCCTTACCTCGTCGGACTTTGAAACAGTTGAGGCTCCCTCCTCCGTTCGGTCAGCGGAGCCGTGATCATGATCTCCTTCCTCCGCCATTCGGTCACTGGAGCCATCATGATCTCCTTCCTCCTCCATTGTTGGATCACTGGAGCCGTCATCCTCTCCTTCCTGATAATCGGTGTCGTTGAGATACGACAAGGGATCACCTCCGGCGCGGATTATATCCCCCAACAACTGTTCTTTTTCTAAGTCTCTTTGATCCATAGTTTCTACAAATATTATACAACATGGCAATATACAAACATGAGATATATATGCAAATCAATACAAGGCAATGCAACAATACGATCATATAATATCACTAATACATCATCGAATAGTATTATATAATATCACTAATACAGATATAGTTGACGTCTCGCGGCGCAGGCGGTGGACACCCAAAGAGAAAGAACTATGACAGGATCATAGCTCGGGTGAGATCCCTGAAGAACCTGCCAGGTATTGGAGAACCTGGCGTCCAACGCAACCATGTAGCGTCGGACGTGCTCGTCCTCCTGCCTGACACGGCGACGTACCACCTCCGCGGGGGCCGGCTCCCTCTGCACCGACAGTGGTCCACGCGACCGCCGCCAAAGAACCTTCGGGTCGACGACGGGTCCCTCATTCCTCACCAAGCTGGGCGCCTCGGAAGGCAGCACCTCCCAGTGCCAGCCCGGCGGAGCCCAGTCCCGGACATGGCACCTCTCAAGCAGGTGGTTGCCGGCGCCGAGTCGACGACGAGGATGCGGGCCGGGCATCGTCGACTCAACGGCTACGCTATGCAACTAAACATTTAAACATCTAATTAAACATCATATCGCGTCACCGACGATAGTCGGGGACTCCTCAATATCGTCGGGGACTCTCCCTCACCGACGATCGTCGGGGGGTACTCTCCCTCACCGACGATCGTCGGGGACTCCTCGATATCGCGTCACCGACGACCGACGATAAAAGAACTAAACATCTAAACAATAAAAACAACTAAAAACAACTAAACAACTAAAACAACTAAATTAACTAAATTAACTAAACAACTAAATTAACTAAATCAACTAAAACAACTAAAATTAACTAAATTAACTAAACAACTAAATTAACTAAATCAACTAAAATCGTCGGGCGCGGGTGGCGCTGCGGGCTCGCTGGAGACGCATGCGGGGCCAGCAGCGGTGCTGCGGTGGGCGGAGGCGGGGCCGGTGGCGGTACTACGCGCGGTGGGCGGGGGCGAGCGGCGGTGATGTATTAGTGATCGGGCCCATATGTCAGTGACCCAGGGGTTTTAAAATTAACCTAACTATCAAATTAACAGGGTCGGGCCCATATGTCAGTGAGCCAGGGGTTAATTAACAGGGTGATTAGCATTAAGCTAATCACCTCTGGAAGCGGCGATGCCCATGCTAGGGACCACAGGAGCGGCGCCTAAGGCCACTAGGGCATAGCCCATGCTCGGCCGCATCTAAAGGGGGTCACGGGAGCTCTAGCCATGGCGGCGAGACGACCGGCGGCGAGGAGCTCACGGGCAAGGTGGCTAGCGGGGTTAGGAGAGGAGATTGGCGACGGGGCTAGGGGTAAAAGAACCGGGGCCTCACCGTGGTTGTGAAGGCATCGACGGCGCGGCCGGGGAGGTCCTCGTTGCTGCGAATCGAACGTAGAAGGCCGACGGTGCCAAGGGCGAAGGCGGCGGGGCAGGGCGCGGCGACGGCGACGGCGACAACGACGTAGGGGCAGGGCGCGGCGATGGCGACGGCGACGACGACGTAGGGGCAGGGCGCGGCGACGGCGACGGCGACGTCAGGGTAGGGGAGCGGGGGACGGCAAAATCCGGCAGCCGTCATCGGCGCCGTCAGGGGAGAGGAGGAGAAGAAACTGTAGGTGGATTTGGAAATTTTCCAAGTCCCGCTTATATAGCCCTCCCTTTAGTCCCGGTTGGTGGCTCCAACCGGGACTAATGCCCCCCTTTCGTCCTGGTTGGAGCCACCAACTGGGACTAAAGGTCAATTTCAGCAGCCCAAAGGGCGGGAAGCAGAGACCTTTGGTCCCGGTTGGTGGCTCCAACCGGGACGAAAGGGTGGCATTAGTCCCGGTTGCAGCCACCAACCGGGACGAAAGGGCCGCATTGGTCCCGGTTGTAGCCACCAACCGGGACTAAAGGGTTGGTACAGGCTGTGGTGGGAGTTTAGTCCCACCTCGCCAAGCGAGGGGCGCTCGCACCGGTTTATAAGCCCGCCCCTCTCCGCCTTGTTGAGTTCCTCTCAAATTGAAAATAGATGCCCTTATACGGGAGGAAATTTGACCTGAAATCAAACTGAATTTCACTCTGATTTCAGGTCAAATTTTCCCTATATAAGCGCATCTATGTTCATTTTTGCTATTTTTTTATGTTATTTTTTTTGCATATTAAAAGTTCTTAACAAAAAATACTTTATGAATATTCTTTTTGCTATTAAAGTTTTTTTTAAAAATAACTTTTGGAAGATGTCTATCTCGGACCACATCGTCTATTACAAATAACCTTGGGAAAACACGTCTATTACAAAGGGATTTCAATTTTTTAAACATATTTTAACTCAAGACTTTTTATGCATTCAATATGCACCATTCAAAGCCACATCATCACTTTTCAACCCTTTTCTGACCTCATTTACTATTTTTCATGCATTTCATGATTTATTTTGAGCTAAAATGACCCTCAATTGAAAAGCACTGCAAATGAACTCTGAAATGGTTGAAAGTTGGCATGGTATCATCATTTCACCCACATAGCATGTGCTAAAAAGTTGAGAGGGTTACGGCAAAAACTGGATGCACTTCGTGTACAAAATGAACAATCTCTTTCGAAGTGTCAGGGTTTTGGACGAAAACTCATCAGTTACAAAAGGATTTCAAATTTTTAAACATATTTCAACTCAAGACTTTTTATGCATTCAATATGCACCATTCAAAGCCACATCATCACTTTTCAAACCTTTTCTGACTTCATTTGCTATTTTTCATGCATTTCATGATTTATTTTGAGCTAAGATGACCCTGAATTGAAAAGCACTGCAAATGAACTCTGAAATGGTTGAAACTTGGCATGGTATCATCATTTCACCCACATAGCATGTGCTAAAAAGTTGAGAGGGTTACGGTAAAAACTGGAAGCACTTCGGGTACAAAATGAACAATCTCTTTCGAAGTATTAGGGTTTCAGACGAAAACTCATCAGTTACAAAAGGCATTTCAAATTTTTAAACATATTTCAACTCAAGACCTTTTATGCATTCAATATGCACCATTCAAAGCCACATAATCACTTTTCAAACCTTTTCTGACTTCATTTGCTATTTTTCATGCATTTCATGATTTATTTTGAGCTAAGATGACCCTGAATTGAAAAGCACTGCAAATGAACTCTGAAATGGTTGAAACTTGGCATGGTATCATCATTTCACACACATAGCATCGCTAAAAAGTTGAGAGGGTTACGGCAAAAACTGGATGCACTTCGTGTACAAAATGAACAATCTCTTTCGAAGTATCAGGGTTTCAGACGAAAACTCATCAGTTACAAAAGGCATTTCATTTCTTGACATGTAACTGCAGTGATATTCTAGATCAAAGCCATCATCAGAATAGTTGTGGAGAGAAAGTCTTCACTTTTTCTTCGCGTGTGTCCCTTGCTTATTGCGCCGTAACCATGGATAATCTTCTTTGTTTAACAGGGTGCTTGGGTCAGCCTTCACTTTGAAGGGAGGAATTTCATGAAACTTTTCATAATCTTCAGACATGTCTGTCTTGCCCTCCACTCCCACGATGTCTCTTTTCCTTGAAAGAACTATGTGGCGCTTTGGCTCATCGTATGATGTATTCGCTTCCTTATCTTTTCTTTTTCTCGGTTTGGTAGACATGTCCTTCACATAGAAAACCTGTGACACATCATTGGCTAGGACGAATGGTTCGTCTGTGTACCCAAGATTGTTCAGATCCACTGTTGTCATTCCGTACTGCGGGTCTACATGTACCCCGCCTCCTAACAGATTGACCCATTTGCACCGAAACAAAGGGACCTTAAAATCATGTCCATAGTCAAGTTCCCATATGTCCACTATGTAACCATAATATGTGTCATTTCCCCTGTTGGTTGCTGCATCAAAGCGGACACCACTGTTTTGGTTGGTGCTCTTTTGATCTTGGGCGATCGTGTAAAATGTATTCCCATTTATCTCGTACCCTTTGTAAGTCAATATAGTCGAAGATGGTCCCCTGGCCAACGAGTACAGCTCATCTGCAACAGTGGTGTTACCCATGAGATGTGTTTGCAACCAACTGCCGAAAGTCCTGATGTGTTCACATGTAATCCAGTCGTCACACTGCTCCGGGTGTTTGGAGCACAGAATATTCTCGTATTCATTGACATACGGGGTCACCAAGGTAGAATTCTGTAGAACAGTGTAGTGTGCTTGAGACCAAGAATGCCCGTCCCTACATATTATTGAATTCGCTCCTAGCGTGCCTTTTCCAGTCAATCTCCCCTCATACCGCGATTGAGGGAGACCAATCGGCTTAAGGTCAGGAATAAAGTCAACACAAAAGCCAATGCTTTCCTCTGTTTGATGTCCCATGGAGATGCTTCCTTCTGGCCTAGCACGGTTACGAACATATTTCTTTAAGACTCCCATGAACCTCTCAAAGGGGAACATGTTGTGTAGAAATACAGGGCCCAGAATGCCAATCTCGTCGACTAGATGAACTAGGACGCGCGTCATGATATTGAAGAAGGATGGTGGGAACACCAGCTCGAAACTGACAAGACATTGCACCAAGTCACTCTTTAACCTTGGTAGGATTTCTGGATCGATTACCTTCTGAGAGATTGCATTGAGGAATGCACATAGCTTCACAATGGCTAATCGAACGTTTTCCGGTAGAAGCCCCCTCAATGCAACCGGAAGCAGTTGCGTCATAATCACGTGGCAGTCATGAGACTTTAGGTTCTGGAACTTTTTCTCTGCCATATTTATTATTCCCTTTATATTTGACGAGAAGCCAGACGGGACCTTCATACCGAGAAGGCATTCAAAGAAGATTTCCTTCTCTTCTTTGGTAAGAGCGTAGCTGGCAGGACCTTCATACTGCTTTGGATGCATGCCGTCTTTTTCGTGCGCATGTTGCTGGTCCTCCCGTGCCTCTAGTGTATCTTTTGTCTTCCCATACACTCCCAAGAAGCCTAGCAGGTTCACGCAAAGATTCTTCGTCACTTGCATCATGTCGATTGCGGAGCGGACCTCTAGGTCTTTCCAATAGGGTAGGTCCCAAAATATAGATTTCTTCTTCCACATGGGTGCGCGTCCCTCAGCGTCATTCGGAACAGATAGTCTGCCAGGACCCTTTCCAAAGATTACTTGTAAATCATTGACCATATCAAGTATGTGATCACCAGTACGGAGGGCGGGCTTCTTCCGGTGATCTGCCTCACCTTTGAAATGCTTTCCTTTCTTTCGACATTGATGGTTGGTCGGAAGAAATCGATGATGCCCCGGGTACACATTCTTCCTGCATTTGTCCAAATATATACTATCGGTGTCATCTAAACAGTACGTGCATGTGTGGTATCCCTTGTTTGTCTGTCCTGAAAG
The DNA here is from genome assembly GCA_039707655.1 of Elymus sibiricus. Taxonomy (NCBI): domain Eukaryota; kingdom Viridiplantae; phylum Streptophyta; class Magnoliopsida; order Poales; family Poaceae; genus Elymus; species Elymus sibiricus. The sequence continues at coordinate 33,321,912 of CM077671.1, forward strand.
GTTACTGAGAGCAGGCCAATCATTGATGGTTACAAACAGCAACGCATATAGGTCAAATTCCTCCTGTTCGTTCTCATCCCACACACGTACACCTTTTCCATTCCACAGTTGTAAAAGTTCATCAACTAATGGCCTTAGGTACACATCAATGTCATTGCCGGGTTGCTTAGGACCTTGGATGAGCACTGTCATCATAATGAACTTCCGCTTCATGCACAACCAAGGAGGAAGGTTATACATACATAGAGTCACAGGCCATGTGCTATGCTTGCTGCTCTGATCCCCAAAAGGATTAACGCCATCTGCACTTAAACCAAACCATACGTTCCTTGGGTCACCTGTAAAGTCCCCCCACTTTCTCTCGATATTTCTCCACTGCGACCCATCACCGGGTGCTCTCAACTTCCCGTCTTTCTTACGGTCTTCCTTGTGCCATCGCATCAACTTGGCATGCTCTTTGTTTCTGAACAAACGTTTCAACCGTGGTATTATAGGAGCATACCACATCACCTTGGCAGGAACCCTCTTCCCGGTGCGCTGGCCCTCAACATCACCAGGGTCATCTCGTCTGATCTTATACCACAATGCACAGCATACCGGTCATGCGTTCAAATCCTCGTACGCACCGCGGTAGAGGATGCAGTCATTAGGGCATGCATGTATCTTCTGCACCTCCAATCCTAGAGGGCAGACAACCTTCTTTGCTTCGTATGTACTGTCGGGCAATTCGTTGTCCTTTGGAAGCTTATTCTTCATTATTTTCAGCACCTTTTCAAATGCCTTGTCAGATACACCATTCTCTGCCTTCCATTGCAGCAATTCCAGTGTGGTACCGAGCTTTGTGTTGTCATCTTCGCAATTTGGGTACAACCCTTTTTTGTGATCCTCTAACATGCGATCGAACTTCAACTTCTCCCTTTCACTTTGGCATTGTCTCTTTGCATCAACAATGACCCGGCGAAGATCATCATCGGGCACATTGTCTGGTTCTTCCTCTTGATCTTAAGCTTCCCCCATTGCAGCATCACCGTATTCAGGGGGCGGATAGTTGTCATCATCCTCTTCTTCTTCGTTGTCTTCCATCATAACCCCTCTTTCTCCGTGCTTGGTCCAAACATTATAGTGTGGCATGAAACCCTTCTCAAGCAGGTGGACGTGAAGGGTTCTCGAGTTAGAGTAATCCTTCGTATTCCCACAGATAGTACATGGACAATACATAAAACCATTCTACTTGGTTGCCTCAGCCACTTCGAGAAAATTATGCAGGCCCTTAATGTACTCGGAGGTCCGTCGGTCACCATACATCCATTGCCGGTTCATCTGCGTGCATTATATAATTAAGTGTATCAAAAACCATTACAAAACATCATGAATAGAGAAGTGACCAAATTAATAGAAGTTCATCATCACATTAAAACCAAAGTACAGTAGTGACCAAAATAAATACATAAAATTCATACTTCTAGAGCATTTGAAATGAGCTAAACTAGCAGTGAGAGATAAAACGATGAAGTCGTTAACCTTTTAGAACACTTGTGTAGTTGGTGCACCGTCAAACCTAAACAAATCTTAGGGAAAATGTAGCTTGGAGGTCGAGCTTGGAGAGGAGAAAACTTAAGTGTGGCTGCGGCATTGCATCGAACACCTCATGTGCATAGGAGGTGAGAACAGAGAGCAACACACCTCCCAAACGCCGCCCGGCCAAAAAATAGAGGAGTGAGTGGGCAGGGGCGAGCATATATATAGGCGTTGTATAAGTCCCGGTTGGTGGCTAGCACCGGGACTAAAGGTGACTCTTTAGTCCCGGTTCCAGCCACCAACCGGGACTAAAGGGGCTCGGCCAGGAGCGAGGCCCTTTAGTCCCGGTTCGTGTCTGGAACCGGGACTAAAGGGGTCACACGAATCGGGACTGGTTCCAGCCGTGGCCCGGCTGGCGCCCTGGCCTCACGAACCGGGACTGATGCACCCATCAGTCCCGGTTCGTAACACGACCGGGACTAATGCTATATTCTGGCCTGTTTCAAAGCCCTATTTTCTACTAGTGTAGGTAAATTCACTGGATGTCTTCTCACGCAGCCGCCTCCTCCAATAAAATGTTGAGGTTTCTTCGCCTCCTGTCGGCGCAGGCGTCGGTCCGCCTCGTCTTTGGTGGCCTTAGGGTCATGGGGTGCGGTGGATCCCGGACCTTATCGGTGGGAGGGTTCTGTTTTTTGATGTGCTTTCAAGTTTTGTTAGGGTTTGTGTCCTACTCAAGAAGGCGAGAAGGCGACACTTCCTTGACGATGGAATAAGGCTCTTCCCGCCTAGCTGCCGTTCGGGTGGTGCATCTAGCATCGTCGATGGGTGTGTGGAGGTATGTCTCTGATGGATCTGTCTTTGGTGGATTTACTCGGATCTGTTCATCGTTTGTCTACATTCGTGTATCGTCATGTTAGATCCTTCGATCTACGTTACTCTTCATCGACAATGGTTGTTGTTCTGTGCGCTGGTCTTATAAGGTCTTAGCACGACGACTTCCCAACTGTCTACTACAACAAGTTTTGTTCGGCTCCGGTGAGGAAGGACGATGATGGCGGCGCGTCTTCGGCTCGCTTCGGTGGTTTTGTAGTCGTTGCTATGTGGTCTATAAATTTGGATGTAATTTTTATTATTTTTGATGTTTTTTATACTACCATGTTTAAAGATGAATAGATGAGATGTTTTTCCGTCAAAAAGATACATTCACTGGCTGCCATATACATACATAAACAGGTACTTAGGTACGTAGCTGTTGTAAAAGCCGATGCTGGAAACGTATGCCATCCTTTCGCAAAAAAAAGAAAAGATAAGGAAACATATGCCATCGACAGGAATGTGTGCATGTTTAATATAGACAGACCCAAAGATTACAAGGTTGGCTAGGTTGTTGGATTGATCTACAAGGAAACTTACAGAAGAGATCTATCCCTAACAACCTAACATGTTTATAATAAAATATAAAGGACCCTGATAAGTGCCATATGTGTGTCACGAAGTAATTCCGTTCTAACATTTTTTATAGCTAGTTTAGTTATTCGAGGATGGCAACTTTAGTTGTAAAGCATATGAACTTTCTATTTGGTGGCAAATTTCCGTTTTTTGTATATTTTTTTCGGATGGCAATTTTAGTTGTAAAAACGTCTGGACGGTATTACTTCGTGTCACATGTGTGGCACTTATCAATTGGAAAGATAAACTCTACTCACGGCCCTATACGGTTTATACATCACTGTATGTATGTAATATTTAACACTCCCCCTCAATCACAGCTAGCCAAGTTGAGATTGCGACCAAAAGCCGCCAATTGCCACACTAAAAGCAGTTTAGTAAATCCATCCACTACTTGATCTAGGTTGGCATAATTAGATATTGAGAAGTTTGTTTGCTGCCCTTTGTAGAACAAAGTGGTAGTGAATTTCAGTATGCTTCCTCCTAGCATGAAAAACATGATTAACGGATAGATACGTGGCACCAAGATTGTCACACAAAAAAAGGCCGCCTTTTGGTACTAAACTTCCAATTCTGTTGTCAAAGTTTGGACCCAAATAATTTCAGCGGTAGCATTGGCTAGAGCCTTGTACTCAGCTTTCGCGCTTGATCGAGATATAGTAGCTTGCTTGCGGGCACTCCAAGAGATCAAATTACTTTCAAGAAACATTGCAAACCCTCATGTTGATCTCCTATAATCAGGATAACCTGCCCAATCCGCATCTTGAAAAGCACTTACTAACATGGAGTCCGACTTTGCAACTTTGAGTGCATAACCACTTGTTGCTTGAAGATAACTAAAGATTATCTTTACCATTGTCCAATGAGAAGAAGTAGGAGCACGTAAGACCTGACAAACTTTATTGACTGTAAAAGACATATCCGGCCAGTCAAAGTCAAGTATTGAAATGCCCCTGCAACACTTCTGTACCTGGTGAAATCTTCAGCACTAAGAACCTCTCCATCATAGGGTGACAATTTTTCTGAGGTGGACAAGGGTGTAGGTGATGGTTTGCAACCTTCATGCCTACTCGGTTAAGTATGTCTTGCACATATTTTCCCTGAGATAAAAATATCCCATTTTCTCCATGGTTTACCTCGATGCCAAGGAAGCAATGTAGCCTACCCAAGTCCTTGAGTGCAAAGTCCATACGCAGATCCCTGAGTAGAGATCCAACTGCCTTGGATGATGCACTTGTAACAATTGTATCATCAACATAGATAAGCATAAAAATAGTTGTGCCATATCTATGATAAAAGAATAAAGAGGTGTCTACCTTCGAAGGAACAAAACCAAAGGATTGCAATTTGGAGTACAATCGAGAGTACCAAGCTCTAGGTGCCTATTTCAGTCCATACAGTGCTTTATCAAGCTTGCAAACCTTCTGATGGGAGCCCAAAATTTCATACTCAAGTGGTTGACTCATGAAGATTTCCTCTTCCAGAGCACCATGCAAAAATGTGCTTTTCACATCTAACTGACACATGCATCAATTTCTTGAGACTACAAGTGAGAATTATTCTAATAGTAGCAACTTTAACTACATGAATGTGTCGTCATAATGAATCTCGTACCTCTGTTTAAAACCTTTAGCCACTAGGCGAGCCTTATACCTATAAATCGTCCCATCAGATTTTCTTTTTTACTTTATAGACCCATTTGCAGTCAATGATATTGCTCCCCTTGATAGGTGAAACTAGATGCTAGGTTTTATTGTCCATTAATGCATTGTACTCCTCATCCATTGTTGTCTTCCACTTAGGATCGCCAAGGGCTTCTCTCAAGTTTCTTGCTTCACATGTGGCACAAAAAGATCCCAAACGAATACAAGCATCTTTATATTCTTTAGGCCTAATAATACCACTTCGTGACCTAGTATGGACGCGGACGGTTGGTGGTGGAGCTGGGGGGTGCAAGATGCTATTGGAGGCGATTGTTTGTAGAAGATACACCGGACTTACTTGAAATAGCAAACCCAAGGGAACCCTACAAAGAGAAATCAATAGAAGAAAGTTCCAGCTAATCAGAAACTGCCACTTTGCTGGAGGACACAGTGTTGGGGAACGTTGCATGGGAAACAAAAATTTTCCTACGCACACACAAGATCTATCCATGGTGATGAGCATCTACGAGAGGGAGAGTGGATCTACATACCCTTGTAGATCGCTAAGCGGGAAGCGTTAAGAAACGCGGTTGATGTAGTCGAACGTCTTCGCGATCCAAATCGCAAGCCGTCCCGCGATCCAATCACGATCCATCCCGCGATCCAATCACGATCCGTCCGATCTAGCGCCGAACGGACGGCACCTCCGCGTTCAGCACACGTACAGCTCGATGACGATCTCCACCTCCTTGATCCAGCAAGCGAGGGTGGAGAGGTAGATGAGTTTTCCGACAGCACAACGGCATGGTGGCGGTGGTGGTGGAGCCGATCCGGCAGAGCTTCACTAAGCTATACCGAACAGATCTAGAGGAGAGAGACGATCTAGAGGGAGGAGGACAACACGTGGCTTTTTAGGTTGGGGCTGCCCTCAAAATCCTCTAGTATATATAGGAGGAAGGGGAGGGGGGAGGCAGACCTAGCCCCTCCAACAAGGAGGGGTTCGGCCGAACTAGGGGAGGAGTCCACCTCCCTCAAGGGAGGTGGACTCCTAGTAGGACTCCTCCCTACTTGGCCCCTCTCCCACCTCCTTGCGCATGGGCCCTTAGGGGCTGGTTGCCCAGCCCACCAAGGGCTGGTGCACCACCTCCTAGGCCCATGTAGCCCCTGGGGTGAGTGGGCCCCTCTCGGTGGACCCCCGGAACCCTCCCAGCACTCCCGGTACACTACCGGAAATATCTGAAACTTTTCCGGTGTCCAAAACGGGACTTCCTATATATCAATCTTTACCTCCGGACCATTCCGGAGCTCCTCGTGATGTCCGGGATCTCATCCGGGACTCCGAATAACCTTCGGTCACCAACATACATAACTCAATATTATCGAAACGTCACCGAACGTTAAGTGTGCAGACCCTGCGGGTTCGAGAACTATGTAGACATGACCGAGACACCTCTACGGTCAATAACCAATAGCGGGACCTGGATGTCCATATTGGTTCCTACATATTCTACGAAGATCTTTATTGGTTGAACCTCTATGTTAAGGATTCAGTTAATCCCGTGTGCAGTTCCCTTTGTTCTTCAGTATGTTACTTGCCCGAGATTCGATCGTCGGTATCTCTATACCTAGTTCAATCTCGTTACCGGCAAGTCTCTTTACTCGTTCCGTAATACAAGATCCCGTGGCTCACTCTTTAGTCACTTTGCTTGCAAGGCTCATTGTGATGTTGTATTACCGAGTGGGCCCTGGGATACCTCTCCGTCACACGGAGTAACAAATCTTAGTCTTGATCCATGCCAACCCAACAGACACCCTCGGAGATACCTGTAGAGCACCTTTATAGTCACCCAGTTATGTTGCGACATTTGATACACACAAGGTACTCCTCCGGTGTCAGTGTGTTGCATGATCTCATGGTCATAGGAACAGATACTTGACATGCAGAAAACAATAGCAATAAACTGACACAATCATATGCTACGTTTATAGTTTGGGTCTTGTCGATCACATCATTCTCCTAATGATGTGACCCCATTATCAAATGATAACACATGTCTATGGCTAGGAAACCATAACCATCTTTGTTCAACGAGCTAGTTTAGTAGAGGCTTACTAGGGACATTTTGTTGTCTATGTATCCACACATGTATTTGAGTTTCCATTCAATACAATTATAGCATGGATAATAAACGATTATCATGAACAAGGAAATATGATAATAACTAACTTATTATTACCTCTAGGGCATATTTCCAACAGTCTCCCACTTGCACTAGAGTCAATAATCTAGTTCACATCACCATGTGATTTACACCCAATGAGTTCTGGGGTTTGATCATGTTTTGCTTGTGAGAGAGGTTTGAGTCAACGGGTCTGCAACATTCAGATCCGTGTGTACTTTGCAAATCTCTATGTCATACTGATGTCTACTACGCAACTTTATTCTTGTAGACTTTGTTGGGCCTCCAAGCGCAGAGTTTTGTAGGACAGTAGCAATTTTCCCTCAAGTGGATGACCTAAGGTTTATCAATCCGTGGGAGGTGTAGGATGAAGATGGTCTCTCTCAAACAACCCTGCAATCAAATACAAGAAATCTCTTGTGTCCCCAACACACCCAATACAATGGCAAATTGTATAGGTGCACTAGTTCGGTGAAGAGATGGTGATACAAGTGCAATATGGATGGTAGATATAAGTTTTTGTAATCTGAAAATATAAAAACAGCAAGGTAGCAAGTAACAAAAGTGAGCAAAAACGGTATTGCAATGCTTGAAAACAAGGACTAGGGTTCATACTTTCACTAGTGCAAGTTCTCTCAACAATACCGACATAGTTGAATCATATGTAAATCCCTCACGTGCGACAAAGAGTTCACTCCAAAGTCACAAATAGCGGAGAACAAACGAAGAAATTATTGTAGGGTACGAAACCACCTCAAAGTTATCTTTTCCGATCAATCGTATGAGCTATCCCTATAAGTGTCACGAACAGCCCTAGAGTTCGTACTAAAATAACACCTTAAGATACACATAAACCAAAACCCTAATGTCACCTAGATACTCCAATGTCACCATGAGTACCCATGGGCTTGATTATACGATATGCATCACACAATTTCAGATTCATCAGGTTCAATCCAACACAAAGAACTTCAAAGAGTTCCCCAAAGTTTCTACCGAAGAGTCAAGACGAAAACGTGTGCCAACCCCTATGCATAGACTCCCAAGGTCACGGAACCCGCAAGTTGATCACCAAAACATACATCAAGTCGATCAATAGAACATCCCATTGTCACCACGGATATCCCATCGCAAGACATACATCAAGTGTTCTCAAATCCTTTAAAGACTCAATCCGATAAGAAAACTTCAAAGGGAAAACTCAATTCATCACAAGAAGATAGAGAGGGGAAAACTCCATATGATTCATCTATATTAATAAAGCCCGCGGTACATCAAGATCGTGTCATCTCAAGAACACGAGAGAGAGAGATCAAACACATAGCTACTGGTACATACCCTCAGCCCCGAGGGTGAACTACTCCCTCCTCGTCATGGAGACCGCCGGGATGATGAAGATGGCCTCCGGTGATGCTTTCCCCCTCCGGCAGGGTGCCGGAACGGGCTCCCGATTGGTTTTTCGTGGCTACAGAGGCTTGCGGCGGCGGAACTCCCGATCTAGGGTTCTTTTCGGAGGTTTGGGTATTTATAATAATTTTTGGCGTCGGTCTCACATCAAGGGGGTGCCCGAGGGGCCCACAAGCCCGAAGCACCCTCCCTGGGGTGTAGGGCGTGCCTAGAGGGCTTGTGGCCTCCTCGTGCACTTCCTGGCCCAGCTCTTGTGCTTCGGGGGTCTCTTTTGGTCCATAAAAAATCACCGTAAATTTTCAGCCCATTCCGAGAACTTTTATTTCTGCACAAAAAAAACGACACCACGGTAGTTCTCCTGAAAACAGCGTCAGTCCGGGATAGTTCTAATCAAATCATACAAAAACCATATAAAATTGTTGTAAACATGGCATGAATACTTCATAAATTATAGATACGTTGGAGACGTATCAGCATCCCCAAGCTTAATTCTTGCTCGTCCTTGAGTAGGTAAATGATAAAGGAAATAATTTATGAAGTGTGAATGCTAGCATAGTGCATAAATTTGATCAATGATAGTTCCAAACACATTTTCTAGCATCATTATATATCATAAACAATATCTCCTCTCATAAAACTTCTCATGATGAAGTAACAAGCTATTCACATGTTAAAGTATATACCATAAAGTTTCTTGAAAACTAACAAACTATGCTTTCAGTCACCAAACAATTGCCATTCATCTTATTTTCAGGAAGGGTCTATGTAAGAGCTTTGATTTAGGAAATTCCACATACTCAACTATCATATAGTCTTCCATGATTGCTAACACTCAAAGCATATTTTTAGATCAAATGGCATCCGTCGAACACAGAGAAAGATAGCGGCTTAATGTTTCGCCTCCCAACTTATTTATCATATACACTACTAGGAGAAAGCCTATAGAAAGGATTTTAGCAGTAGCGCTGGATATAGGAAACGCGCTATTGTTAGCTATTAGTAGCGCTGGAATGCAACCAGCGCTACAAGTAGACCCGTAGCAGCAGCGCGGGCTACCTAACCAGCGCTACTGATAAGTTGTCCTGTCGCCACAGCCAGTGGCTACCTGTAGTTGTAGCGGCTGTCCAAAACCAGCGCTACTGCTACTGCCGTAGCAGCAGCGCTTGTCGGTGGACCACCGCTACTGCTATGGCAGTACGTTGCCAGCAAGTGGGCCCTGATTAGCAGTAGCGCGTGGGCTCCGAATAGCGCTACTGCTATGATATTTAGCAGTAGCGGTTTTCTCTGCCAGCGCTACTGCTACTCGATCCCCACCGTCTCCCTCTCTCCCCATTCGATCCCCACCGTCTCCCTCTCCATTCAATCCCCTCTCCCTCTCATCAGTCCTCTCCCCCGACCGCCGCCGTCGCCATCGCCTCGACGCCGCCCCCATCACGCCCCGGTCCTCACTCGCCGTCGCGCCCCCTCCCTCGCCGTCGCGCCCTCCCTCACCGCCGCCCCCTCCCTCACCGTCGCGCCCTCCCTCGTCGTCGCGCCCTCCCTCGTCGTCGCCCCCTCCCTCACCGTCGCGCCCCCTCCCTCCGCAGGTAGCCCCTACTCCCTCCTTCCTCCCTCTTCCCTCTCCCCTCACTCCCTTCACCCCCTCTGACATCCGGCCATTTTGTAATATTAGGGGGGTTAGGTTGAATCTAGGGTTAATTAGGTTTGTTAGGTTGATTCTAGGGTTAGGTTGATTAGGAGGGTTAGGTTGATTCTAGGGTTAGGTTTGTTAGGTTGATTCTAGGGTTAGGTTGATTCTAGGGTTAGGTTGATTCTATGGTTAGGTTTGTTAGCTAAATTAGTTTAGAGCCAAATATGAATGTGCCAAATATGAAAAACCTTATTGCATTTTTTTCAAGTTCTATATTTTTCTTACTGTTATATGCAAATGATCCGAGTGGCCTATGTTTCACCGGAATGTTGATTCATTTCTGTTCCGGTGAATTTCAAGCGCTCGATATGTCCACTTTTTAGCAAAGGTCATGTCGAAATTTTGGCATGACTTGTGCTAGAAAGTAGGCATATCGAGTGCTGTGATTTGCTGGGAAACGGCATTTCGGAAAACCGAGTCAAAATGAGTCTAAAATGAGTTTAAAAAATTAGTGATTAAACGATAAGAAAATGTTCTCATAGGAGCTTGTCTCGACGTCGACGATGCCTGGCCCGCATCCTCGTCGTCGTCGAGTCGGCGTGGACATCCTTGAGAGGCGCAATGTCCGGGACTGGGCTCCGCCGGGCAGGCACTGGGAGGTGCTACCTTCCCGGGCTCCGAGCTTGGTGAGGAATCCTAGTCTCGTCGTCGACCCGGAGCTTCTTTGGTGGCGGTCGCATGGGCCACTTTCGGTGCAGAGGGAGCGGGTCCCCCCGGAGGTGGTACGTCGCCGTGTCAGGGAGGAGGACGAGCACGTCCGTTGCTACATGGCGGCGTTGGACGCCAGGTTCTCCAATACCTGGCAGGTTCTTCAGGGATCTCACCGGAGTTATGATCCGGTGATGGTTCCTTATCTTTGGGTGTCCACCGCCAGCGACTCAGAGACCGCTAGTGAACCGAGTTCACCGTCCTCCACTTTGGATTCTAGGATATTCGATCTATATTAGTGATCTTATATGATAATATTCGAGATGTATTAGTTAATATTTGATGATGCATTAACTGGATTGTTCGAGATGATGTATTAGTGATATTATATTCGAGTTCATTATAAATGTATTAGTGATATTATATTCGAGTTCATTATAAATGTATTAGTGATATTATATTGGTCTGTCGTTGCTCCTTGTGTGACTTTCGGTCTGTCGTTGCTCCTTGTGTGACTTTCATGTGTGTTCTTGATGGAGGAATCCCGACTGTTGTCGTGGGGGGCGCTTCTTCCTCTTCTCTTCTTGTGATATATACCTCGGTGTAATGCGCAAGGAGAGGAGAGGAAGTGCGCCCATCACCGACGGTCGAACTATTAGTGTGAGAGAGTGTCCACCAACATATATACACCACCATATCAGTGTGAGAGAGTGTGCACCAACACACCATAAGATATGAGAGTTATTTAAGGAAAGCCTCGACGGACCGAAAGTCACACACGCATTAGGATCCAAGCGTGCCGTAATTTTTGAATCATGAACACAGGAAATGTCGTCGTCATCAGACGACGATAGGATCCAAGCGTGCGGATTCTGCGGCGAAGATAAGGGTCTTTGCGACCAGCCTGGGCTGCAAAATGACAGGTTCTTCACCATCAAGCTTGACGAGACCTTCGATGTTTCTACGGTACGCAAAAACGATGACAAGTGTTTTTTCGTAATTAAGCATGACTTCTGTTTCTTTGCTTCAATGTGTAATTTCTGTTTTATACAATTCGACTAGTTCATCCCCTGTCATGCAAGACGGTATTTCTTGGAGAGGCTCGGTTTCGAAGAGCACGAGAGTTTCGAGACGAGGACAACCAACCTGAGGACTAAACATGGTCACACATTTCTGGTCAAAGTAATGAATGCACTTAATAACACAGAATTAGGTTGCTCAAATTGGGAAGCTCTTTGCAAGGCATATGGATTTCAGGAGGATATGGAAATAACCTTCAATCTTCGTCCTGAAGATCATATTGAAGGTAACATCGACATTTGGGTGGATGTCGATATGCTTCCTGTTTTACCTACGTGTGAGTTTGTCAACCATGCATATTTGTCAAGTAATTTGCATTCTATATTTAAAAATAGTTGGTGTTCATCCATACTAAATTTGTTAATTTATAATTTACAGCTTATTTCGTTTGTTCGAGTGAAACACAGAAAATAGTTGACAGGACACACTACACTTATGGATCATATCTAACTTGGGAGGAGAAGGATGTTCTTATCAACTTTGTTATTGGTGTCCTAGTTGGTAGGGACAACTTCCCGTATAATTTGGGAACTGGCCCAAATTATACACTTTACATGCCACTAGTGCATAGGTTGAGGGCGGATGACATTCACCGAAATGTCTTGGTAAGAATTATTAAGTACACTGCTATTGCGTAAATGGCGTTGATTACATTGCTAACTAGGCTATTATTATGTTCTTCAACAGAAACTTTCAAATGAAGTTGTGCCTCCGTTGATGCATGGCGAAGGTAATATGACAATTAAAAGCCCTATGAGGCCCCAGATCTCTTTTGCATACTCGACTGAGCGCAAACCACCTAAGAGGCTCCAAATTGAAGCATGGGGAGAAATAAAGAAGGATCGCAAGCCACAAGTTGGAGACCGTTGGATCTCTTTGCTTCATCATGGAGACATAGGTGTTATTTTGTTTTATGTCATTTTACCTAGGAGGGAGGACTAGGTCCTATGAGACAGAAGTTTAGTTAACTTGTATGATCGATTAGGATGATTACTATTATGATGTTTTTCTATTTTTTGAGATTTTAACTTGGTATGATTAAGATGATGATGAGTTGTTAGATGAGTAAGATGATGTTGAGTTATATGACATATATTTGATTAAGGTGGATGGATGCAAGTGATCATGTTGAGTTAGAGGAAAATATGATGTTGCGATTGGCAACATCATATTTTCTTCTAATACAACATGATCACTTGCATCCATGCACTTTAATCTAAATGTAGTTGTTGGCACAATAATTATTGATGTTGTCATATGATGAAACTACTGTATAGAGCATGCACAAATACGTAGAGGGGAATGTAATCTTTGAAAGCAGGAATATTAGCAGTAGCGCTGGTAGGCATCTAGCGGCAGCGCTGGTTTATCAGTAGTGCTTGTTTTATTCCAGCGCTACTACTAGCCGTACTTACCAGTAGCGCTGGTTTTCCAGCGCTACTGCTACAACTTAGCTGTAGCGCATTAGCAGTAGCGTTGCCACCAGCGCTACTACTAAGCTTTCTCCTAGTAGTGATAGATAATTATCAACAATAATAATTCATGATCAAATATATTTGAATGGCCATATATGCTTGGATCTTTCCCCACCACATGATGCTTGCCAACTAAAGAATAATTGAGGCTAAACTAAGAAGGAATACTATTGACTCTTGCATAAAAGTAAACACATGAAAATAAAAGATAGGCCCTTCGCAGAGGGAAGCATAGGTTGTCATGCGCTTTTTAATTTTGGATGTGCAAACCCTTAATGTAAAGGAACGTCATGTTGTATTGCCCTTTGTGATAGCAACCTTTATTATGCAGTCCGTCACTTTTATTTCTTTACCATCACAAGTTCGTACAATGCTTATTTTCCCTTACAATAAAAGATCTTACATATTTAGGAGCAATTTTTATTGCTTTTTGCACCGGTGACAACTTACTTGAAGGATCTTATTCAATCCATAGGTAGATATGGTGGACACTCACGGCAAGAAAGTGGGTTTAAGGGTTTTGGATGCACAAGTAGTATCTCTACTTAGTACAAATTTTTGGCTAGCAAAAGATCCTAAGCAAGCACTACATGTTGGAGGATCCATAACAATATAACTTCTATACAAATATACCCAAGCATAACTCATTACGTTGTCTTCCTTGTCCAACTTCAACTAATTTGCTCAAGTTTGAAAATAATTAATGGGGCTCACAATCATAGAAGATGTCCAAGATAGTATATTTATATGTGAAATCTCTCTTCCTTCAATATTCTTTCATGAATTGTTCAAGTGACCAATGCGGTGTTTGCTAACTTTCAATAAATTTTACCACCTATACTTCTTATATGTGAAGTCATTACTCCCCATGGGATAAGCATATAAAACATATATAATTTCAGATTTATGATATTCAATTCATTCAACCATTTAATCATAGGATATAAGTGAAGCACGAGAGTAAATGACAAAACTACTCAAAAAAGATATAAGTGAAGATCAATGCGTAGTCAAGTAGTTAAATAGCCATGTGAGAACTCTCTCTCATTCAAGATTTGAGATCCAATGATTTTATTCAAACAGCAAGCAAAAGAAAAATAGCACTCCAAGAATAGCGCATATCATGTGGACAAATAAAAATTTAGGCTCAACATAGGCTAACCGATAATTGTTGATGAAGAGAGGTGGGATGCGTAGCATCCATGATACGTCTCCAACGTATCTATAATTTATGAAGTATTCATGCCATGTTTACAATAATTTTATATGATTTTGTTATGATTTTATTAGAACTAACCCGGACTGACGCTGTTTTCAGCACAGCTACCGTGGTGTTGTTTTTGTGCCGAAATAAAAGTTCTCGGAATGGGCTGAAAATTTATGGAGAATATTTTTGGAAAATATAAAAAATACTGGAGCAAAAAGATACCGGAGAGGAGTCCCGAGGCGGCCACAAGCCTAGGGGGCGCCCGCCCCCCCTAGGGCGCGCCCCCCTGGCTTGTGGGCCCCTCGAGCACCCCCTTGACTTGATTCCGACGCCAAGTACTCCTATAAATCGAGAAACCTCCAGAAAGAAACCGAGATCGGGAGTTCCGCCTCCGCAAGCCTCTGTAGCCACGAAAAACCAATCGGAAGCCCGTTCCGGCACCGTGCCGGAGGGGGAAACCATCACCGGAGGCCATCTTCATCATCCCGGCGGTCTCCATGATGAGGAGGGAGTAGTTCACCCTCGGGGCTGAGGGTATGTACCAGTAGATATGTGTTTGATCTCTCTCTCTCGTGTTCTCGAGATGACACGATCTTGATGTACCGCGAGCTTTATTGATATAGATGAATCATATGGAAATTTCCCCTCTCTATCTTCTTGTGATGAATTGAGTTTTCCCTTTGAAGTTTTCTTATCGGATTGAGTCTTTAAGGATTTGAGAACACTTGATGTATGTCTTGCGATGGGATATCCGTGGTGACAATGGGATGTTCTATTGATCCACTTGATGTATGTTTTGGTGATCAACTTGCGGGTTCCGTGACCTTGGGAATCTATGCATAGGGGTTGGCACATGTTTTCGTCTTGACTCTCCGGTAGAAACTTTGGGGCACTCTTTGAAGTTCTTTGTGTTGGATTGAACATGATGAATCTGAAATTGTGTGATGCATATCGTATAATCAAGCCCATGGGTACTCGTGGTGACATTGGAGTATCTAGGTGACATTAGGGTTTTGGTTGATGTGTATCTTAAGGTGTTATTTTAGTACGAACTCTAGGGCTGTTCGTGACACTTATAGGGATAGCTCATAAGATTGATCGGAAAGGATAACTTTGAGGTGGTTTAGTACCCTACAATAATTTCTTCGTTTGTTCTCCGCTATTTGTGACTTTGGAGTGAACTCTTTGTCGCACGTGAGGGATTTACATATGATTCAACTATGTCAGTATTGTTGAGAGAACTTACACTAGTGAAAGTATGAACCCTAGGCCTTGTTTTCAAGCATTGCAATACCGTTTTTGCTCACTTTTGTTACTTGCTACCTTGCTATTTTTATATTTTCAGATTACAAAAACCTATATCGACCATCCATATTGCACTTGTATCACCATCTCTTCGCCGAACTAGTGCACCTATACAATTTTCCATTGTATTGGGTGTGTTGGGGACACAAGAGATTTCTTGTATTTGATTGCAGGGTTGTTTGAGAGAGACCATCTTCATCCTACGCCTGCCACGGATTGATAAACCTTAGGTCATCCACTTGAGGAAAATTTGCTACTGTCCTACAAAACTCTGCGCTTGGAGGCCCAGCACGAGTCTACAAGAAGAACGTTGCGTAGTAGACATCAATCCCCAAGCTTAGATGCTTGAGACTTCTTGAAATATTTACTTGGGGTGCCTTGGGCATCCCCAAGCTTGAGCTTTTGTATCTCGTTCAATCGTCTCATATCCCGGTTTCACCTATTCTCAAAAACTTCATCCACACAAAACTTGAAAAGAACTCGTGAGATAGGTTAGTGCACATAATAATAAATCAACTCTTTATGTACTGCCAAGACAAGTTGAATAATAATTTTCAAACATCATCTACTATTTACTATCATTTCCACAATTTATATCTACCAATATAGGCTATGGAAACTATAGGAAAAGTAGATAACAAAACTATGACAACAATCTGTCCAAACAAAACAGTCTGTAGCAATCTATTAAACCAGTGTACCTCTGTAAATCAATAAATTCTTAAAATTTAGGAACTGTTTAAGAATTTGTATGAAAACACTGTGTAAAAAATTCAGAAACTTTCCACGTTCCAGTAAAATATGAAAATTCAAATACTACAGCAAACGTTTCTGTTTTTACACAGCACATATCAAAACATGCAATGCAAGCATCCTAATACAATTCTTGGAACTTTTTATTGAAAAACAAGATTATAAATAAAATCTAACAGAGAACAAAAAATTATATTGACGCTCCAAATAAAACACATAGCATGTGCTGAATAAAAATATAGCCTCAAGTAAATTTACCGATGGATTGAAGGCAAAAGAGGGGATGCCTTCCGGGGCATCCCCAAGCTTAGGCTCTTGGTTGTCCTTGAATATTACCTTGGGGTGCCTTGGGCATCCCCAAGCTTAGGCTCTTGCCACTCCTTATTCCATAGTCCATCAAATCTTTACCCAAAACATGAAAACTTCACAACACAAAACTTAACGGAACTCCGTGAGATGGGTTAGTATGATAAAGAGCAAATCATTCACTTAGGTACTGTCAAATATAAGATTCATAATTGATCTCACACAATGCCTACTGTAACTTATCAATTCCACAATTTATATCACTTAATATAATCTATGGAAACTCTAAAACAAGCAAACTATGCAAACAAGGAAGATTCTGTCAAAAACAGAACAGTCTGTAATGATCTGAACAATCACCATACTTCTGCAACTCCAACAATTCTGAAAAATTAGTAAAACGTAGGCAATTTGTATATAAAGTTTGTGTAAAAATTTCAGAATTTTTTTATGCTCCAGTAAAATCACATAATTCATATACTGGACGCAAAACTTTCTGTTTTGGCACAGAATCATAAAAGCATGTATCCACACTATCCCAAAGGCTTTTCTTGGCACTTTGTTGAAATAAAAGACACAAAACATGATTACTACAGTATCTTAATCATGGGAACACATAAAAACAGAAGGTAAAAGTGTTGGGTTGTCTCCCAACAAGCGCTTTTCTTTAATGCCTTCTAGCTAGGCATGATGATTTCAATGATGCTCGTATAGGAATAATAATTGAAACATGCAAGAGAGCATCATGAATCACATGACAGGCACATTTAAGTCTAACCCACTTCCTATGCATAGGGATTTTGTGAGCAAACAATTTATGGGAGCAAGAATCAACTAGCATAGGAAGGCAAGACAAGCATAACTTCAAAACTTTGAACACATAGAGAGGAAACTTGATATTATTGCAATTCCTACAAGCATAAGTTCCTCCCTCATAATAGTTTTCAGTAGCATCATGAAGGAATTCAACAATATAACTATCACATAAATCATTCTCTTCATGATGCACACGCATAGAATTTTTATCACTCTCCACATAAGCAATTTTTTTCTCATTCATAATAGTGGAAGCAAACTCAACAAAATAACTATCATGAGACATTTGATTGAGATAACCACATTGAATATTAAAATCATGATAACAAGTTTCATGGTTGTCATTACTCTTTATAGCATACATGTCATCACAATAATCATCATACATAGGAGGCATGCTATCATCATAATATTTTTGCTCATCAAAACTTGGGAGACTAAAAATTTCATCTTTATCAAACATAGCATCCCCAAGCTTGTGGCTTTGCATATCATTAGCATCATAGATATTCAGAGAATTCATACTAACAATATTGCTATCATGCTCATCATTCAAGGAATTCTCATCAAGTATTTTCATAAATTCTTCCTCTACCAATTGAGCACAATTTTCTGAACCATCATTTTCACGAAAGACATTAAAGAGACGAAACAATTGATGCAACCTAAACTCCATTTTTTTGTAATTTTATTTTATAAAACCAAACTAGTGAAAAAAAAGAAACTAAAAGATTTGATTGCAAGATCTAAAGATATACCTTCAAGCACTCACCTCCCCGGCAACGGCGCCAGAAAAGAGCTTGATGTCTACTACGCAACTTTATTCTTGTAGACTTTGTTGGGCCTCCAAGCGCAGAGTTTTGTAGGACAGTAGCAATTTTCCCTCAAGTGGATGACCTAAGGTTTATCAATCCGTGGGAGGTGTAGGATGAAGATGGTCTCTCTCAAACAACCCTGTAATCAAATACAAGAAATCTCTTGTGTCCCCAACACACCCAATACAATGGCAAATTGTATAGGTGCACTAGTTCGGCGAAGAGATGGTGATACAAGTGCAAGATGGATGGTAGATATAAGTTTTTGTAATCTGAAAATATAAAAACAGCAAGGTATCAAGTAACAAAAGTGAGCAAAAACGGTATTGCAATGCTTGAAAACAAGGCCTAGGGTTCATACTTTCACTAGTGCAAGTTCTCTCAACAATACTGACATAGTTGAATCATATGTAAATCCCTCACGTGCGACAAAGAGTTCACTCCAAAGTCACAAATAGCGGAGAACAAATGAAGAAATTATTGTAGGGTACGAAACCACCTCAAAGTTATCTTTTCCGATCAATCGTATGAGCTATTCCTATAAGTGTCACGAACAACCCTAGAGTTCGTACTAAAATAACACCTTAAGATACACATCAACCAAAACCCTAATGTCACCTAGATACTCCAATGTCACCACGAGTACCCATGGGCTTGATTATACGATATGCATCACACAATTTCAGATTCATCAGGTTCAATCCAACACAAAGAACTTCAAAGAGTGCCCCAAAGTTTCTACCGGAGAGTCAAGACGAAAACGTGTGCCAACCCCTATGCATAGATTCCCAAGGTCACGGAACCCGCAAGTTGATCACCAAAACATACATCAAGTCGATCAATAGAACATCCCATTGTCACCACGGATATCCCATCGCAAGACATACATCAAGTGTTCTCAAATCCTTTAAAGACTCAATCCGATAAGAAAACTTCAAAGGGAAAACTCAATTCATCACAAGAAGATAGAGAGGGGAAAACTCCATATGATTCATCTATATTAATAAAGCTCGCGGTACATCAAGATCGTGTCATCTCAAGAACACGAGAGAGAGAGATCAAACACATAGCTACTGGTACATACCCTCAGCCCCGCGGGTGAACTACTCCCTCCTCGTCATGGAGACCGTCGGGATGATGAAGATGGCCTCCGGTGATGGTTTACCCCTCCGGCAGGGTGCCGGAACGGGCCCCCGATTGGTTTTTCTTGGCTACAGAGGCTTGCGGCGGCGGAACTCCCGATCTAGGGTTCTTTTTGGAGGTTTGGGTATTTATAAGAATTTTTGGCGTCGGTCTCACGTCAATGGGTTGCCCGAGGGGCCCACAAGCCCGAAGCACCCTCCCTGGGAGGTAGGGCGCGCCTAGAGGGCTTGTGGCCTCCTCGTCCACTTCCTGGCCCAGCTCTTGTGCTTAGGGGGTCTCTCTTGGTCCATAAAAAATCACCGTAAATTTTCAGCCCATTCCGAGAACTTTTATTTCTGCACAAAAAAACGACACCACGGTAGTTCTGCTGAAAACAGCGCAGTCTAGGTTAGTTCTAATCAAATCATACAAAACCCATATAAAATTGTTGTAAACATGGCATGAATACTTCATAAATTATAGATACGTTGGAGACGTATCACATACTGTAGATGCTGCTACCACGCTCCACTTGGAGCTATTCCAAATGTTTGCTCCACTATACGTATCCGGATTGCGACTTAGAGTCATCCGGATTAGTGTCAAAGCTTGCATCGACGTAACCCTTTACGACGAACTCTTTATCACCTCCATAATCGAGAAACATTTCCTTAGTTCTCTAGTTACTAAGGATAATTTTGACCGTTGTCCAGTGATCCACTCCTGGATCATTCTTGTACCCCTTGACAGACTCATGGCAAGGCACACACCAGGTGCGGTACACAGCATGGCATACTATATAGAGCCTATGGCTAATGCATAGGGGACGACCTTCGTCCATTCTCTTTCTTCTGCCGTGGTCGAGCTTTGAGTCTCACTCAACTTCACACCTTACAAATCAGGCTAGAACTCCTTCTTGGACTGATCCATTTTGAACTCTTTCAAAATCTTGTCAAGGTATGTGCTCATTGAAAAATCTTATCACGCGTCTTGATCTATCTCTATAGATCTTGATGCCCAATATTCAAGTAGATTTATCCAGGTCTTCCTTTGAAAAACTCCTTTCAAACAACCCTTTATGCTTTCCAGAAATTCTATATCATTTCCGATCAACAATATGTCATCCACATATACTTATCAGAAATTCTATAGTGCTCCCACTCACTTTCTTGTAAATACAAGTTTCTCATAAACTTTGTACAAACTCAAAAACTTTGATCACCTCATCAAAGCGTATATTCCAACTCCGAGATGCTTGCTCCAGCCCATAGAAGGATCGCTGGAGCTTTCATACCTTTTAGCATCCTTAGGACTGACAAAACCTTCCGGTTGTATCACATACAACCTTTCCTTAGGGAAACCGTTAAGGAGACGATGTTTTGACATCCATCTGCCAGATTTCATAATCGAAAAAAGCAATAACTGCTAACATAATTCCAACAGACTTTAGCATCGCCACGGGTGAGAAAGTCTCATCATAGTCAACTCCTTGAACTTGTCGGAAACTTCTTGGCGACAAGTCAAGCTTTATAAATGGTGACATTTACCATCAGCGTATGTCTTCTTCTTTTAAAGGTCCATTTGTACTCAGCGGACTGCCGTTCAACGGGCAAGCCTACCAAAGTCCATACTTGGTTTTCGTACATGGATTCTTTCTCGGATTTCATGGCTCCTAGCCATTTGTTGGAATCCGGGCCCACCATCGCTTCTTTATAGCTCGTAGGTTCACTGTTGTCTAACAACATGACCTCCAAGATAGGATTGACGTACCACACAGGGGCGGTACGAGTCCTTGTCGACCTACGAGGTTCGGTAGTAACTTGATCTGAAGCTTCATGATCATCATCATTTGCTTCCTCTTCACTTGGTGTAGGCTCCGCAAAAACATCTTTCTGCGTCGTGCTACTATCCAACTGAAGTGACGGTTCAGCAAGCTCATCAAGTTCTACTTTCCTCCTACTCAATTCTTTTGAGAGAAACTCTTTCTCGAGAAAGGACCCATTTTTAGCAACAAACACTTTGCCCTCGGATCTGAGATAGAAGGTATACCCAACTGTTTCCTTTGGGTATCCTATGAAGATGCATTTTTCTGCTTTGGGTTCGAGCTTATCAGACATAAGTGTCGCATTCCCAAACTCTAAGAAAATGACAGCTTAGGTTTCTGCCAAACCATAATTCATACGGTGTCATCTCAACGGATTTAGATGGTGCCCTATTTAAAGTGAATGTAATTGTCTATAATGCATAACCCCAAAACGATAGTGGCAAAACGATAAGAGACATCATAGTACGCACCATATCCAAATAGAGCACGACTACGACGTTCGGACACACCATCACACTATGGTGTTCCAGGCGGCGTGAGTTGTGAAACAACTTCCATGCGTTGTCTTAAGTTGCATACCAAACTCGTAACTCAGATATTCACCTCCACGATCATATCGTAGACATTTTATCTTCTTGTCACGATGATCTCAAACTTCACTCTAAATTTGCTTGAACTTTTCAAACGTTTCAAACTTGTGTTTCATTAAGTAAATATACCCATATCTACTCAAATCATCAGTGAAGCTAAGAAAATAACGATATCCACCGCACGCTACAACACTCATTGGACCGCATACATCAACATGTATCATTTCCAATAAGTCACTTGCCCGCTCCAGCATACCGGAAAATGGGGTCTTAGTCATCTTGCCCATGAGGCATGGCCCGCATGTCTCAACCGATTTGAAATCGAGTGAGTCCAAAGATCCATCAGCATGGAGTTTTGTTCATGCGCTTCACACCAATATGACATTTAGCGACAGTGCCACAAGTATGTGGTACTATCATTATTAACTTTGCATCTTTTGGCATCAATATTATGAACATGTGTATCACTACGATCGAGATTCAATAAACCATTCACATTGGGTGCATGACCATTGAAGGTTTTATTCATGTAAACAGAATAACTATTATTCTCTGACTTAAATGAATAACCGTATTGCAATAAACATGATCTAATCATGTTCATGTTCAACGCAAACACAAAATAACATTTATTTAGGTTTAACACTAATCCCGAAGGTAGAGGGAGCGTGCGATGGTGATCACATCAACCTTGGAAACACTTCCAACACTCATCGTCACCTCACCCTTACCTAGCCTCCGTTTATTCCATAGCTTTTATTTCGAGTTACCAATATTTAGCAACCGAACCGGTATCTAATACCCAGGTGCTACTAGGAGTA
Source organism: Elymus sibiricus (assembly GCA_039707655.1). NCBI lineage: Eukaryota > Viridiplantae > Streptophyta > Magnoliopsida > Poales > Poaceae > Elymus > Elymus sibiricus. Next base: position 33,344,562 of record CM077671.1, read on the forward strand.
CTAGTAAGGTACACATCAATAACACGTATATCAAATATACTTCTGTTGACGTTGCCAGCCTTCTTATCTACCAAGTATCTAGGGTTGTTCCGCTTCAGCGACCGTTCTCCTCATAATAGAAGCACTTAGTCTTGGGTTTGGGTTCAACCTTGGGTTTCTTTACTCGAGTGGCAACTAGCTTGCCATTCATGAAGTTTCCCTTCTTGCCCTTGCCCTTCTCGAAACTAGTGGTTTTACTAACCATCAACATTTGATGCTCCTTCTTGATTTCTACCTTCGCAGTGTCAAACATCGCGAATATCTCAGGGATCATTATTTCCATCCCTGGCATGTTTATAGTTCATCACGAAGCTCTAGTAGCTTTGTGGCAGTGACTTGGAGAACTATATCAATCACTATCTTATCTGGAAGATCAATTCCCACACGATTCAAGCGATTGTAGCACCGAGATAATCTGAGCACATGCTCACCGATTGAGCTATTCTCCTTCATCTTGCAGGCAAAGAATCTTGTTGGAGGTCTCATACCTCTCAACACGGGCACGAGCCTGAAAACCCAATTTCAGCTCTTAGAACATCTCATATGTTTCGTGACGTTCAAAACGTTTTGGAGCCTTAATTCTAAGCCGTAATGGATGACGCACTGAACTATCAAGTAGTCATCAGAACATGCTAGGCTCGTCAAGTTTAACCCGAGTGTTCTGAGGCCATGTCTGTACATGCTAGGCTCGTCAAGTTTAACCCGAGTGTTCCGCACGTGCAACACTGGCTTGCACCCGTTGTATGCGAACGTAGAGTCTATCACACCCGATCATCACGTGGTGCTTCAAAACGACGAACTTTTGCAACGGTGTACACTCGGGGAGAACACAATTTTATCTTGAAATTTTAGCGAAGGATCACCTTATAATGCTACCGCCGTCCTAAGCAAAATAAGATGCATAAAAGGATTAACATCACATGCAAATCATAAGTGACATGATATGGCCATGAACTTGTGCTTTTGATCTCCATCTCCAAAGCACCGGCATGATCTCCATCGTCACCGGCATAACACCATGATCTCCATCATCATGATCTCCATCATTGTGTCGCCATCGGGGTTGTCGCGCCCACCATGCTTCTACTACTATTGCTACCGCTTAGCGAGAAAGTAAATCATTACATAGCGCTTAATGATTGACACGCAGGTCATACAATAATTAAAGACAACCCTATGGCTCCTGCCGGTTGCCGTACTCACCGACATGCAAGTCGTGATATTCTATACAAAACATGATCATCTCATACATCACATATATCTCATCATGTCATTGGCCATATCATATCACAACATACCCTGCAAAAACAAGTTAGACGTCCTCTAATTGTTGTTGCATGTTTTACGTGGCTGCTATGGGTATCTAGCAAGAACGATTCTTACCTACGCAAAACCACAACGGTGATACACAAATTGCTATTCAACCTTCTCAAGGACCGCCTTTGTCGAATCCGATCCAACTAAGGTGGGAGAGACAGACACCCGCCAGCCATCTTTATGCAACAAAGTCACATGTCAGTCGATGGAACCGGTCTCTCGTACGTGGACGAGTAAGGTTGGTCCGGGGCGCTTCATCCCACAATACCACTGAATCAAGAAAACACCAAGGGAGGAAGCAATCTGAATATCAACGCTCACAAACTCCTTTGTGTTCTACTCGTGATCTCATCTACGCATAGACCTAGCTCTAATGCCACTGTTGGGGAACGTTGCATGGAAACAAAAAATTTCCTACGCACACACAAGATCTATCCATGGTGATGAGCATCTACGAGAGGGAGAGTGGATCTACATACCCTTGTAGATCGCTAAGCGGGAAGCGTTAAGAAATGCGGTTGATGTAGTCGAACGTCTTCGCGATCCAAATCGCAAGCCGTCCCGCGATCCAATCACGATCCGTCCCATCTAGCGCCGAGCGGACGGCACCTCCGCGTTCAACACACGTACAGCTCAATGACGATCTCCACCTCCTTGATCCAGCAAGCGAGGGTGGAGAGGTAGATGAGTTCTCCGGCAGCACAACGGCATGCTGGCGGTGGTGGTGGAGCTGATCCGACAGAGCTTCGCTAAGCTATACCGAACAGATCTAGAGGAGAGAGACGATCTAGAGGGAGGAGGGCAGCACGTGGCTTTTCAGGTTGGGGCTTCCCTCAAAATCCTCTATTATATATAGGAGGAAGGGGAGGGGGAGGCAGCCCTAGCCCCTCCAACAAGGAGGGGTTCGGCCGAACTAGGGGAGGAGTCAACCTCCCACAAGGGAGGTGGACTCCTAGTAGGACACCTCCCGACTTGGCCCCTCTCCCACCTCCTTGCGCATGGGCCCTTAGGGGCTGGTTGCCCATCCCACCAGGGGCTGGTGCACCACCTCCTAGGCCCATGTAGCCCCTAGGGTGAGTGGGCCCCTCCCGGTGGACCCCCGGAACCCTCCCGGCACTCCCGGTACACTACCGGAAATATCTGAAACTTTTGCAGTGACCAAAACGAGACTTCCTATATATCAATATTTACCTCCGGACCATTGCGGAGCTCCTCGTGACGTCCGGGATCTCATCCGGGACTCCGAACAACCTTCGGTCACCAACATAGACAACTCAATATTACCGAAACGTCACCGAACGTTAAGTGTGCAGACCCTGCAGGTTCGAGAACTATGTAGACATGACCGAGACACCTCTACGGTCAATAACCAATAGCGGGACCTGGATGCCCATATTGGTTCCTACATATTCTATGAAGATCTTTATCGGTTGAACCTCTATGTCAAGGATTCAGTTAATCCCGTATGCAGTTCCCTTTGTTCTTCGGTATGTTACTTGCCCGAGATTCGATCGTCGGTATCTCTATACCTAGTTCAATCTCGTTACCGGCAAGTCTCTTTACTCATTCCGTAATACAAGATCCCGTGGCTAACTCTTTAGTCACTTTGCTTGCAAGGCTCATTGTGATGTTGTATTACCGAGTGGGCCCTGAGATACCTCTCCGTCACACGGAGTAACAAATCCCAGTCTTGATCCATGCCAACCCAACAGACACCCTCGGAGATACCTGTAGAGCACCTTTATAGTCACCCAGTTACGTTGCGACGTTTGATACACACAAGGTACTCCTCCGGTGTCAGTGAGTTGCATGATCTCATGGTCATAGGAACAGATACTTGACATGCAGAAAACAATAGCAATAAACTGACACGATCATATGCTACGTTTATAGTTTGGGTCTTGTCCATCACATCATTCTCCTAATGATGTGATCCCGTTATCAAATGACAACAAATGTCTATGGCTAGGAAACCTTAACCATCTTTGATCAACGAGCTAGTTTAGTAGAGGCTTACTAGGGACACTTTGTTGTCTATGTATCCACACATGTATTTGAGTTTCCATTCAATACAATTATGGCATGGATAATAAACGATTATCATGAACAAGGAAATATGATAATAACTAATTTATTATTGCCTCTAGGGCATATTTCCAACACACAGGGGATTCGGGCATCAGGGAATCTCCATGATGATCACCATGACAAATCGTATTGCAGTCTCCTGGCGTGCTACTTGGAGCCTTCTGGTTCGCAGCAGACTAGCGCGAAGGAGAAGACACGTCCGGAGGAGCGCTCGCCTGCCCAACGTTGCCATGTGGGCGAGTTTCAGTCGTGGAATGGAGCCGACCGGTGGACCACCCTCCTATCATGCCTAACCGCGCACCTGGCCCACCTGACATCCCATCCATGGTTGTGTCTACCATAGATCTCGCGGGGCATTCGCTTGCAGTTGGCGATCCCGAGGCGCCCAGCTCACCCAGATCAGCTTCGGGATTCACGTTAGCAGGATCTTCTGTGGTTTCAGGCGTTTTCTATGATTCCGGCATGAAATAATGCGAGTATTCTCTTTTTTATTCACCACTTGTCCCTGTTTTCTGCACACTTTCATCCGAATTTTGATCAAAGGTATCATGGGATATTTACATGTGATCAGTATGGTCTTCTACTCCCTCATGACTAACGTGTGGCGAAGGAAGAAGATGAGATGGAAGAAGGATTAGTTCTTTGCGAAGTTAGGCACCGACATTGGGATGAAGAGTGGCAAAAGGGAACACATGTTCATCAAAGACCGCGTCGTGAGAAATATAGACATGACCAGAGGCAATATCAAGGCACTTGTATCCTTTATGAAGGCTAATATAACCGAAGAATACACAATGTATGGAATGGAATGGAATTCCAACTTATGTTTGCTGAAGGGGACGTAAGTTTGGCCGTACCACACGACCAAAAATGCGAAGAAAATTGTAGTTTGGTTTGATGCCAAAAATTCGTTCAAGTAGTGATTTGTTTTTGATGACATGACTTTGGGTCCTATTGATGAGGTAAAAGGCGGTAAGAATTGTCTCGTCCCAAAATTTCAGAGGCATGTATGCATGAGCAAGAAGTGTAAGGCCTACTTCGACAATATGTTGATGCTTACGCTCAGCATAAAGATTTTGTTGGTGAGCATGTAGGAAAGAAACATGATGAGTGATGCCAATATGCTCAAAAAACGAGGTTAGCTTTTTACATTTCCACCACAATCAGTTTGCATCGCAATAATTTTCGATCAAAGAGGCGTTCAACATGTTGTTAGAAAAGTTGAAATTTCTAAAATACATCAGATTTATGCTTTAGTAAATAAATCCAACTATTGCTAAAATTATCGATGAAGCTGACATAAAACTTTTGTCTTCCTACGGAGACAGGCCCAGGGCCCCAAACATCTGAAAAACAAGTTGTGAAGGAGCTTTGGATTGACTAGTTAAAAGTTGATATGGTAACTGATGGCTCTTGGCCATTTGAGAAGCATCACAAACCAAGAGATGATCCTTTTTATTGGACACTGGAAGACTGAAATTGCGAAAAAATTGTTGGACCGCCAAAAATGCAGGATACCCCAAGTGCTTGTGCCATTGAGAAGTGGAAGGTTTTTTATTGCACCAATCGCTTGTAGCTTGGGAGCAAGATGTCGACCATTGACAAGGGTAGGAATAGATCCCGCTACTCCTGCCTTGAAGAAGGACCCTCCATTGTTACATCATCCTTGACATAAAAGAATACAGGATAAAGTTCTAGGTAAGATTGATTATCTTCCATAAGTTAATAAGTGGAAAGTTGAGTTTTAGAGGAACACGGAGAATATGATTTAACTGGAGAGAACCATGGGGAGTAGCAAGAACCGTATGACCAGCATGTGCAATATCCATACTTTGACCACTTGCAGTGTGGATTTGCTTCATGCCGGTGTAGTGCTCGCGGATAACAAGCTTCTCAAGGTCACCGGTGAGATGGTAGGTGGCACCGGTGCCAAGATACCAATTGGTATCTACATCGTAGGAGTTGACAGTGATGTTTGCGGACCAGTCACCACCACCTCCTCCTTGGCCTCCTTCATGCTGAATGTTGTTGTTGAAGTTACGGCCGTACCTCTTCTTACAACGCCATGCTCCATGTCCCTCGAGTTTACAGAGTTGACAATTGATCGTGCCACCACCACCTTGGAAATTGTCGGATCTGTTGTAGGAGTGGGAGCACCCCCCCTCCCGACTTGTTGATGTTGCCACGGGAGCCGCTGCCCCCACCGGAACCTCTACTAGGGGTGCGGTCACCACCATCGCGATGGCCTCCCTTGGAGCAGGGATAAGCTTTGACGCCATAGAAGTTTTGGGCCTCAATGCGCACCTCCGCTGTGAGCATCGGCGAGAAGAGTACGTTGAGGCCCGTACCTTTGTCGACCCGCATGGAGTTGGCAGATAGGAACAAGTTGTAATCTAAATCGAGGTCTTCAAGGATGTGAGAAACCACGTCATCCTCGTCCATTGGCTTACCAGCAGCAACCATCTCATCGGCTAGGTTCTTCATCTTGCAGAATCACCTCACGAGACAGAGTCGCGAGGAGAAACGTAAGGATGCATTGTCCACACTAGTCCACTGTCAAGATCCTGACAAGTGATGATGCACTGAGACGATGAAGAGGTTCTATTATGGATCATGTCATCAGTGGACTAGTGTGGATCTTGCGCATGTTGTTGATGAAGAGGTTCCCGGGGTTGGGGAAGAAATCGTCGCCCGGGAAGTCGATGCTGCCAGCAGTCGCGCGAGTGCACTCCCCAAAAACTTGACCACCCCTCTCCCGTACAGGATCACGAAAGGCGGGGTTCCTAAGGCCTGCCGTCCCTTCTCGCGGTGCACGCCGGAAGGAGGGATGGAGAAGACTTGTGTGGCGGCACAATGTTCTGGAGCGGTGCGAAACCATATGCTCTGGCGGCGACTAGAATAGAAGTCTGCCTGTTTATATAGTGTCGATTGGTAGGTTGTGGGAGTAAACCCACGTCCAAGTCGGTAACAGCCCCACGATCTATTTTTTTTGGAAATAACTGAGTAATTAAGATCTCCGTTAATTATTAATTAATGACTCACTAGTTTTTCCAAGCAACAAAAAATAGACAACATGCATAGCTTTGTCCTCGGCTCGGCTCATTCTCGAAACCCCTCCTGGCCCGTCGGGTCGCGTCGTGACGAGGCGTAGCGAGGAGGAGGAGCACGAGTATAGGTCGCCTCTTCTCATGCTCATACAAGTGCTAGAAAAGCTCACTTTATAACGTGGTGCAACTCACTCTCAACTAGCGATATGAGACTAACCATTAATCTCACTCACACCACACATATCCATGCATAAATGAATCATAAGAAATTCAGATTTTAATTAGGCTTTGGGCAAAAAGCCGACTAGTAAATTCCAACAATTCCTATACTATGAACAAAGGTGGCCTTAACAGCTGCATGGTGGCGACGTGCCGACTCGATCTGCCTTGGATCGGGTTCGCCTTTGTTGACGCGCATCCGGTGTCCGATCGCTTTCGTAAACAACGTTTTTTGTAATTTGTTTTCTCAACTATAAGTACGCCGGCGGGCACATCTATACTACTATTAAACAAGTCAACATTATCTTTCTTAAATGCACCCCGCCTAATGTACACACAACAATCTGGATTAGTTAGAACCACACGATCAGACGCGCTAATTTATATCTAATCGTTAAAATAACAGCTAACCCTCATCAAAAGTACATCTATCAATTTTAGCGGGCGGACGAAAACTCTGCCACCCACGTACGCAGTACGCACTTCCTCGCTCGCACGCTCCACGCGCGGTTCACGTTACAGAAAAATAGGATCTGCTGAAGTTACGGACTTGCCGTTATCTCCGACGGCGGAGCAGGCACCCCCACGTGGCAGTCGCGACTAGCAGAGTAGCCAGGAACGCGGTCCGGCGGCGATGGCGCTGTTGGGTTGAGGAGGGAGGAGGAAGAAGGAGGGGGAGCCGGGGGACCGGCCGTGGCTGCAGTACAGAGGAGACGAGACGGCCGCACGGGAGGAAGACGGGAGCATGCCCGGAGCGGCGCTCAGTTCGCTCGGTGCCGATGTGTAGTCGCAAGAATAAACAGAGGTTAGGCCTGATTCAGTGTCGGTCTTATTGGATTCGATCCAGAATTGCTTTTGTCAAGCTACGAGTAGGGATATTTGGATTTGGAAGCACATATCATGATTACTTTATGGTTCTATCTACTTCTGTTTGTTTGCCCGCTTCAGTGACTACATGATTCCAGCACTACGGTTGTGCGTAGCACGCATGGCATTCTCATTCATGAGGCATGCGACGTTCCTGCTTTTATTTTGCTGTTGTAGTTTCATGTAATCGTCTCGCTTACTTTCGTTGCACTTGAACTTGTTTGCTGATGCTTGCTATGGTGCCTGACAGTGTTGCGATTGCTATTCGATCACGTTCGCTGCTGTAGCGGTAGTGGTTGGGACAGTCTGCTCGATCGTTATGTGCGCTGTGTCCTGGTTTCTTTTATCTTTTATCTTTTTGTTATTTGATTCCTTCTAATGAACCAGTTGGTTTCTCCTAATGGAAATCAGAAGGGGAGGCTTCTTTCATTCAAAAAATACCAAACAGGTAATGGCTTATTTGTGTTTTTTCTTCTGAACTTCATTTGTAGAAATTGCAGGAAAAAAAAGAGTTTAGTTGTTGCAGTGAGGAGTCCACTGACGACGACGAGTATTTCGTGCCACAGGACGACACCGCCAGCCAAGAAGGGTTGCAAGTCCGCTGTGCATGACGACGACTACGAGCCCACCCTGTCGCCGTTGCACCTCTGCTGGTCCCCCGGTGCACCGCTATTCTTACACCCTCAGCCTTCACGGTCTGCCTCTGCTGCTCCTGTTGGCACCCTGTTGCACTCGCCGTCGTCGAAAAAGAGGGAGACACCCGCCGCCGCCACGGGAGCATGAGCCTCCGCCGCCGGAGATGCGCCAGAGACCGTAAACCCCCATCCTGGTATTGAACCTTCCAATTCGAGGCGCCTTCCATCTAATCCCCGAGTCGCCAATGGTATGGTACTTTCTCACCTTTCTGGATGGACCGATGGATCACATGCAGTTTTTGTCCCCTATTTGAGCTGAGTACAAGCATATATCTAAACTTTTACCCCCTTCTCTTCTGTGGATGGGCACGATGCGGTGGAGGTTCCACCGATTCAGGAAGCACACTGTTGAATGGAATCCAATGGACCTAATGATGCAACTATAGCATCCGATATTTAGTTAGTCATGTCTAATTCGGTGATAACGCCTATAGCATCCCATATTCTTTCACACGCATGGTTCTGTTCCATTGATGTTGTAGCTGGTACTTGCCAGTCTCTATGGAGTATATATATGACTAGAGTAAGTGAGGAGAGTACATGATTTTAGGTTGCAACTTCCTAATTATGCGGCTATATTCATGTGTCCTCATTTCTCAATTATCAAGCTGTTATTAGCTAACATCTCTTCTTTTTTTCTCATTTAGTTGCATTACTGGCAGGTGGATCAGGGTCTAGTGTTGAAGCATTTTGATTGGCCCGAGAGAAATGAGGACACTTCGACATGCAACCTTTTGCTTACCATACACATAAATATTTGATGCGTAAGTTTCTAACTACAAAATGATCTCCAAATTTCCTGTGACATTGCACCTATGATATGAAGAGTACGACAAATTTTACAAGAAGAATATATATAATCAGTGATGGTGGAATTGCATGTACTACTTCATATTTGCTTACCATATTCCTTATCCCAATCAGGGAAACCAGGAGTATGAACTGTTAGAAGATAGCGATGATCTCATGTGTCTATTATATATATTTACTCATTTCCTTTTGGGTAGACATGTGTTATGTTTCTTAACATTTTTTTATATTTTGACTTACTTTGGACATGCAAAGTGGGAACTTGGATGTCTGTCCACTCTAATTTGGCTCTGAAGTTTCGATTTGGATATTATCTCTTCGTCGAGACTTATAATAGAAATTCTCTATGAATACACTCATGGAGCTAGGTGAAAAACTAAGGGGACCTATAACATGGCTACGCAAAAGGCTAATAAGTGGTCACTCGGTAGTAGCACTATATGTTACATATAACTGGGTTGAGCTTTCATCTTATTTGCACCTCCTTCATGTGTCCATATCATTTAGTTTTGCCTCCACATGAATAACATTATTATTGGTATAAATAGATCATGTATGGATGAAAAACTATGTAAATATTAGACAACTATTTTGATAATTATTTGATGGCAAATGAGACGTGCGTTGCACGTGCAAACTTACTAGTATATACCCACAAGCAAACACTTTTTTGTGGCAAATTTACGTGGTGGGAGATTGCAAATTCTGCCCTTTTTTGCCACGTAGATGCAGATTAGACAGGGACCAGGGATCGCTGTGGAGGAGAAGCCCCCAATTGGGATGTGGTCCATTCGGAGCCGTGATGTGGACCGTAGTGATCCGACGTGCCCCGCGACAGAGCGAGCACCCTACATCGGGATCTCACGCACGTACTCCCCTGCCAGTTCTGTCATCTTTTTCGCTTTTGTGACGAGGTTCACATCTTGCACAACCTGCACTCATTCCCCTATTCATTTCCTTTCCTTCTACATCACTATTTCGCTTGAGCATCAAGACTTATTTGTTCAACTAATCGTCCTACTGCCATTTTATTTGTTTTTTCAAAGATTGGTGATGATCTGTAGTTAAGCAACAACATAGTAATTGCACCGACATAAGTTTCAATTGCACATAATCAATGACGATAAGGGTTTCCCGCTTTATATTGTAAAGCAACCACACGGTACAACAAACATGTTGGGGCCGCATCACAACCAAGCCCAAAAGATAAAACAAGAGAAAAAAAGAGAAACAAATGCCGACACCGGCAGCTTGACGAAACGCAGAAGACCAGGAACCGTTGCGCCCTCCGAAGATGTACCACCGCGCTCCAAGCACAACGAAGCGCCGCATACCGAGCAACACCTTCAAGAGGGAAAGCGACGGCGGCGCTGCTATTGCCCGGAGAAGTCCTAGGCAAAATATCTTAATCATGTTTAAAAAATGTTAAACTTGTATATATAAAATGTATCCAATGTATACAAAAAATATACAATGTCTATGCAAGTAGATATAAAAATATGAAAAATGTTAAGCATGTGTACAAAAAATGTTCCTGATGTATTAAAAAATGTGAATGCAAGCAAAAGAGGAAACAAAGAAAAAATATGAAAAAAAATCAATGAAAAATAAACAATAAACAAAGAATTCGAAAGAAACCAGTGGAAATAAATGAGAAGGGTGAAAACCTAAAAAAGAAACAAAGAAAACCGATGGAAAAAAAGAAACAAACAAACAAAATAAAAAAAAAGAAAATGAGAAAGAAAAGAAAATTGATGAAAACCAAGAGACAAACATAGGAAAACCAAATAATAACGAAGAAAACAAAAAGGCTAAAATATAACAAAGAAAACACGTGAATAAATAAGAAAACCAAAGAAAAAAAGAAAAAAGAAACAAAAAACCAAACAAATGCCTCAGCGATACTTATGTCTGACCGGGAAACCCATATGCGTGCCTGCTGCCACGGCGCTTCAGGTGAGGGGAACTACCATCTAGCTATAAACGAGATATAGCTCTCGCGCCAGGGAAGGGAGAGCAAGCGTTCAGGCACACCGCGTCGTGTGCTGGCCGAACAAAGAGTTGGTCGCTCGCTAGCGACTCACTCTCTCATCTCCTTTTCGTTTGCTCGGTCAATGGTCGATTGATGTCGGTCGACCATTTACCTTACTTTCAAAAATAGAGAAAAGTTCAAGAATTAAAAAATGTGTGCTGATTTGAAAAAAAAAATCCATGGAGTTGAATAAAGTTTACGAAAATTAAAAAGTTACATTTTCTTTAAAAGTACTACATGATTTTAAAAAACAAATCACGGTTATGTAAAAGTTCACAAAAATTGTTCACGGATATAGTAAAAATTTCCGAGTTGGAGCAAAGTTCACTGATTTAAAGAATGGTCATGGATTTAAAAACATTTCACATATTTTAGAAATTTCAAGATTCAAAAAAACTTCACAAGTTTGAGAAAAACTTTATGAATTTGGCAAAATAAAATATTCAAAAAATCTTGAATTAGGGAAAATTCACAAAATTTGTCAAAAGATCATGAGTTTCATTAAATGTTGACAAAGAATAGAAAATACAAAATAGAAAATACAAATAAATAATAATAAAAGCCAAAACGAAAACCTAATGAAATAACGGACCGGGAAGCTACTAGGAGCTTCCCAAAACAGGGTTTGCACCAGCGGCTGCGGAACGTGCCGCGCACGGTGAGCAAATGACAAAACTAAATTGAGGCCCTGTTTGAAACAAAGGGTCTTAATACATAGGGATTTGTGAAAACTTAGTAATGGAAAAGGAGAACTATGGCAAACCATAGGATCTAGGAAACGGAGGGAAGCTTGAAAAAAATGTGTTCGGGTGACCGCAGGAAAAACGCAGCAAACTAGCCTAATACTCCATCTGACGTGAAGGATGACTGATGCATAATCTATTCGGCAATGAACACCAGCTGCCTTTGTCTCCAACCGCTAGTACCTGTTGGCTGTAGTAGTAAATTTTCATCTGGACGTACAGTGCAACTGTCAGGCTTCCAACGTTCTCAACAATGCTTGCCTCGGTCTTCCGCCCAGAACATGAGCTTGGGTGGATTTTTACTTTCCTATGATATCAGCGCTGAGGGACAAACATTTCTTTGGTTCACTGTCCATGCTTCCTCTATCCCGAACCTAGGGAAATTTTCCATAGGTATCGGTTTCTTTGGACATTCCTGTGAAAATCCCTTGCACAGAACAGGCCCTCATGGATCAAGCCCAGGACCCAGGGTGGTATGCGCCGGTTTGTGAAAGTGCCGCGCCAAGCACACCAAACAAGATTTGGATGAAATCACTAGTTGGCGAGTACATCTTTTAAAGTTCACTCCCCATCCCTCAGGTTGCGACAAATGGCGCACTGCATGTGTGTCACTTGTCGCAACCTGAGAGCTTTCTCATTTTTCATAGATTCGTATTTTCAAAACGTTTTATCTCTTCAACCGTGCGTCTAAATCTCGAACCGTTTTCACCATTGTTGATAGGTTTTGATGAACTTTTTTTTCAAAAAAAAAAAACGAACGAAAAAACCGTGCCTCTGGCGATAGAAAAAAAAACAGAAAACACGTTTTTCCCTTTCCGAGAGCACGGCCGTGACTTTCGCGAAAGCAAAACCGTGCTTCTCGCGATAGAAAAAAAAAAAGAAAACACGTTTTTTCCCTTTCCGAGAGGCACGGCCGTGACTCTCGCGAAAGCAAAACCGTGCCTCTCACGGAAACAAAACCGTGCCTCTCGTGAGAAAAAAAAACGCGTTTTTTCCCTTTCCGAAAGGCACGGCCGTGCCTCTCGCGAAGCGAAAAACGTGCCACTCGCGGAAGCAAAACCGTGCCTCTCGCGAAAAGAAAACGCGTTTTTCCCCTTTCCGAGAGGCACGGCGTGCCTCTCGCGAAGGCAAAACCGTGTCTCTTCCGGAAGCAAATCCGTGCCTCTCACAAAAAAAAAACAGAAAACGCGTTTTTTCCCTTTTTGAGAGGCACGGTTGTGCCTCTCGCGAAAGCAAAACCATGCTTCTCACGGAAGAAAAACCGTGCCTCTCACGAAAAAAACAAAAAACGCGTTTTTTCGCGTAAATAAGTTTTTTTTTTGAATTTTTTTCTTCATCCAAAAGCTATGTGATGAGGTCGCCTACCATGAGTAGGGTCACAAGACTGACATCTAGGGTTCACCACTGGTCCATTATTGTCATTAGAGCTCGTGAAGTAAAAGTGCATCCGGATGCAAGAGAAGCTTCACTCGGATCATTCAAGTCATTCAAACGTCCATGGCTTCACTCGGATGATGGAAGTTAAACGGTTCAGCAGACGCAACGTCCGAAGGACTTGAAGTGACACTCGCGGTGTAGTTATTTATGCGTTACCAGTAATGCTCCATTTAATCTACAATTTCTGTAATGTAGCATTAATTAGCATTAATGGTGGCGCTCGACCGGTGGTAGCGCACTTTATATAAGCCACCACCGGGCGCCATAGCAAGGGTTCCGACATCCTGTAATCATCTACTCCCCATAAGCAAACACCAAAGCCCCCGGGCTCGAGACGTAGGGCTTTTACCACCTTCGAGTGGGGCCTGAACTCGTACACTTCCGAGTGAACACTTGTGCCGTAGTTAGGCTTCACCCCTCCATTCGTACCCCTGGTATTATTGTCAGGCTCATTTCCTCGACAGTTGGTGCCCACCGTGGGGCTGCGCGTCTAGCAAATTCCGGCGCAGGTGGAATTCCCACTTTTCTGATCATCATGATGACACTCGGCGGCGAGATCCTCTTCGGTTCCCCCAGCTTCACCGTCGACGATTCGGCGTGGCTGCAGGAAGCGCCACTGGATGCTGAGGCACTGCCCATCCGAGGCGCGGTGCATTTCAGCGCGACGAATTACGGGGTCCTCCTCCGACAACCGTCCACACGATATCGACCAGCTTCTCCGACTCGCGTTGCGGCTTGTCGCAGGCATTCCGGGCGCTCACGGCTGCAACGCTGGATCAAGCACGCTGTGGCGGTTCAAGCCGCGGCCGAGCAGATAGCCGTGCACGACGCCGACGAGTCCGTCCATTGCCTTTTCCCGTCGTCAGATGATGAATCTTCTGGTGCGGCCGAGCTCGAGAGCAGCGGGGACGTTGCGGAGGTCCTGATGGCCGGCCCGGCCCGAGATGCTCCACCTCCTGGATATTCCGCAAGAGGTGCCCGCGACCGAGACGGCGACCGCAACAACACCAATTCCGACGGTCACGCTCCCCTATCCCTCACTCGGGAGCATCGGGAAGAAATCAGGCGCAGGAACGATCAGGTTCTTCTCACTCCCATCGCGGGAACTACCCCGGATGAGTTGGCCCTGGATGCTGCGTGCCAGGCCACTTTGGCGGAGCGCAAGCGACTCGAGCGGCTCCAACGATCACTCGACGAGCGCGCGACAAGGGAGATTCCCAGTTCCGGTCGGAGTCGCCGCCAGCTATTCACAAAGGATCGGCCATACACCATCCCAGTGATGCGCACCCCCTTGCTGAATCTGGCCGCGGCCACTCGGATTGCGGATTCCATCCAGCCATCTGACTCGGCAGCCGGTGAGGGCATTCGACAAATCCAGGCCTTGCTGAAAACTGCCTTGCAACAAAATTCGGAGGTGTCGCAGTCGCACCAGCGGATTCACAGCGCGTCTGCTCGGGCGGACACCGTCCAGTCTGCTCACAGTCCTCTCGCACCAAGGAAAGACCCGCAAACTCCCCCTCTTCCAAGAGGCCCGTACGGAGGACGCGGGCACGATGACCGCGATTTCAGTCGGACTCCCCCTCCGAGGGGCGGCGTGCGTGGCCAACGTCCATTCGACGGGGGCTAGCATTTCGGGCGGGACCGTGAGCGGAGCCCTGCTCGGCACACAGGCTATGATGCCCGATCCGACATCACTCAGCGAGTGGTTGATCGGAACAGAGATAACAAAGACCGAGTGAGCGGCTGGGGTACGTCCGGTCTCGGATGCTTTAGTAGATACATCCGGGAGGCCGATATCCCCCCAATTACCGTTTAGCGACGGGAATTGGTAAGTTCAACGGCGAATCGAAGCCGGAAACCTGGCTCGAAGACTACCGAGTGGCTGTCCAGATCGACGGCAGCAACGATTTCATTGCGATGAAGCACCTTCCACTCATGTTGGAAGGATCAGCACGAGCGTGGTTGAACCAATTGCCCGCTAGTTGCATCTATTGCTGGGAAGACCTAGCCCGAGTGTTCGTAAAAAACTTCGAGGGCATGTACAAGCGCCCGGGTGGACTGACAGAACTACAACATTGCGTCCAGAAGAGCAATGAGACTCTCCGTGAGTACATCCAGCGTTGGACCACGCTGCACAACACTGTGGAGAATGTGACTGAGCATAAGGCCGTGTGCGCCTTCAAGGCAGGCACTCGGTATCGAGAATTGATTCTTAAATTTGGTCGAGCTGGGGATATGTCCCTCAGTCGGGCCATGGAGATCGCAAATAAGTATGCCAACGGCGAAGAAGACCGCCTCAGTCGGGGGGCAACGCTGGGAAAAAGCAGCAGAAGCGGAAGGTCGATGCTTCCGGCAAGGCAGAGGTGGCGGCCGTCTCAGGACAAGGTTAAGGCAAGCCCAAGCCGAAGAAAAAGAAGAACGAGTGGACTCCCAAGAAGAGTTCCGACTCTAAACCCGACATTCTTGATCAGCCATGCCAGGTTGATACCAAGACGGATGAAGAAGGCAACGTTGTGCTCCCGAAGCATACCACTCGGGAATGTCGCCTGCTCAAGCAGGCAATGGGCAAAGAGTCCTTGGATGATAAAGATGACGCCGATGAAGAAGAGGGTTCTCCCAAGTACCCACCAGTCGACAAGGTCCTGGTGATCTTCGCTGACGTCGAGAGTAAGAGACGGTTGAAGGTTGTCAATCCGGAAGTCAACATGGCAGTTCCGACTGCCACCAAACAGCTCAACTGGGCCAAGACTCCGATTACCTTCGATCAGTCTGACCATCCGCCACACATAGACACCCCCAGGAGGCAGGCGCTGGTCGTCGATCCAGTTGTGAACGGCGTCCGACTGCGTAAGGTCCTGATGGACGGAGGCAGCGGGCTCAACATAATCTACGCTGACACGCTCAAGGCGATGGGCATCCCGATGTCCGAAATAAGCAAGAGCAACATGCATTTCCATGGGATTGTCCCTGGGAAGAAAGTGGAATCACTCGGTCAGATCTCTCTAGATGTGGTGTTCGGAAGAAGCGAGAAGAACTTCAGGAAAGAGCGGTTGACCTTCGAAGTGGTGGACTTCCGCAACGCTTATCATGCCATCCTGGGCAGGCCTGCTTACGCACGCTTCATGGCTAGACCATGCTACGTGTATCTCAAGTTAAAGATGCCAGGGCCGAATGGCGTGATCTCTGTGATAGGCGACCGGAAGATAGCCGAGGAATGCCTCCAGCAGGGTTCCAAGATTGCCAATGAGCAGGTGCTCGTGGTTGAGCTCGAAGGATACAAGAGATAGGTGGACGTAGCTGACTTGCTTAGGTCGAAGCGACCAGCTTCCGAGTCAGCTTTTCAGTCGGCTAGCGAAACCAAGCACGTCCATGTTCATCCGACTGATCCAAGCACCGCGCCGATGAACATCTCCACGTCACTCGGCGAGAAATAGGAAGCCGAGCTCATCCAGTTCCTCCGTGAGAACTAGGACATCTTCGCATGGAAGCCGTCTGACATGCCTGGTGTTCCCAGGGAACTGGCTGAGCACCGACTCCGAACAGATCCTAAAGTCAAGCCAGTCAAAGAGTACCTGCGTCGATCTTCCGTCGAGAAGCACAAGGCGATGGGTGAAGAAATAGCTCGGCTCTTGGCTGCCGAATTCATTCGTGAGGTATACCACTCTGAGTTGATCGCAAATGTCGTTCTAGTGCCTAAGAAGGATAAATCACTCCGTATGTGTATAGACTTCAAACACCTCAATCGGGAATGCCCGAAGGATCATTTTTCTTTACCACGGATAGATCAAATAGTGGACTCTACTGCCGGATGCGAACGCTTGTCGTTCCTGGATGCGTACTCCGGGTACCACCAGATCCAAATGAACGGCCCTGATGAAATAAAGACGGCCTTCATCACCCCATTTGGGTGTTTTTGCTACGTCACAATGCCTTTCGGCCTGAAAAATGCTGGAGCTACTTTCCAACGCATGATCCAGAAGTGCTTACAAAGGCAGATGAATCGGAATGTAGAAGCTTATATGGAGGATATCATCGTCAAGTCTAGGAAAGGTTCCGACCTCCTAGTTGACCTCGCTGAAACCTTCGCGAACTTACGGCGCTTTGGAATAAAGTTGAATCCAGCCAAGTGCACATTCGGAGTGCCTGCGGGAAAGTTACTCGTTTCCTTGTTTCCGAACGTGGGATCGATGCCAATCCAGACAAAATCGGAGCCATAGTCCGAATGAAGCAACCAGAACGCCTACATGACGTACAAAGGTTGACAGGTTGCCTTGCGGCCCTGAGCCGATTCATCTCAAGACTCGATGAAAAGGCTATGCCTCTTTACCGACTGATGAAAAAGTTTGACAAGTTTGAGTGGACTACAAAAGCACAAGCCGCGTTTGAAGAACTCAAGGCATTGCTTTCCACCCAGCCAGTGTTAGCTGCTCCGGGCAGCCAGGAACCTTTACTCTTGTACATCGCAGCTACTAACCAAGTGGTGAGCACCGTCCTTGCAGTAGAACGCGAGGAGCCAGGAAAACAATTCAAAGTACAAAGACCTGTTTATTATATCTCAGAAGTATTGACCCCCTCCAAGCAGAGATACCCACATTATCAAAAGCTGGTCTATGGCATTTACCTGACCGTAAAAAAGGTGGTTCATTACTTCCAAGATCACTCGGTCACGGTCATCAGCAACGCTCCCCTGTCGGAGATCCTGCATAATCGAGATGCGGCGGGCCGAGTGGCAAAATGCGCAATTGAGCTCCTTCCATTGGAGATCAAGTTTGAAACCAAGAAAGCAATCAAGTCTCAAGCATTGGTTGATTTTATGGCCGAGTGGATTGAGCAAGAGCAGCCAATCCCAAGTGTTCCCGAGCATTGGACTATGTTCTTTGACGGATCCAAGATGCTCAATGGCTCGGGGGCTGCCGTTGTTCTCGTTTCTCCCAAAGGAGACCGGCTGAATTATGTCCTCCAAATCCCTCCTGTACAATGAGGCCGAGTACAAAGCCCTCCTGTATGGGCTCCGAATGGCCATATCACTCGGCATTCGTCGTTTGATGGTTTACGGTGATTCGGACCTCGTTGTCAACCAAGTGATGGAGGAGTGGGACATTCGGAGTCCAGCTATGACTGGTTAATGCAATGCAGTGAGAAAGCTAGAGAAGAATTTTGAAGGTTTGGAGCTGCATCACATTCCTCGTGCAAAGAATCAGGCAGCAGACGACCTAGCTAAAATTGGTTCCACTCGACGGGCAGTTCCCAAGGACATATTCCTCGAACATCTGCGCGCCCCTACAATTGCAGAAGATCCTTTCACAGAGGAGCCCCCACAAGCAGTTGGTCCATCAAATCCGACTGAGGTTGACGTCCCAGCTGTGGTTGACTTAGTCCACGAAATGCTGGTAATCACTCCCGAGTGGACTCAACGTTATTTGGCAAACTTGCTCTGACAAGAACTCTCCGAAGATGAAGAAGAGGCTCGCTGAATCGTTCGTTGATCCAAATCGTTTGAAGTCTTGGGAGATCAATTGTACAAGAAAAGCACCACAGGAGTCACTCAGAAATGCATCTCCCCGGAGGAAGGGCTGCAGGTCTTACATGATATTCATGCGGGAACTTGTGGTCATCACGCGTCCTCTCGGACATTGGTCGCCAAGGCTTTCTGAGCGGGTATCTATTGGCCTCGAGCGAATGAAGCTGCTAAAGATCTGGTCGATCTGTGCGTCGGGTGTCAATTCTACAAGAACAAGTCCAACAAGCCTGCATCTGTGTTAAAGACGATCCCGCTCACTTGGCCATTCGCCGTGTGGGGCCTCGACATGGTCGGACCCCTGCGGATAGGAGCGAGTGGATTCACCCACCTGCTTGTAGCAGTCGATAAGTTCACCAAGTGGGTTGAGGAGAAACCCATCAAGAGTTTGGATGCAAGCACAGCCGTCAGTTTCATTCGACAGATCATCTTCAGGTTCGGTGTGCCGCACGACATCATCATGGACAACGGGAAGAATTTTGATTCGGACGAGTTTCGTGAGTTCTGCTATTCCCAAGGCACTCGGGTTAACTATACCTCTGTGGCTCACCCACAGTGGAATGGGCAGGCAGAACGGGCAAACGGGATTATCGTCCAGGGACTGAAATCCTGATTGATGAGGGATCTAAAATACGTTGCGGGAGCTTGGGTCGAAGAGCTGCCATCTGTTCTATGGGGCATACGAACAACTCCTAACTGCTCTACGCAGCGCACTCCCTTCTTCATGGTGTACGAATTGGAAGCCGTGCTGCCGTGTGATCTCCAACACAATTCCCCCCACCCCCCAAAGAATACGATGAAGCTAAGGCTGAAGCAGCACGTCAAGACGGTCTCGACCTCTTGGAGGAAGAGAGGGAGTTAGCCCTCATCAGATCTACGCTCTATCAGCAGGATTTGAGGCGTTATCATGACAGATAGGTCAAGGGCCGAGCTTTTCAAGAAGGAGTTCTGGTTCTCCGACTGGACCAGCAGAGACCCCATAAGCTGGCGCCTCCATGGAAAGGGCCATTCGCAATCTCCAAAGTCCTGCACAATGGAGCTTATCGATTATACAACATCAAAGACGGCGTAGAAGAGCCTCGAACTTGGAACGCGGACCTGCTTCGCAAGTTCTACACATAAGACACGACAAGTGTAGTTTGTCAAAAATTCCGAGTGACCTCGATGAATAAAGTTTTATTTCGTTATACCTTGTCGAGATGTAACTTCCTTTTTTTTGCTCTGGTGAATTAATTTCCCCTATCACCTCCAGTGGGAACAAAATACTTAGTTGCAAACCTGATTTTGCCTAAGTACGAACCACTCCGAGTGCGGGTCTTCACCCACACTCGGGGGCTTAGCCGCGGCCCGCGTCGCCTAAGTTAAAAACGCTTCGAGTGGGACATCCTCCACACTCGAACAACAAGATGGACAGGACCATCATTGTTCGTCTAAGTACGAACTACTACGAGTGCGGGTCTTCACCCACACTCGGGGGCTTAGCCGCGGCCCCGCGTAGCCTAAGTTAAAAACGCTTCGAGTGGGACATCCTCCACACTCGAACGACAAGATGGACAGGACCATCGTTGTTCGTCTAAGTACAAACTACTCCGAGTGCGGGTCTTCACCCACACTCGGGGGCTTAGCCGTGACCCCGCGTCGCCTAATTTAAAAACGCTTCGAGTTGGACATCCTCCACACTCGAACGACAAGATGTGTAGGACCATCATTGTTCGTCTAAGTACGAACTACTCCGAGTGCGGGTCTTCACCCACACCCGGGGGCTTAGCCGCGGCCCCGCGTCGCCTAAGTTAAAAACGCTTCGAGTGGGACATCCTCCACACTCGAACGACAAGATGGACAGGACCATCATTGTTCGTCTAAGTACGAACTACTCAGAGTGCGAATCTTCACCCACACCGGGGGCTTAGCGGCGGCCCCACGTCGCTTAAGTTAAACACGCTTCGAGTGGGACATCCTCCATACTCGAACGACAAGATGGACAGGACCATCATTGTTCGTCTAAGTACGAACTACTACGAGTGCGGGTCTTCACCCACACTCGGGGGCTTAGCCGCGGCCCCGCGTAGCCTAAGTTAAAAACGCTTCGAGTGGGACATCCTCCACACTCGAACGACAAGATGGACATGACCATCATTGTTCGTCTAAGTACAAACTACTCCGAGTGCGGGTCTTCACCCACACTCGGGGGCTTAGCCGCGACCCCGCGTCGCCTAATTTAAAAACGCTTCGAGTTGGACATCCTCCACACTCGAACGACAAGATTGGTAGGACCATCATTGTTCGTCTAAGTACGAACTACTCCGAGTGCGGGTCTTCACCCACACCCGGGGGCTTAGCCGCGGCCCCGCGTCGCCTAAGTTAAAAACGCTTCGAGTGGGACATCCTCCACACTCGAACGACAAGATGGACAGGACCATCATTGTTCGTCTAAGTACGAACTACTCAGAGTGCGAATCTTCACCCACACCGGGGGCTTAGCCGCGGCCCCACGTCGCTTAAGTTAAAAACGCTTCGAGTGGGACATCCTCCACACTCGAACGATAAGATGGACAGGACCATCATTGTTCGTCTAAGTACGAACTACTACGAGTGCGGGTCTTCATCCACACTCGGGGGCTTAGCCGTGGCCCCGTGTCGCCTAAGTTAAAAACGCTTCGAGTGGGACATCCTCCACACTCGAACGACAAGATGGACAGGACCATCATTGTTCGTCTAAGTACGAACTACTCCGAGTGTGGGTCTTCACCCACACTCGGGGGCTTAGCCGCGGCCCTGTGTCGCCTAAGTTAAAAACGCTTCGAGTGGGACATCCTCCACACTCGAACGACAAGATGGATAGGACCATCATTGTTCGTCTAAGTACGAACTACTCCGAGTGCGGGTCTTCACCCACACTCGGGGGCTTAGCCGTGGCCCCGCGTCGCCTAAGTTAAAAACGCTTGGAGTGGGACATCCTCCACTCTCGAATGACAAGATGGACAGGACCATCATTGTTCGTCTATTTACGAACTACTCTGAGTGCGGGTCTTCACCCACACTCGGGGGCTTAGCCGCGGCCCCGCGTGGCCTAAGTTAAAAACGCTTCGAGTGGGACATCCTCCACACTCGAACGACAAGATGGACAGGACCATCATTGTTCGTCTAAGTACGAACTACTCCGAGTGTGGGTCTTCACCCACACTCGGGGGCTTAGCCGCGACCCCGTGTCGCCTAATTTAAAAACGCTCCGAGTGGGACATCCTCCACACTCGAGCAACAAGATGGACAGGACCATCATTGTTCGTCTAAGTACGAACCACTTCGAGTGCGGGTCTTCACCCACACTCGGGGGGCTTAGCCGCGGCCCCGCGTCGCCTAAGTTAAAAATGCTTCGAGTGGGACATCCTCCACACTCGAACGACAAGATGGACAGGACCATCATTGTTCATCTAAGTACGAGCTACTCCGAGTGCGGGTCTTCACCCACACTCGGGGGCTTAGCCGCGACCCCGCGTTGCCTAAGTTAAAAATGCTTCGAGTGGGACATCCTCCAGACTCGAGCAACAAGATGGACAGGACCATCATTGTTCGTCTAAGTACGAACTACTCCGAGTGCGGGTTTTCACCCACACCCGGGGACTTAGCCGCGACCCCGCGTCGCCTAAGTTAAAAACGCTCCGAATGGGACATCCTCCACACTCGAGCAACAAGATGGACAGGACCATCATTGTTCGTCTAAGTACGAACTAGGCCGAGTGTGGGACTTGCCCACACTCGGGAGCTTAGCCGCGACCCCGCGTCGCCTAAGCTAAAAATGCTTTGAGCAAGACATTCAGAGACAAGAGATCGAATGAAGGCAAAGCAAATAAAAACTGCATCGCTCGAAGCGAAAGTACGAATATAAGTGCGGACGATAGGAGCCTCAAGCTCATTCAAAGTCTTACGGGTACAGCTACCACTCGGCATTCCGAGGCAAAAGTTTAAAGAGTTTTTCACCCAACGATCACTCGGGGCATGGCGGAACCACCGCTTCAACGAAGGTGTCCAGGTCGATGCTGTCCGCGATCCGAGTGGCAGCCTCCATGAACATCCCCATGAAGTTTTCAAGCTTGACATGCTTCCTGTTGGCAACCTCCAGCCAATTCAACTTCTTCTCATCCACCCCCTTGCAGTGGACACGGACGAGTGAGAGAGCAATGTCAGCTCCAGCTCGGGCCGCTGATTTCTTCCAAGTTTTCACCCGACTCGGGACATCTCTCACACGGGTGAGAATAGTTTCCAGGTCCTTTGAAGGTTCTTCGTCAGAGAAGATGTCCTTCTCGATGTCCGAAACGACAGTGTAGAGCCTCTTCATGTACGCAGCCACTTCGTCGACGCGTTCTTCCAAGCGGAGAACGGCCATGGCAGCGCTATCCTTGAGCAGCTCTCGGGACGGATCCAGTTCCTTCTCGATCTTCTCAGTCTCCTCGGTGACGTCGTCGCAGAACTCTGAATTCAGTCAAGTGAAGAAAAGAGTTAGAGGGAAACAAATTTCATTCGGCTAAACAAGGCTGCAAAAAAGTCACTCGACAAGTTTACCTTTGAGCTTTTCACTCGCTGCATCGCCAAATTCTTCGATGAAATGCTCCAGTTCGGCTTTCTTGGCAGTAATCTGCTTGAGTTTGGCCTCCCACCCGGCGTGCGATTTCTTCAGCTCGGCAAGTTCCTCCCTAGATTTCTTCGCAGTAGCTTCCAGAGTTTTCTTCTCCTCCTCCAGCTTCTGGACCTTCTTCAGCTTCTCCTCAGCCTCCTTGGCCTCACGGCCGGCCTCCTTCTGGGCATCTGCCAGATCCGTGTCCTTCTTCTCAAGGGCCGTCTTCACAGTTTCTAAAGAAATAGAATTCTTCAGCCTCTCGACAAGTTTACGGTTTTCTCCATGGAGATCTGATGAGGTAGACTCAGTCGGACAGGGAGAAAGAGCAATTATGGTGTCAGTCGGACAGGATGAGTATACCTTCAATCGCCTTCTTCTCCTGCTCCAATCGGGTGTTCTTAGTTTTCTCAGCTTCAAGGTCAAGGCGTAGAGTCAACACCTCCTTCTCCAGAGCACTATAGTGGCTTCCGAGCTCACAAACAGCCTGCAAACAGGAAACAAAAATAGAGATTAGTCGGAATTCGACAGATACTTTAAGACTCCCGCCGACTGTTCTGATCGACGGCAGTCTCGGGGACTACACCCAATGGGTGCGCTCAGCGCGCCCCCACTGGAAGATAAAAGGCAAGACATTTTCTTCAAAATCAACGATGGATCAAACACTAAATTCATCTACACTCTTAGACTACTGCCGACTACTTCAGTCGACGGCAGTCTCGGGGACTACACCCAGTGGGTGCGCTCAGCGTGCCCCCACTGGAACCTAGAAACACCCAGTGGGTGTGCCCAGACGCAAACCCACTCGGAATCAGAAGCCGAGTGAGTAAGGTACTTACGAGAGTACTTACTCGGACATTCTTCTGTAATGCCGCACTCACATAATACGCCGTCTTCAGACGCTCGGTCATAACCTCCAGCTGGATCAATGCTTCTTTGCCTTCTCCCACCTGATCCTCCGGGACTCGGTGCAGCGCGAAGATGTTGGTAATGGGAGGAGTCGGCAAGGAGGATTGTCGGGGATATTACCCCACGGTATAACCCGGCCTGAAGTATGACCCGGCCGGGACTCGGCGACTTACTGGTGCCCCGGCCAAGCTTGGCGATTCATTGGTGACCCGGCAGGAGGAATGACCCGGCCCATCATATGGCGGCTCATAGATCACCTCTATTACCGGGTCGCAGGACGACCAGGTCCAAGGCCCAGCATGCAAGCCGGCGCAAGGCGGCCCATGGACGGGCCTGGAGGGCCGGCTCACAGAGAAGGCCTAAGGAGAGGAAGGATTCCCTCACAAAGGAAACAAGACCCGGATTAGGATTCAAGAGAGACTAGTCCTAATCCTACTCCCAGTAGGACTCTACATGTAAACCTACCCCTTCAACCTTTATAAGGAGGGGCAAGGCACCCCAAGAGCGACATGTTCAAGTCATTAGAGATAGACATATTAGAAACCCTCGAGACTAGAGGTAGCGATTCTGCACCCTTGTAATCGAGATCATCTTCATCATCAATACAACACAAAGCAGGACGTAGTCTTTTACCTCCATCGGAGGGGCCGAACCTGGGTTCTCTCGATTCCGACCAACCCCTCTCAAGCTGCCACATAGTTGCGATGGCCTCACACCTAAGTTTTCTCACGAGGAAATCTTGCCGTGACAAAACCACGACAGTTGGCGCCCACCGTGGGGCCCACCCACGGTGGTGTTGTGTTCTTGAAGGGATCTCTTTAGAGATCGAGAAACTTGATGAGTCGGATGAAGAAGAGCCTGCACGGATCAATCACGCAGGAGAACCCGGCATGATACAACCTTGGGCAGGACTGACAAATTCATCGTTCGGGTTGCGTCAAGTGCGTCGTCATCACCACAAGTCAAAGGCGTGCTTGTGATCAATCCAACCCCAGATCAATACTGCTGAAAAAATGTTGTGCGCATCGCGTCATCAAGGCTATCAGAGTTTTCTCCGACAAAGGCAGGGCATGCATCAAATCCTAACGAGGAAGCTATACGGATTTGAGACTCAATGGAAGGAAAGGAATTATTATATTAGTCTGACCCGTGGGTCCCAAAAAAGATATATGTTATCATCAAACCCCGTGACGGATAAAGTTGCGACAAAACATATCAGGTGAAATACATCCGGTATATTTTTATTTTTTCAAGAACAATTACGTTGTCCAGTGATATTTTTTACGCAGGACAATGATTCATTACTAAAGTGGCGTGATACCGCGGAGATGGAGGCACGCTAACACCATTCTGGACCGATGTTCGTCCGTGTCGCGTTGCACCGGCTTACAATGCCGCGGCCGTCTCTCGCGACCGCACCGGCTTACAATGCCGCAGTCGTCTCCCGCGACCGCACCAGCTTATAAACACCATGGACGACTCCCGGGATTACATCAACACGCTGGTGCCTCGTTCGCCCATACGAACCGCCCAACGGACGCACGCAAGACGCCGCCCCCGCGGTCCAGTCTACATCAACGCACCGGTGTCGTGGCTGCTCGCCTGAGCCACCCAACGGACGCTCGTGAGTCGCTGCACTGCAGTCCGATATACAATAACACGCCGGTGATGTGCCTACTCATTCGAGCCTCCGCCCCCACGATCCGGTGTACTCCAACAATGATGGAGTGAAAAAGGGCAATATATATCTATTATCAAACTCCACTGGATGGGCACTTTGGCTTGTCATCCCCCGGTCCGGTCTGCTTCAGGACATTGAAGAAATAAGAGTCGGACATAGAGGAACCATCCCTCGAGAAGCTACAATTTGAGCCGTCCATTATTGAGCCAGCAATTTAAAGGTCAACAGCAAAGAAGAAGGCCCTGGAGGAGCCAGGAGAGCCGGACCAAGAGAGAATAGCAAACAAACGGGTCTAGAGGCATATGAACTCAATTTGGGCAAAAATGGCGTTGTTATGCCAAGGACATACGATGAGCATGACGAATATCATTAACTCGGCACATTGTCTCCGGTTTGAATAAATTCCATCGTTCAGCCGTGAAATATATACCATCTTATGCCACAGTCAACTATGAAGACTCTCAAGCCGCCTCTTCGAGTCGACTTAAGATTCGGGGGCTACAGACATGACTCGGCAGATTCAACTAGGCTCAAATATTCAAGAACCCCGAGTCATTACAAGGAAGATAACCTGGTTCTGGGGGCTGCTGCCTTATTGGCGAAAGATTTAAAGTCGCCCAAGAGGACGAGCCGCCAGGATGCAACCGTTCAAACATGGGCGCCCAGATTTATTGGATCATCATAAAGTCACTTGGGGGCTTCCAACCCACTGGGTTTAGCTTTCATACCCTCTTGACTGGCTTCCACGCCATATTTGGGTTAAACCTACCTGTTTGCAACTTGCCACTCCACCATGTGACCCGCCGAACTCTTACCAGTTAATCTCGAAATAAAGACCCTGAACTGGTCAAGACTCTTGACAGTCAATCTTGCAATGAGACCCTGTACTGGTTAAGGTTAAAACGGTGGCTTATGTCACAAGAGGGCCGGCTTACAGAAAGCTAGGATAAACATGCCCGTCTGCTGTAGTCTCTCTGCTATGTGGCACGTTCGTACTCTTAAACAGTCAATCTTTTTAAGACCCTGAACTGTTTAAGGTTAAAACGGCGGATTTATGTCACGTGAGAGCCGGCTTTTGGGTTTTGGGGGTACTCATGCCCTGCTGTAGTCTCTCCGCTATATGGCTCGTTCGAACTCTTAACAGTCAATCTTTTTAAGACCCTGAACTGGTTAAGGTTAAAACGACGAATCTATGCCATGTGAGAGCCGGCATATGAGGTTTGGGCAGTCATGCCTAAGTTTTTGAAAACAACAAAACTTGAGTTTTTTCTCAAGAGTATAAGAATAAGAGTTGATCTCTTCTGGTTGTGCCTTTAAAGCCGACATTTTTATATTTTGTTGTCATACATTGCATCATGCATTGCATCATACATTGCATCATCATTGCATCATCTTACCATGCATCATATATGCATGGATATCCTGGTTTATATTACAGGAACTGGTTTTCAAACCGGGTTACATATTCCAATCCTTAATAGCCAACATGGCTGGATTATCATTATGGTTGTTATAACCAGTATTGAATAATTGAGGTTTTCAAACCGAGTTATATTTTTCAAATCTTAAATAGCCAACATGGCTGGATTTTCATTATGGTTGTCATAACCAGTATTGGATGATTGAGGTTTTCGAAACCCCTTCAGAGTAATGACTATTATTCCTTCGTCCAAAAAATACCAGCTTACAGCAAGGAGCATGGTTCAACATTGATATGCAAGGCTTTCAGCAACATCATCTGGACAGTGGATAAGATTTTATTCTGCAATGGAAGGAATAGTCCCGAATCATTGTAGGCATACGACCGGCACTTGGGGGCTACATCATATGATGTTTTTTCTTTCCAAAAGGAGAAGTACATGTAAGTCCTGAGTCGCTGCAGGCGAACGACCAGGCACTTGGGGGCTATAGCATTCGGTTGTTTACCTAGATCATAAGGTCTAAATTGAAGACCCGACCCATCACATACTGATGAGCCGACCCTTGGGGGCTACACATGTGAAATACAAGACACTCAGTCTATATCTGTTGACTCAGATGACAACCCAGATTTCTCAAACATTCAACACTAAGTTCAAAGTCCCAGGTTGTTGCAGGCAACACAACCCGGCCCTTGGGGGCTACACCAGCTGAAGCTTTATAAAATAGAAGACAATTACAAGTCCCAGGCTGCTGCAGGCAAGACAACCCGGCACTTGGAGGCTACACAGTCCAATATATTATTGCAAAGCACCAAGTCACCTTGGATAAACTTGGAGCTTGGGGGCTACAGGTAATATGGAGATAAAAAATAGCAGAACAGTTTCAAGTTATCAAATTTTGAGTGAGCTAGGTCTCATGTCTTGGTGGAGCTGGAGCATTGAAAGCCGGCTCAACATTACACGGATTTTGTTTATTCCCAATAATCATATCAAGTCAGCTGGAGTCCAGTTGTTTTACCCGGCGTCACCAACGACCACGACCCGACGTTATCAATGATTATGACCTGGGGGGGTTTATATGTGCAACCGGCTCAACATCATATGGTTTTCTTATTCCCAAGATTTTCATCAAGCTAAAGTATTGGAGGCCAACTCAACGGAATATGGGTGTTTTATTCCCAGTACTTTGCAAAGGACATGCACCTACAAAATGGTTGTGAAGACGGCTCATTCATATGAAGAAGAAACCCGGATTTTCGAGGAACCACTACATTGAGATAAGCCGGCCAGGGGAGCGAGCCGTTCATTTAACATATTTATTATTCTTATTTCAGGAGCTTACCATGAATAAATTCAAGCTAACCTGGGGGCTAATGTCGGGGATATTACCCCACGGTATAACCCGGCCTGAAGTATGACCCGGCCGGGACTCGGCGACTTACTGGTGCCCCGGCCGAGCTTGGCGATTCATTGGTGACCCGGCAGGAGGTATGACCCGGCCCATCGTATGGCGGCTCATAGATCACCTCTATTAATGGGTCGAGGACGACCAGGTCCAAGGCCCAGCGTATAAGCCGGCGCAAGGCGGCCCATGGACGGGCCTGGAGGGCCGGCTCACAGAGAAGGCCTAAGGAGAGGAAGGATTCCCTCACAAAGGAAACAAGACCCGGATTAGGATTCAAGAGAGACTAGTCCTAATCCTACTCCCAGTAGTACTCTACATGTAAACCTACCCCTTCAACCTATATAAGGAGGGGCAAGGTATCCCAAGAGGGACAGGTTCAAGTCATTAGAGATAGACAGATTAGAAATCCTCGAGACTAGAGGTAGTGATGAGGTCGCCTACTAGGGGTAGGGTCACAAGACTGACTTCTAGGCCCACCTATAGGCCCTCATTGATACTGGAGCTCCAGAAGTAAAAGTGCATTCGGATGCGTTTCAAGAGGCACTCGGATGCAACTGCGAAGTCACTCGGACAACTGTGACGTGCAATCGGACGACAGAAGCTCAACAGCCCTGGAGGCGTAACGTTCGAGGAGGCTGAAGGGGCATCCGTTGCTGTAGTTAATCCCGCGTTACCAGTAACGCAGTAGTTAAAGAGGTAGTTCCTGTAATGAGCCTTAACTAGCATTTATTACAGCGCTCGGCCGGTGGTGGCGTACTCTATATAAGCTACCACCGGACGCTGTAGCAAGGTTCCGACACCTGTATTCTCCTATTCTCCCATAAGCAAAACAAACCAGCCTCTAGGCTTGAGACGTAGGGCTTTTACCACTGCGAGTGGGGCCTGAACTCGTACATTACCGAGTGAACACCTGTGCCGTAGCTAGGTTTCGCCCCTCCATTCGTACCCCTGGTAGTATTGTCAGGCTAGTTCCCTCGACAGTTGGTGCCCACCGTGGGGCTGCGCATCTAGCGAATTCTGACGCAGGTGGAACTTCCACTTTTCCGATCATCATGATGACTCCCGGCAGCGAGATCTTCTTCGGATCCCTCAGCTTCATCGTCGACGACTCGGCGTGGCTGCAGGAAGCCCCGCTGGACATCGATGCACTGCTCGCTCGAGGCGCGGTGCACTTCACTGCGAAGACATTCGGAGTCATACTCCGATAGCCGTCAATGCCATAGCGACCTACTTCACCGACTCGCGTTGCAGCCTATTGCCGGCGTTCTGGGCGCTCGCGGCTGCAACGCTGGATCAAGCACGCCGTGGCAGCTCAGATCGCAGCTAGCAGGCTCTGATGGCCCACAAATATAGGGGATCTATCGTAGTCCTTTCGATAAGTAAGAGTGTCGAACCCAACAAGGAGCAGAAGGAAATGACAAGCGGTTTTCAGTAAGGTATTCTCTGCAAGCACTGAAATTATCGCTAACAAATAGTTTTGTGATAAGATAATTCATAACGGGTAGCAAGTAACAAATGTAACAAAGGTGCAGCAAGGTGGCACAATCCTTTTTGTAGCAAAGGACAAGCCTGGACAAACTCTTATATAAAGCAAAGCGCTCCCGAGGACACATGGGAATTACTGTCAAGCTAGTTTTCATCATGCTCATATGATTCGCGTTCGTTACTATGATAATTTGATATGTGGGTGGATCGGTGCTTGGGTGCTGTCCTTACTTGGACAAACCTTCCACTTATGATTAACCTCTCTCGCAAGCATCCGCAACTACAAAAGAAGTATTAAGATAAATCTAACCATAGCATGAAACATATGGATCCAAATCAGCCCCTTACGAAGCAACGCATAAACTAGGGTTTACGCTTCTGTCACTCTAGCAACCCATCATCTACTTATTACTTCCCAATTCCTTCCCCTAGGCCCAAATAATGGTGAAGTGTCATGTAGTCGACGTTCACATAACACCACTAGAGGAGAGACAACATACATCTCATCAAAATATCAAACGAATACCAAATTCATATGATTACTTATAACAAGACTTATCCCATGTCCTCAGGAACAAACGTAACTACTCACAAAGCATATTCATGTTCATAATCAGAGGAGTATTAATTATCATTAAGGAAATGAACATAAGATCTTCCACCAAGTAAACCAACTAGCATCAACTACAAGGAGTAATCAACACTACTAGCAACCCACAGGTACCAATCTGAGGTTTTGAGACAAAGATCGGATACAAGAGATGAACTAGGGTTTGGAGAGGAGATGGTGTTGGTGAAGATGTTGATGGAGATTGACCCCCTCTCGATGAGAGGATCGTTGGTGATGACGATGGCTTCAATTTCCCCCTCCGGGAGGGAAGGTTCCCCGGCAGAACAGATCTGCCGGAGCCCTAGATTGGTTCTGTCCAAGTTCCGCCTCGAGACGGCGGGGCTTCATCCCGAAAGCTCCCTTTGTAACACCCCAAAAATCGGGTTATCGATTTTTGTGCTGTTATTCCTTCCTAGCTTTTCTCTCCCGAAGTTTTCCTCTGGAATTTGGCAAGTGACCAGGTGAATCCAATCATCCTCAACCTCTCAGTGCCCTTGTCATGTTCTTGTGCCAGCCAACCTTTCGTCAGCCAATCCCGAATCTCATTCAAACCCTAGTTCCGAAATATTGGAACTGGAAACCCTGCCTTTGTGATTACAAAGGAGCCATCATTTCCCTTGCTCTGTTGATCCTCCAAAAATTTCTAGAGATCCTCCTTCCTCCATAAACCCTAGATGTGTAAAAATATTGCTAAGTCATATGCAATATTTTCCCTCTAGAATTAATTCCTTATTCTGCCTTTCCGAGGAATTAAATCCAGGAAAATATCTATCCATCTCCAGAGGTCATGAAAACTTGTGGAGATATTCCTTGTGGATATATTGAGCTCTCATAAAAATATTGGCCATAATTAAATAGGGAAAATTGCCTTTTCCTATTTAAGGCCAATATTCCAATTTGGGACCTTTCCAAAGGAACTACCATTTTGGTAGCTAGGAAAAATCCCAAATAATTTGTGGAGCTTCTCATATCCATATATTCTCCATTTCCATCAAAATCTCAGGTTCCTCAATTCAAATTTTGAGTGCCTCTTCAATTTGCAAATTCTGTCCAGATTTCTCATTTGGAAAGGAAGTGCATGATTCCTTGATCTCCTTGGGCTAAAATTTTGCAGGGTGATGCATTGTGATAAAATAACATTGTCCTCCAAAAATTAGCCCATTCCATCTAGCCAATCTCCCTCAGAAAATTACTCAAGTTCCTGTCCAGATTGGAGCATTGTGAAGAAAGTACCATTTTAAATTATGCAAATGGTATGAAATCTTTACAGTGACTTCATATTCCCAAATCATTGATCTCCTCCAAAAATCATCCATATCCATCTATCCATTTGACCCCAGCTCCTTCATTTCCAAATCTGGTCAAATTGCCAAGTTGCAAAGGAAGTGGCATTTTGCTTTGCCCATCTGAGCTGAGATTTTGTCAAGGTAATCACTCTAGTGTGTGATTGACCTCTGCCAAGGATCAAGTCAAGTGGTGCACTGTGGTGGTTACACCACAACACAAACACTTGCTGTCCAAGAGCTAGGTCAGCCCCATCAGTCAGTCCAGCCTGCGCCTCCCTCCAAATATTGCTCTAGTCAACTCAGTGTTGTGTGGTGAATAGACTAGACATGGTTTGGCATCGAGCGCATCATGGAAACGCCGTGGCCACGCGGTGACCACGGGCAGAGCGTGCCAAATTGGTGCTCTGTGCATTGGAGTGGACGGGAGCTCATCTCTAGCTGGCTCCAGCGTGTCCAGTAGTGTCGTAGTGATCCCCAGCGCGTGCGTGAACCCTCTCGACCCCTCTCCCCCTCGTCCCGAAGCTCTTAGTCGCCTCTGGCAGTCGCCGGAGCGTCGTCGCTTCGCCGTGCATCTCGGAGCTTCGGCTGTCGACAAGAGAGGCCGCCCCCGAGCTATAAATAGCGTTTCCCAAGCCCCTCTAGCAGCAGCAAGCCCCTCCAGCCCCTCCCTCGAGCCCGGAGCTCTCTGCCCCCTCTAATGGCCGAAGGCCGCCGCCGGACGCCCGCGGCGATTCTAGCTTTGTGGCCCTCCCCCTCTCTTCTATTCTCGGACAGAGCACCTCCAGGAGCTCGCAAGACCGCCGCCGCCCTCCTCGTGGTCGGGAATTCCCGCCGGCGAGGCTCCCCTGCAGTCTCTCAACCGCCGCAGCCCTGTCAGTGGCAAGGGCGCTGTAGGCTACCCCAGGTGAGCCCGCGACCACCCCCGGGCGCGGCAAGGATCGGCGGAGCTTCTGCGCCCTCCGGCTGGACCCCTCGGGCGGCGAGGTGACGGCAGCACCGGCGGCCGAGCGTCCTCGCTTTCCCCTGTCCTCTGTCGCGAGCTAGGAGAAGAGAGGAGAGAGAGAGATAAGAGTTGGGGTGGGGCCCCCTTGTAAGCCTCTCAGTGCTGACGCGGCCGGGCCCGTTGGCAGTAAGTGGAAGCGTATTTGCTAAAATACACTTTCGCTTGCCGAAGGCGTAATCTGGAAAATGCGTTTTCATTTTCCAGCCTGCTGCCGAAGTATTTAATTAATGGATGTTCACCCGTTAAGCCCTATGGTGGATACTATTCTGCCGTTTCTGCGCCTAACGAACGAACGTCCGTATCTCGGCAACCGTAGCTCGGAATCAGGTAAAACCAGCGCCCACGTCTTCGTCTCGTCGAGCCCGTTCCGTTGGTACTATTTTCACTATGTGTTCTCACAGTGGAAATAACCATTTTGCCCTTGCCCTCCAATCGAGCCTTGGAGAGAGACCCCCCCTTTTTCCGGCAAATTCTTCAGCGAGGTGATTGCATTTCTTCCCGGTGTATTCGTCGACCCCCAGGCAAGCCAACCTCTTCCATGAGCTCCGGACTTGCGTGATGACTTTGCTTGCACCTGTGTGTTGATCTGTACCGCCTGTTAGGTTGCACTTGCATACACCGGTGGTGACATCGGTATTAGACACTAGTATTATTTTTCATCTACTGCAATGCCTTATTTCAATGTTGCCATGCTAGTAATCATATTGCTAGAGGCGTAGTCATGATAGCACTGTGGTTGATCTCACTACTATGATCTTGCTATGAATTGTCGATATGTTGAGTTGGAATAAGAGATTACTGTCTATGGTTATTTTGGATTTCATCCGGCAGTTGAGGGTTGTGAGGAGTTGAATTAAGGCAACCTAGTTGGTTGATCTTGAGTCACCTGTCTGGGCATATTCGTGCAACCACATTTGCCGGTATGGGACGGCCCTGACCGGGTCTGGCTGCGTGATCTTTCACCGGTACCACCAAAGAGGGAAGGTTATGCGCGCGCGCTATCCTGGCCCGGTAGGCGGCGATAACCTTGTGAGCCCAGTTGTTGTTGAGTTTTGCGCGCGGTCCCCGTTTGGGACAGTAGGCCCCGTTTGGGTCTACAGAGTTTGGCCACGACGGTGGCAGGTGTCATGAGGACACAGGGGCCACCCAAGGCTGACCTCCGGGGGAAGAAGAGTGCCGGTGGTACGATGAAGGGTCACGGGTCAGGCAGGTTTTGTTGAAGCAATGCTGGTCCACCCGAGTGGTCTCGAGGCTAGGGCCAGGTGCTTCATGGTGTGGGTAAAGTGCGCAACCTCTGCAGAGTGTCAAATCTATTCGAATAGCCGAGTCCACGGTATTGGACAGCCCGTCCAGACCTCAGTAGATGGTCAACCATAGCAGTGTTAGTAAGGATGAAGAAGCTCATCTTGGGTAGACATCAGATGATGTCGGGTATATGATATGTTAGCCAAGGGATGGCTATATGATGAGTGGTCGGATGACCACAAGTTTGGATCTGAGTCAGTTCAGGTTGCATCATGAGTATTTCGAGGGTTGTGTGACCACCCGGAAGAGAGTAAGTTGGTATTCGGTACAGTAAGCATTCTAAGCATTTAATATGATCTTGCTATAGATTGCATGCCTGGTCTATGATATGCCATGCTTGATTCCATGTTTTCCTTGTTAGAATTCATGCCATGCTTAGGAATAATTCATGCATAACTTAGTGCTTGCTTTGTCATCTGTTTGTTTGGATGCTATCTATTTGGTTGTCTTGCGAGTACATTCAAAGTACTCACCTGGCCTTGCACGTGGCCAGTTACAGGAGAAGATCTGTCGTGCTAGAGCGTAACCAAGCCAGTCCTGTGCGTTATGGAGCCCAGCCAGAGAGGTTGTTGCCCCTGAACCAACACCCTGCTGCCATTTAGCTAGCCCTGGAGTTATGGAATATTGTTGTAAGCAACAGTATTGTAATACTCCATTATATTAATAAAGCCATTTTTATGCCTGGAATTGCTGTATCATGTCTTTGACGTGCGCCAGGTCTTATCCTGGGGCTGGCGTGCGTCGGCCCTCTATCGGGGTGCCACAAGACTTGGTATCAGAGCCAGGCTGGCTATAGGTTACCCTAGCCCAAACACGACCCCTAGGTTTAACTGGTAGTGGGCCCAATAGATTTGACCCGTCTCTGGCAACCGACATGGTCACTGTGTATCAACAGTCGGCGCAGTCGGAATTGACGTGACCATAACCAGCTGCCCGCCCACCCAGCCACCCTGGATTAGACCGTGACCCCACTTGGTTGTCGGCCGTACCGGTGTATCTTCTACCCGGCACGAGAAGGATCCACGCCATGCTGGTGTGTTCTAGCCGACTGCCTATTTAAGCCCCCTCCCATTTGCGAGTCGTAGCCCTCCCCATTGAGTAAGCCAGACCCAGTAAGAGAACCCAGGCTAGTATCCCCAAAACCAGTAGCCATGGCCACTTCTTCCAAGACCCCCAAGACCCCCATTTTCCATAGCCGAATCTTGGCTGATGGTTATCCCGGTTTTCCGAGCATCCTTTCGAGTATGCTCACTCAAGCCCTTAGCTGTAGTACCCCTCCGGCATATCTGGTGTGCCAGTCGGACCCCGTCCCCCACCTTTGCCGATTTTATGCAAGGGTGTATATCAGCCCAGGTCCAACAGCGGATGGGAAGCCCATGAGTTTTCAGGGCAAACCCGTGCCCACCCCTGCGTTGGCTATCCAGATGGCAGCCGCAGGAGTCCTCGCCTGTCTCCATAGCCAGTTTCCGCAAGTAACAGAGATGCAATAGTTCCGCTATCTTCCATCATCGTCGGACATAGCTGGCAGGTTCTCCAGCATAGTGGGAGATGTTGACCCAACCATAGCTCGCCTAGTCCAGTATATTGATGCCCAGGGACTTCTGCTCTCTGGCATTCTAAGAGAGTTCCAAGCCATTAACCAAGACATCACACGGGTTGTTACGGAAGCATACCGTGCGGCCCGAGAAATTGCATTCCAAACCACCCGTCCTTTGTTGCCAAACCCAGTGCCACCTTCACAGCTAGTACCACCCTCGCAATCAGTAAACCCATTCCACCCAGTCAACATCCACCCAAATTCTATTCAAGGAGCTATCCGGCGACTTCGTCGTCGGGATGTGTTCGGTCGAGTTCCCGCTGCAGCTCCAGCAGTTGAGCCCCAGCTCATTGAGGTGTCCGACGATGAAGATGGAAGTTG
The DNA here is from genome assembly GCA_039707655.1 of Elymus sibiricus. Taxonomy (NCBI): domain Eukaryota; kingdom Viridiplantae; phylum Streptophyta; class Magnoliopsida; order Poales; family Poaceae; genus Elymus; species Elymus sibiricus. Next base: position 33,381,009 of record CM077671.1, read on the forward strand.
GCTCAGCCTTCGTCCCCCAGGAGAGCCTCAGCGGAAGTAGGCCATCTGTAGCTCCGACAGTGATCAAAGCCAGGAGATGCCGCAAGAAGGTGTGCTGCGAAGACTGTTTCTTTGACTGCAGCTAGTATTAGGACTTTGTAGTTCGGAGTGAGCATTGTTGTTAGCTGCCTAGTAATGCTGTGTGTTGTTATATGCTTGCATTGCCTGTACTGCTTATGCCTGTGTGCTGTTGTAATGTTATGTATGCCTGTTTGCTCTGTGTGCTCGGTTCATCTGTCACTCTGTTAAACAGAAATGTTTAACCGAGCTGGCAGTGGACTCTTAACAAGATTTTAGTCAGTAGAGCACTTACACCTAACAACAACCTCGGACCCGTCTGGAGTCCCTAAATTAAAATGCGAGCTAGTGTAGGTGTATGTATACCAGGAGTACATACACCGACTGGCATTAAAACGTTAGCATAATCTGCTCGATGTGTTCCTTTCTTCTGCCTGCATCTTGCATTTTGTGCATTTTGCATCCGCCTGCGTATTAGATAAGATTGCATGTAAGCAAGTCTGCACCCCGGATACAATTTCGGAGCAATTCTAGGAAATTTTATTGCAGCATAGACCGGTCCAACCCTTCGAGCCCAAGACCTAAACCCGGATTAGACCCCTAGCCCCATTGTGGATGTTGTTCAGCAAGGAGCAACTAGCAGCGTGGCTTCCACACTAGTAGAGCTCTGCTGACCGCACCACACTAACCCTAGACCTAGTGGCGCCTCTGTCATCGTCTTGCGTGATGTTGACAGGCTGCCCTCGCCGCCGCATGCCGCGCTTATTTTGCCGGCCTGAGACGGCGTAGTTGCCCCTTAGCCGCCGCTCTGGCAGCAGCGTCGCGGCGATCATCAAGGATCATCGCGCATAGCAGCAGCGAGCCGTAAATCAATGCCGCCAGCATGCCAGCCAGGAGGATAGTGATCAGCTCCGAGCCCATGCCCGCCATTAGCACCTTGCCTCGCGTTCCTGCAACCAGAAGGAAAAGGAGAAGAGGAAGAAGAAGTGAGGCAGGATGCGAGAGGTAGGTAGAGAGTAGAAACCGCGGTCATTTTTATAGCCCCAGTCCGGTGAACGGTTAGAGAGGTCCAGGAGAACCCCGCGCGCCGCTCGACCACCGGCGTCCAGGAGGTGAATCCGCGAGCAGTGCCGACCGACGCTGGCCCGCGATGGGAGTGCTCTCTGCGGCAATCCCGTGCACGCCGCGCACTATCGCCGTAGGGTGCTTTATACCCCAGGAGCTCGGCGTGTGCAGTGCCTAGCCGCACTCGGGACAGCGCAAGAGCGAGAGCGATAGAGAGAGCCATTGGCTGGAGATAGAAGTAGAGGAGCCAGTGGGCCCTGGTCCCACCTGTCCGCGATAGGGGCCACTGTTCATTGCGGTACCCCGAGCATTTTTGGAAAAAGGAAACTCTGCTTTTTCTAAAAATGTCAGGGCTACCCATCGGCCTTGCCTGTGGAATAGATTCCGTGATATCCGTATCTCGATCTAGGTGTACCAGTTTTTGGTACTCTTAACTCGGTTGTTTTCAACCGCAGGGTTAAGACCCAGCCCCAGAGGTTTTTCTAGGAGGCGTAGTAGTTTTGTTTTAAGCTAACCCTAGGAATCTCGAGGACGAGATTCTTTTAAGGGGGGAAGGTTTGTAACACCCCAAAAATCGGGTTATCGATTTTTGTGCTGTTATTCCTTCCTAGCTTTTCTCTCCCGAATTTTTCCTTTGGAATTTGGCAAGTGACCAGGTGAATCCAATCATCCTCAACCTCTCAGTGCCCTTGTCATGTTCTTGTGCCAGCCAACCTTTCGTCAGCCAATCCCGAATCTCATTCAAACCCTAGTTCCGAAATATTGGAACTGGAAACCCTGCCTTTGTGACTACAAAGGAGCCATCATTTCCCTTGCTCTGTTGATCCTCCCAAAATTTCTAGAGATCCTCCTTCCTCCATAAACCCTAGATGTGTAAAAATATTGCTAAGTCATATGCAATATTTTCCCTCTAGAATTAATTCCTTATTCTGCCTTTCTGAGGAATTAAATCCAGGAAAATATCTATCCATCTCCAGAGGTCATGAAAACTTGCGGAGATATTCCTTGTGGATATATTGAGCTCTCATAAAAATATTGGCCATAATGAAATAGGGAAAATTGCCTTTTCCTATTTAAGGCCAATATTCCAATTTGGGACCTTTCCAAAGGAACTACCATTTTGGTAGCTAGGAAAAATCCCAAATAATTTGTGGAGCTTCTCATATCCATATATCCTCCATTTCCATCAAAATCTCAGGTTCCTCAATTCAAATTTTGAGTGCCTCTTCAATTTGAAAATTCTGTCCAGATTTCTCATTTGCAAAGGAAGTGCATGATTCCTTGATCTCCTTGGGCTAAAATTTTGCAGGGTGATGCATTGTGATAAAATAACATTGTCCTCCAAAAAATAGCCCATTCCATCTAGCCAATCTCCCTCAGAAAATTACTCAAGTTCCTGTCCAGATTGGAGCATTGTGAAGAAAGTACCATTTTCAATTATGCAAATGGTATGAAATCTTTACAGTGACTTCATATTCCCAAATAATTGATCTCCTCCAAAAATCTTCCATATCCATCTATCCATTTGACCCCAGCTCCATCATTTCCAAATCTGGTCAAATTGCCAAGTTGCAAAGGAAGTGGCATTTTGCTTTGCCCATCTGAGCTAAGATTTTGTCAAGGTAATCACTCTAGTGTGTGATTGACCTCTGCCAAGGATCAAGTCAAGTGGTGCACTGTGGTGGTCACACCACAGCACAAACACTTGCTATCCAAGAGCTAGGTCAGCTCCCATCAGTCAGTCCAGCCTTCGCCTCCCTCCAAATATTGCTCTAGTCAACTCAGTGTTGTGTGGTGAATAGACTAGACATGGTTTGGCATTGAGCGCATCGTGGAAACGCCGTGGCCACGCGGTGACCACGGGCAGAGCGTGCCAAATTGGTGCTCTGTGCATTGGAGTGGACGGGAGCTCGTCTCCAGCTGGCTCCAGTGTGTCCAGTAGTGTCGTAGTGATCCCCAGCGCGTGCGTGAACCCTCTCGACCCCTCTGCCCCTCGTCCCGAAGCTCCTAGTCGCCTCTGGCAGTCGCCGGAGCGCCGTCGCTTCGCCGTGCATCTCGGAGCTTCGGCTGTCGACAAGAGAGGCCGCCCCCGAGCTATAAATAGCGTGTCCCGAGCCCCTCTAGCAGCAGAAAACCCCTCCAGCCCCTCCCTCGAGCCCGGAGCTCTCTGCCCCCTCTAATGGCCGAAGGCCGCCGCCGGATGCCCGCGGCGATTCTAGCTTTGTGGCCCTCCCCCTCTCTTCTATTCTCGGACAGAGCACCTCCAGGAGCTCGCAAGACCGCCTCCGCCCTCCTCGTGGTCGGGAATTCCTGCCGGCGAGGCTCCCCTGCAGTCTCTCAACCGCCGCAGCCCTGTCAGTGGCAAGGGCGCTGTAGGCCGCCCCAGGTGAGCCCGCGACCACCCCCGGGCGCGGCAAGGATCGGCGGAGCTTCTGCGCCCTCCGGCTGGACCCCTCGGGCGGCGAGGTGACGGCAGCACCGGCGGCTGAGCGTCCTCGCTTTCCCCTGTCCTCTGTCGCGAGCTAGGAGAAGAGAGGAGAGAGAGAGATAAGAGTTGGGGTGGGGCCCCCTTGTAAGCCTCTCAGTGCTGACGCGGCCGGGGCCGTTGGCAGTAAGTGGAAGCGTATTTGCTAAAATACGTTTCGCTTGCCGAAGGCGTAATCTGGAAAATGCGTTTTCATTTTCCAGCCTGCTGCCGAAGTATTTAATTAATGGATGTTCACCCGTTAAGCCCTATGGTGGATACTATTCTGCCGTTTCTGCGCCTAACGAACGAACGTCCGTATCTCGGCAACCCTAGCTCGGAATCAGGAAAAACCAGCGCCCACGTCTTCGTCTCGTCGAGCCCGTTCCGTTGGTACTATTTTCACTATGTGTTCTCATAGTGGAAATAACCATTTTGCCCTTGCCCTCCGATCGAGCCTTTGAGAGAGACCCCCCCTTTTTCCGGCGAATTCTTCAGCGAGGTGATTGCATTTCTTCCCGGTGAATTCGTCGACCCCCAGGCAAGCCAACCTCTTCCATGAGCTCCGGACTTGCGTGATGACTTTGCTTGCACCTGTGTGTTGATCTGTACCGCCTGTTAGGTTGCGCTTGCATACACCGGTGGTGACATCGGTATTAGACACTAGTATTATTTTTCATCTACTGCAATGCCTTATTTCAATGTTGCCATGCTAGTCATCATATTGCTAGAGGCGTAGTCATGATAGCACTGTGGTTGATCTCACTACTATGATCTTGCTATAAATTGTCGATATGTTGAGTTGGAATAAGAGATTACTGTCTATGGTTATTTTGGATTTCATCCGGCAGTTGAGGGTTGTGAGGAGTTGAATTAAGGCAACCTAGTTGGTTGATCTTGAGTCACCTGTCCGGGCATATTCGTGCAACCACATTTGCCGGTATGGGACGGCCCTGACCGGGTCTGGCTGCGTGATCTTTCACCGGTACCACCAAAGAGGGAAGGTTATGCGCGCGCGCTACCCTGGCCCGGTAGGCGGCGATAACCTTGTGAGCCCAGTTGTTGTTGAGTTTTGCGCGCGGTCCCCGTTTGGGACAGTAGGCCCCGTTTGGGTCTACAGAGTTTGGCCACGACGGTGGCAGGTGTCATGAGGACACAGGGGCCACCCAAGGCTGACCTCCGGGGGAGGAAGAGTGCCGGTGGTACGATGAAGGGTCACGGGTCAGGCAGGTTTTGTTGAAGCAATGCTGGTCCACCCGAGTGGTCTCGAGGCTAGGGCCAGGTGCTTCATGGTGTGGGTAAAGTGCGCAACCTCTGCAGAGTGTCAAATCTATTCGAATAGCCGAGTCCACGGTATTGGACAGCCCGTCCAGACCTCAGTAGATGGTCAACCATAGGAGTGTTAGTAAGGATGAAGAAGCTCATATTGGGTAGACATCAGATGATGTCGGGTATATGATATGTTAGCCAAGGGATGGCTATATGATGAGTGGTCGGATGACCACAGGTTTGGATCTGAGTCAGTTCAGGTTGCATCATGAGTATTTCGAGGGTTGTGTGACCACCCGGAAGAGAGTAAGTTGGTATTCGGTACAGTAAGCATTCTAAGCATTTAATATGATCTTGCTATAGATTGCATGCCTGGTCTATGATATGCCATGCTTGATTCCATGTTTTCCTTGTTAGAATTCATGCCATGCTTAGGAATAATTCATGCATAGCTTAGTGCTTGCTTTGTCATCTGTTTGTTTGGATGCTATGTATTTGGTTGTCTTGCGAGTACATTCAAAGTACTCACCTGGCCTTGCACGTGGCCAGTTACAGGAGAAGATCCTTCGTGCTAGAGCGTAACCAAGCCAGTCCTGTGCGTTATGGAGCCCAGCCAGAGATGTTGTTGCCCCTGAACCAAGACCCTGCTGCCATTTAGCTAGCCCTGGAGTTATGTAATATTGTTGTAAGCAACAGTATTGTAATACTCCATTATATTAATAAAGCCATTTTTATGCCTGGAATTGCTGTATCATGTCTTTGACGTGCGCCAGGTCTTATCCTGGGGCTGGCGTGCATCGGCCGTCTATCGGGGTGCCACACCCTTATGATATTTTTCAGGTCAAAAACCTCCATATAGCAGAAGATGGGCACCGGAGGCCTGCCAGGGGGCCCACAAGCCACAGGGGCGCGCCTAGGGGGGTAGGACGCGCCCCCTGGCTTGTGACCTCCTGGTGGGTCCCCTCTGGTATTTTCTTCGCGCAGTATTTTTTATATATTCCAAAATAATTCTCCATTACTTTTCAGGACTTTTGGAGTTATGCAGAATAGGTCTCTCATATTTGCTCCTTTTCCAGTCCAGAATTCCAGCTGCCGGCATTCTCCCTCTTCATGTAAACCTTGTAAAATAAGAGAGAAAAGGCATAAGTATTGTACCATAATGTGTAATAACATCCCATAATGCAATAAATATCAATATAAAAGCATGATGCAAAATGGACGTATCAGGCGGCAGTCGGACGCCCCCTCCGATGGGCGGATCATTCGGCGCGCGTCACTACGATGGCGGTCGTCCTCATGCCAGGGACCAGGAGCGGAGCCCCATCCGGTAGAGAGGTTACGGGGATAACGGTCATAGGCCCCCTCAGTTCAACACCAGGTCCATCATCACCCAGCACGTGGTTGATCGAAACAGAGACCAAAGAGACCGAATGAGTGGATGGGGAGCTTCTGGACTCGGAGGTTTCAGCAGGTACATTCGGGAAGCAGAAATTCCTCCCAATTACCGTCTGGCGACGGGGATTGGTAAATTCAACGGCGAGTCTAAACCGGAAACCTGGCTCGAGGACTACCGAGTGGCTGTTCAGAACGGCGGAGGCAATGACTTCGTCGCTATGAAGCACCTTCCGCTCATGATAGAAGGATCAGCACGCGCGTGGCTGAACCAATTGCCCCCGAGCTACTTTTATTGCTGGGAAGATTTAGCCCGAGTGTTCGTCAAGAACTTCGAGGGCACCTACAAGCGCCCGGGTGGGCTGACAGAACTGCAACATTGCGTCCAGAATGTAGGAGATATGCCCTAGAGGCAATAATAAATGTTATTGATTATCTCCCTGTTCATAATTAGGTTTATGTTCCATGCTATAACTGCTATGGTTCTCGAGTCTACAATAACCACGAGGCTCGGAGGAAGACTCATATGCACGTGTGGGATAATAAACGGTAAAATGTATTCCTAGTCAAGCCTCTATGACTGGCTCAAGTATTGCATGATGATCCTGTTTTCCTGATCATGGGCATGGCTATGCCGGCAATTTTGAGGGCACAATTGTTGGTAGAACACTTGTGTTGAATCGACCCGATTGATGTTATGCTATGAGATACATTCGTCATAAGTTTATGGTTAATAACACAGAGAAGTTAATGTTTGCATAATTCCTTAGACCATGAGAGTGTCGAGTTTCTTCATGCTTGCTTCATGAACTTTGGGGTTTGTTAAACGTCATCCGTAAATGGGTGGCTATTACGGCGGCTTACGGGTTCATGGAAAAGTATGTCAAGGGACTTGATAGCTCAAGATTGGGATTTGCTCCTCCGACGATGGAGAGATATCTCTGGGCCCTCTCGGTGTTACGGTATCCATCATCGTCTGGCCAGACACAGGGTGATTTGATCACAGGGATGCCGGAACACGGGAACGAGAAAAGAGAACAATACCGGCAACGAGGTAACTGGCATTGTGGACAAGTGTTGATCCACGAGGATGCCGATGTTTCTCACCTCGGGTAATTGTAACATATCGCGAAGCAACAGGAATAGCTCACGGCAACTGGAGGTTCACTCGAATATTTATTCGTGTGGGTATAGGGATCGATATGGGTGTCCACGGCTCCGATGTTGATCATTGATCGGAAGGGGTTCCGGGTCATGTCTATGCTTCACCGAACCTATAGGGTCACACGCTTAAGGGTCATCTATCTGCTGAATACTAGACGGGGAGTCTGAGAGAAAATCACCGAAAAAGTTTCGGACGAAACGGAAACGTTCCGGAGAGGATATCGGAATAGTTCCGGTGAAACTGAAAAGTTGTTTCAGGGTATTCCATAAAGTCAAATTGGTTTCGGCACATGCCTGGAAATTATTGGAAGGTACCAGAATTGTTCCGGTAACTTCTGAGATTTTTCAGAGACAAAAACCAGAAATGTTCCGGACTGCCGGAACCGCTTTAGTTGCTTTTCACAGATGAAAATCACTAAACCGAAAAGTTGTTTCGGAGTACACCATAAAGTCAAATTGGTTTCGGCACATGCCTGATAATTCTTGGAGGGTGCCAGAATCGTTCTGGAAACTTTCTGGAATTTTCCGGGATGAAAACCGGAAATGTTCCGGAGCTGCCGGAACCGCTTCAGATGCTTTTCGCAGATGAAAATCACTAAACCGGAATTGTTTCGGCTCGCGTTGAAAATTATTTTGGTGGGTACTGGAAATGTTCTAAGCCCACATGAATATTTTCAGTTCGATCAGACGCTGAAAAATGTCGTCGTGAATAGTGAAATCAGATTTATGGATATGGTTGGAAGTTGGCTTTCCACAAATATCTTCCCAAGATATTTTGGGATGACATGGCATTTTGGATATGCCCATCCTACCCCTTGTTTTTCCTATAAATAGAGGGGAGGAGGCAGCCCCATAGGCTTGATCCTTGCTCTCACATACACATGCCATGACATTTCTGGCTTCTCTCTCCCTCCCAGCGAAATAGTTTCGTAGAGCCGAAAGGCTGTCTGGGTTCCGGTGGGAACTAGTTCTGGACGGCGAAGCCCTGCCGGATAGATGACACCGTATGTGTGCAACTCTGTAGAGAGATCGTAGTTTCGGTCTTAGTTCGAGAGTGCCTCCCGAAGGGCTGCCCGAGTTACAGTTTGTGTTTCGGGTGTCCTCCCGAAGGGCTGTCCGAGTGACCCGCCCGAAGGGCTGTCCGTGAGGCCTCCCGGAGGGCTGTCCGAGGATCCGTCCGGTGGGACTATCCGAGGGACTGTCCAGAGGCCTCCCGGAGGGCTGTCCGAGGATCCGTCCGGTGGGACTATCCGAGGGACTGTCCAGGGGCCTCCCGAAGGGCTGTCCGAGGATCCGTCCGGTGGGACTATCCGAGGGACTGTCCCGATGCCTCCCGAAGGGCTGCCCGGAGATCCGTCCGGTGAGCTGACGTGGGAGTACATCCTCGCGGTTGGGAGGTTGTAAATCCTAGCTGCGGGGATCTGCACCGCCGATCGTCATCGACTCTACTTCCGCTGCGCTACGAGTCGGTAACGAAACAGATCAAACCTTGTATGCAGTCTCCATAGTGATCCTGGGCTGGTACGTAGGTCGGAAATTTTTTGTTTTCTGCTGCGTTACCCTACACAGAAAAGCAATGAGACTCTCCGAGAGTACATCCAGCGTTGGACCACGTTGCATAACACCGTGGAGAACGTTACTGAGCATCAGGCCATGTGCGCCTTCAAGGCCGGCACTCGGTATCGAGAGTTGATTCTCAAGTTTAGACGAGCCGGGGATCTATCCCTCAGTCGGGCCATGGAAATAGCAAACAAGTACGCCAATGGCGAAGAACAAGACCGCCTCCGCAGCGGCAAAGGACGTACTGGCGACGCCCCTCAGTCGGGAGGCAACGCAGGAAAAAAGCAGCAGCAGAAGCGGAAAGCTGATGCTCCCAGTAAGGCAGAAGTTGCGGCCGTCTCCGGACAGGGCCAGGGCAAACCGAAGCCGAAAAAGAAGAAAGAGTGGACTCCCAAGAAGGGTTCCGACTCTAAACCTGACATTCTCGATCAACCTTGTCAAGTTCATACCAAGACGGATGAGGAAGGCAACGTTGTGCTCCCGAAGCATACCACTCGGGAATGTCGTCTGCTCAAACAAGCGATGGGCAAAGCGCCCGCGGAAGACAAAGACGATGTTGATGATGAGGAAGAACGTTCCCCAGGATTCCCACCAGTCGACAAGGTCTTGAACATGATTTTTGCAGATGTCGAGAGTAAAAGACGGTTGAAGGTTGCCAATCGGGAAGTCAACATGGCAGTTCCGACTACCTCCAAACACCTCAACTGGGCAAAGACTCCAATCACATTCGACCATTCTGACCATCCGCCCCACATAGCCACTCCCGGGAGGAAGGCGTTGGTCGTCGATCCGGTTGTGAATGGTGTCGGACTGCACAAGGTTCTTATGGATGGAGGCAGCGGACTAAATATAATTTATGCTGACACGCTCAAAGCCATGGGCATCCCGATGTCCCGATTGAGCAAGAGCAACATGCATTTCCATGGGATCGTCCCTGGTAAAAAAGCAGAATCACTCGGCCAGATCTCCCTGGATATAGTATTCGGGAAAAATGAGAAGAACTACCGAAAGGAGCGCTTGACCTTCGAAGTAGTGGATTTCCGCAGTGCATATCATGCAATCTTGGGCAGACCCGCTTATGCACGTTTCATGGCCAGATCATGTTACGTGTACCTTAAGTTGAAGATGCCAGGGCCAAATGGCGTGATCACTGTGACTGGAGACCGAGTGGTAGCTGAGGAATGCCTCCAGCAGGGTTCCAAAATTGCCAATGAACAAGTGCTGGCCGCCGAGCTCGAAGGGTACAAGAAGGAGGTGGACACAGCCGATTTGCTCAGGTCGAAACGGCCTGCTTCCGAGTCGGCTTTCCAATCGGCCGACGAGACCAAGCAAGTCCATGTTCACCCGACTGATTCATGCGCCGCACCGACGAACATATCCACGTCACTCGGGGAGAAATAGGAAGACGAGCTCATCCAGTTCTTCCGTGAGAACTGGGACATCTTCGCATGGAAACCGTCTGACATGCCCGGTGTTCCCAGGGAGCTGGCTGAGCACCGACTCCGAACTGACCCCAAAGTCAAGCCGGTCAAAGAGTACTTGCGCCGATCCTCCGTGGAGAAGCGCAAGGCAATTGGCGAAGAAATAGCTCAGCTCCTAGCTGCTGAGTTCATTCGCGAAGTATACCACTCTGAGTGGCCCGCGAATGTCGTCTTGGTGCCCAAGAAGGATAAATCGCTCCGAATGTGTATTGACTTCAAGCACCTCAATCGGGCATGTCCGAAGGATCACTTTCCTTTGCCTCGTATAGGCCAAATAGTGGACTCTACGGCCGGGTGTGAACGCCTGTCGTTCCTGGATGCGTATTCCGGATACCACCAGATCCGAATGTACGGTCCCGATGAAATAAAAACGGCCTTCATCACCCCATTCGGGTGTTTTTGGTACGTCACAATGCCTTTCGGTCTGAAGAATGCTGGCGCTACTTTTCAGCGAATGATTCAGAAATGTTTGCAGAGGCAGATCAGTCGGAACGTTGAGCCCTACATGGACGTTATCGTGGTTAACTCCAGGAAAGGTTCCGACCTCCTGGCAGACCTCGCCGAAACCTTCGCGAATCTGCGGCGCTTTGGAATAAAACTGAATCCAGCCAAGTGCACATTCGGAGTGCCCGCAGGAAAACTACTCGGTTTCCTCGTTTCCGAACGAGGGATCGACGCTAACCCAGACAAGATCGGCGCGATAGTCCGAACGAGGGATAGCCAGAACGCCTGCATAAAGTGCAAAGATTGACGGGTTTCCTTGTAGCTCTGAGCCGATTCATTTCAAGACTCGGTGAAAAGGCCCTTCCGCTTTACCGATTGATGAAGAAATCTGACAAATTCGCGTTTGAAGCACAAGCCGCGTTTGAAGAACTCAAGGCGTTGCTTTCCACCCAGCCGGTGTTAGCTGCTCCGGGCAGCCAGGAACCGTTACTCATGTACATCGCAGCTACTAATCAAGTGGTGAGCACCGTCCTGGCAGTCGAACGTGAAGAGCCGGGCAAAACATTTAAAGTCCAAAGACCCATCTACTATATTTCAGAAGTCTTAACTCCCTCCAAGCAGAGATATCCGCACTATCAGAAGTTGGTCTATGGTATTTACTTAACTGCGAAGAAGGTGATCCATTACTTCCAAGACCACTCGGTTACGGTCGTTAGCAACGCTCCCCTGTCGGAGATCCTGCATAACCGAGACGCAGCTAGCCGAGTGGCAAAATGGGCAATTGAACTCCTTCCGTTGGAGATCAAATTTGAAGCCAAGAAAGCAATCAAGTCCTAGGCATTGGTCGATTTTATGGCCGAGTGGATTGAGCAAGAGCAGCCGACCCCGAGTGTTTCCGAACACTGGACTATGTTCTTTGACGGATCCAAGATGCTCAATGATTCGGGGGCTGGCGTCGTCCTCGTCTCTCCCAAAGGAGACCGGCTAAATTATGTCCTCCAAATCCATTTCGATTCTTCAAACAATGAGGCCGAGTACGAGGCCCTCTTATATGGGCTCCGAATGGCCATTTCACTCGGCGTTCGTCGTTTAATGTTCTACGGAGATTCGGACCTCGTTATCAATCAAGTGATGAAGGAATGGGACATTCGGAGTCCAGCTATGACTGGCTACTGCAACGCGGTTAGAAAGTTGGAGAAGAATTTCGAAGGTTTGGAGTTGCACCACATTCCTCGTGCAAAGAATCAAGCAGCTGACGACCTGGCGAAAATTGGATCCACTCGGCGGGCAGTGCCTAAGGATATATTCCTCGAACATCTGCACGCCCCTACAATTGCAGAAGATCCTTTCACAGAGGAGCCCCCGCAAGCAGTCGGTCCATCAAATCAGACTGAGGTTGACGTCCCAGCTGTGGTCGACCTAGTCCATGAAATACTGGTAATCACTCCCGAGTGGAATCAACCATATTTAGCATACTTGCTCCGGCAAGAACTCCCTGAAGACGAAGAAGAAGCTCACCAGATCGTCCGTCGATCTAAGTCTTTTGAAGTCTTGGGAGACCAGTTGTACAAGAAAAGCACCACAGGAGTCACCCAGAAATGCATCTCCCCGGAAGATGGACTTTAGATTTTGCATGATATTCACTCGGGAACTTGTGGCCATCACGCGTCCTATCGCACACTGGTTGCCAAGGCTTTCCGAGCGGGTTTTTACTAGCCCCGAGCCAACGAAGCTGCCAAAGAGCTATTTGATAAGTGTGTCGGATGTCAGTTCTACAAGAACAAGTCCCATAAACCCGCCTCTGCGCTGAAGACGATTCCACTCTCTTGGCCATTCGCCGTGTGGGGTCTGGACATGGTTGGGCCCTTGCGGACGGGGATGAGTGGATTCACCCACCTGCTCGTGGCTGTTGATAAATTCACTAAGTGGGTCGAGGCTAAACCCATCAAAAGTCTGGATGCACGCACTGCCGTCAGCTTCATTCGGCAGATTATATACAGATTCGGTGTGCCGCACGACATCATCACAGATAATGGAAAGAACTTCGACGCGCACGAATTTCGTGAGTTTTGTTATTCCCAGGGCACTCGGGTTAATTACGCTTCCGTAGCTCACCCGCAGTAAAACGGGCAAGAAAAACGAGCAAACGGAATGATCCTTCAAGGATTGAAACCCCGACTGATGAGGGATCTGGAGCATGCTGCTGGAGCCTGGGTCGAAGAACTGCCATCAGTCTTATGGGGCATTCGGACGACTCCTAACCGCTCTACGCAACGCACTCCTTTCTTCATGGCCTATGAATCGGAAGCCGTGCTGCCGTGTGATATTCAGTATAATTCCCCCCGAGTGGAGCAATACGATGAAGCCGAGGCTGAAGCAGCACGGGAAGATGGTCTTGACATACTGGAGGAAGAAAGAGATTAGCTCTCATAAGATCCACGCTCTACCAACAGGACCTGAGGCATTATCACGACAGACAGGTCAGAGGCCGAGCTTTTCAGGAAGGAGATCTGGTTCTCCGATTGGATCAGCAGAGACCCCATAAGTTGGCGCCTCCGTGGCAGGGGCCGTATGTTATCTCCAAAGTCCTGCACAATGGAGCATACCGATTGTATAACATCAAGGATGATGCAGAAGAGCCTCGGACTTGGAACGCGGACCTGCTCCGCAAGTTCTACACTTAGAGCACGACGAATATAAATTGAGACTTTCGTAATAAATCCGAGTAATCTCGATGAATAAAGTTTTATTTCATTGTATCTTGTTGAAATTTGTCTGCCACCCGCAGTGGGTATAAAACGCAAAACACTTAGCCGCAAACCTGATTTTGCCTAAGGACAAACTACTCCGAATGAGGGTCTCGCCCACACTCGGGCGCTTAGTCGTGACTCCGCGTCGCCTAAGTTAAAAAACCTTTTGAGTGGGACATCCTCCACACTCGACTGTCAAGATGAATAGGACAATCATTGTTCATCTAAGGACAAACTGCTCCGAGTGAGGGTCTCGCCCACACTCGGGGGCTTAGCCGTGACTCCGCGTCACCTAAGTTAAAAAACCTTTCGAGTGGGACATCATCCACACTCGACTGTCAAGATGAACAGGACAATCATTGTTCATCTAAGGACAAACTGCTCCGAGTGAGGGTCTCGCCCACACTCGGGGGCGTAGCCGTGACTCCGCGTCGCCTAAGTTAAAAAACCTTTCGAGTGAGACATCCTCCACACTCGACTGTCAAGATGAACAGGACAATCATTGTTCATCTAAGGACAAACTGCTCCGAGTGAGGGTCTCGCCCACACTCGGGGCCTTAGCCGTAACTCCGCATCGCCTAAGTTAAAAAAACCTTTCAAGTGGGATATCCTCCACACTCGACTGTCAAGATGAACAGGACAATCATGGTTCATCTAAGGACAAACTGCTCCAGCTAAGGGTCTCGCCCACACTCGGGGGCTTAGCCGTGACTCCGCGTCGCCTAAGTTAAAAACCATTCGAGTGGGACATCCTCCACACTCGACTATCAAGATGAACAGGACAATCATTGTTCATCTAAGGACAAACTGCTCCGGGTGAGGGTCTCGCCCACACTCGGGGGCTTAGCCGTGACTCCGCGTCGCCTAAGTTAAAAAACCTTTCAAGTGGGACATCCTCCACACTCGACTGTCAAGATGAACAGGACAATCATTGTTCACCTAAGGACAAACTGCTCCGAGTGAGGGTCTCGCCCACACTCGGGGGCTTAGCCGTGACTCCGCGTCGCCTAAGTTAAAAAACCTTCCGAGTGGGACATCCTCCACACTCGACTGTCAAGATGAACAGGACAATAATTATTCATCTAAGGACAAACTGATCCAAGCGAGGGTCTCGCCCACAATCGGGGGCTTAGCCGTGACTCTGCGTGGCCTAAGTTAAAAAACCTTTTGAGTGGGACGTCCTCCATACTCGACTGTCAAGATGAACAGGACAATCATTGTTCATCTAAGGACAAACTGCTCCGAGTGAGGGTCTCGCCCACACTCGGGGGCTTAGCCGTGACTCCGCGTCGCCTAAGTTAAAAAACCTTCCGAGTGAGACATCCTCCACACTCGACTGTCAAGATGAACAGGACAATCATTGTTCATCTAAGGACAAACTGCTCCGAGTGAGGGTCTCGCCCACATTCGGGGGCTTAGCCGTGACTCCGTGTCGCCTAAGTTAAAAAACTTTTCGAGTGCGACATCCTCCACACTCGACTGTAAAAATGAACATGACAATCATTGTTCATCTAAGGACAAACTGCTCCGAGTGAGGGTCTCGCCCACACTCGGGGGTTTAGCCGTGACTCCGCGTCACCTAAGTTAAAATACCATTCGAGTGGGACATCCTCCACACTCGACTGTCAAGATGAACAGGAAAATCATTGTTCATCTAAGGACAAACTGCTCCGAGTGAGGGTCTCGCCCACACACGGTGTTTAGCCGTGACTCCGCGTCGCCTAATTTAAAAAACCTTTCGAGTGGGACATCCTCCACACTAGACTGTCAAGATGAACAGGACAATCATTGTTCATCTAAGGACAAACAGCTCCGAGTGAGGGTCTCGCCCACACTCGGGGGTTAGCCGTGACTCCATGTCGCCTAAGTTAAAATACCTTTCGAGTGGGACATCCTCCACACTCGACTGTCAAGATGAACAGGACAATCATTGTTCATCTAAGGACAAACTGCTCTGAGTGAGGGTCTCGCCCACACTCGGGGGCTTAGCCATGACTCTGCGTCGTCTAAGTTAAAAATCTTTCGAGTGGGACATCCTCCACACTCGACTGGCAAGATGAATAGGACAATCATTGTTCATCTAAGGACAAACTGCTCCGGCTGAGGGTCTCGCCCACACTCGGAGGCTTAGCCGAGACTCCGCGTCACCTAAGTTAAAAACCTTTCGAGTGGGACATCCTCCACACTCGACTGTCAAGATGAACAGGACAAGCATTGTTCATCTAAGGACAAACTGCTCCGAGTGAGGGTCTCGCCCACACTCAGGGGCTTAGCCGTGACTCTGCGTCACCTAAGTTAAAAAACCTTTCAAGTGGGACATCCTCCACACTCGACTGTCAAGATGAACAGGACAATCATTGTTCACCTAAGGACAAACTGCTTCGAGTGAGGGTCTCGCCCACACTCGGGGGCTTAGCCGTGACTCCGCGTCGCCTAAGTTAAAAAACCTTACGAGTGGGACATCCTCCACACTCGACTGTCAAGATGAACAAGACAATCATTCTTCATCTATGGACAAACTGATCCGAGTGAGGGTCTCGCCCACAATCGGGGGCTTAGCCGTGACTCCGCGTCGCCTAAGTTAAAAAACCATTCAAGTGGGACATCCTCGACACTCGACTGTCAAGATGAACAGGACAATCATTGTTCACCTAAGGACAAACTGCTCCGAGTGAGGGTCTCGCCCACACTCGGGGGCTTAGCCGTGACTCCGCGTCGCCTAAGTTAAAAAACCTTCCGAGTGGGACATCCTCCACACTCGACTGTCAAGATGAACATGACAATCATTATTCATCTAAGGACAAACTGATCCGAGCGAGGGTATCGCCCACAATCGGGGGCTTAGCCATGACTCCGCGTGGCCTAAGTTAAAAAACCTTTCGAGTGGGACGTCCTCCATACTCAACAGTCAAGATGAACAGGACAATCATTGTTCATCTAAGGACAAACTGCTCCGAGTGAGGGTCTCGCCCACACTCGGGGGCTTAGCCGTGACTCCGCGTCGCCTAAGTTAAAAAACCTTTCAAGTGGGACATCCTCCACACTCGACTGTCAAGATGAACAGGACAATCATTGTTCACCTAAGGACAAACTGCTCCGAGTGAGGGTCTCGCCCACACTCGGGGGCTTAGCCGTGACTCCGCGTGGCCTAAGTTAAAAAACCTTCCGAGTGGGACGTCCTCCATACTCGACAGTCAAGATGAACTGGACAATCATTGTTCATCTAAGGACAAACTGCTCTGAGTGAGGGACTCGCCCACACTCGGGGGCTTAGCCGTGACTCCGCGTCGCCTAAGTTAAAAAGCCTTTCAAGTGGGACATCCTCCACACTCGACTGTCAAGATGAATAGGACAATCATTGTTCATCTAAGGACAAACTGCTCCGAGTGAGGGTCTCGCCCACACTCGGGGCCTTAGCCGTAACTCCGCATCGCCTAGGTTAAAAAAACCTTTCGAGTGGGACATCCTCCACACTCGACTGTCAAGATGAACAGGACAATCATTGTTCATCTAAGGACAAACTGCTCCAGCTAAGGGTCTCGCCCACACTCGGGGGCTTAGCCGTGACTCCTCGTCGCCTAAGTTAAAAACCATTCGAGTGGGACATCCTCCACACTCGACTATCAAGATGAACAGGACAATCATTGTTCATCTAAGGACAAACTGCTCCGAGTGAGGGTCTCGCCCACACTCGGGGGCTTAGCCGTGACTCCGCGTCGCCTAAGTTAAAAAACCTTTCAAGTGGGACATCCTCCACACTCGACTGTCAAGATGAACAGGACAATCATTGTTCACCTAAGGACAAACTGCTCCGAGTGAGGGTCTCGTCCACACTCGGGGGCTTAGCCGTGACTCCGCGTGGCCTAAGTTAAAAAACCTTCCAAGTGGGACGTCCTCCATACTCGACAGTCAAGATGAACAGGACAATCATTGTTCATCTAAGGACAAACTGCTCCGAGTGAGGGTCTCGCCCACACTCGGGGGCTTAGCCGTGACTCCGCGTCGCCTAAGTTAAAAAACCTTTCAAGTGGGACATCCTCCACACTCGACTGTCAAGATGAACAGGACAATCATTGTTCATCTAAGGACAAACTGCTCCGAGTGAGGGTCTCGCCCACACTCGGGGCCTTAGCCGTAACTCCGCATCGCCTAAGTTAAAAAAACCTTTCGAGTGGGACATCCTCCACACTCGACTGTCAAGATGAACAGGACAATCATTGTTCATCTAAGGACAAACTGCTCTAGCTAAGGGTCTCGCCCACACTCGGGGGCTTAGCCGTGACTCCGCGTCGCCTAAGTTAAAAACCATTCGAGTGGGACATCCTCCACACTCTACTATCAAGATGAACAGGACAATCATTGTTCATCTAAGGACAAACTGCTCCGAGTGAGGGTCTCGCCCACACTCGGGGGCTTAGCCGTGACTCCGCGTCGCCTAAGTTAAAAAACCTTTCAAGTGGGACATCCTCCACACTCGACTGTCAAGATGAACAGGACAATCATTGTTCACCTAAGAACAAACTGCTCCGAGTGAGTGTCTCGCCCACACTCGGGGGCTTAGCCGTGACTCCGCGTCGCCTAAGTTAAAAAACCTTCCGAGTGGGACATCCTCCACACTCGACTGTCAAGATGAACAGGACAATCATTATTCATCTAAGGACAAACTGATCCAAGAGAGGGTCTCGCCCACAATCGGGGGCTTAGCCGTGACTCCGCGTGGCCTAAGCTAAAAAACCTTTTGAGTGGGACGTCCTCCATACTCGACTGTCAAGATGAACAGGACAATCATTGTTCATCTAAGGACAAACTGCTCCGAGTGAGGGTCTCGCCCACACTCGGGGGCTTAGCCGTGACTCCGCGTCTCCTAAGTTAAAAGACCTTCCGAGTGAGACATCCTCCACACTCGACTATCAAGATGAACAGGACAATCATTGTTCACCTAAGAACAAACTGCTCTGAGTGAGGGTCTCGTCCACACTCGGGGGCTTAGCCGTGACTCCGCGTCGCCTAAGTTAAAAAACCTTCCGAGTGGGACATCCTCCACACTCGACTGTCAAGATGAACAGGACAATCATTATTCATCTAAGGACAAACTGATCCAAGCGAGGGTCTCGCCCACAATCGGGGGCTTAGCCGTGACTCCGCGTGGCCTAAGTTAAAAAACCTTTTGAGTGGGACGTCCTCCATACTTGACTGTCAAGATGAACACGACAAGCATTGTTCACCTAAGGACAAACTGCTCCGAGTGAGGGTCTCGCCCACACTCGGGGGCTTAGCCGTGACTCCGCGTCGCCTAAGTTAAAAAACCTTCCGAGTGAGACATCCTCCACACTCGACTGTCAAGATGAACAGGACAATCATTGTTCATCTAAGGACAAACTGCTCCGAGTGAGGGTCTCGCCCACACTCGGGGGCTTAGCCGTGACTCCGCGTCGCCTAAGTTAAAAAACCTTTCAAGTGGGACATCCTCAACACTCGACTGTAAGGATGAACAGGACAATCATTGTTCACCTAAGGACAAACTGCTCCGAGTGAGGGTCTCGCCCACACTCGGGGGCTTAGCCGTGACTCCGCGTGGCCTAAGTTAAAAAACCTTCCGAGTGGGACGTCCTCCATACTCGACAGTCAAGATGAACAGGACAATCATTGTTCATCTAAGGACAAACTGCTTCGAGTGAGGGTCTCGCCCACACTCGGGGGCTTAGCCGTGACTCCGCGTCGGCTAAGTTAAAAAACCTTTCAAGTGGGACATCCTCCACACTCGACTGTCAAGATGAACATGACAATCATTGTTCACCTAAGAACAAACTGCTCCGAGTGAGGGTCTCGCCCACACTCGGGGGCTTAGCCGTGACTCCGCGTCGCCTAAGTTAAAAAACCTTCCGAGTGGGACATCCTCCACACTCGACTGTCAAGATGAACAAGACAATCATTCTTCATCTATGGACAAACTGATCCGAGGGAGGGTCTCGCCCACAATCGGGGGCTTATCCGTGACTCCGCGTGGCCTAAGTTAAAAAACCTTTTGAGTGGGACGTCCTCCATACTCGACTGTCAAGATGAACAGGACAATCATTGTTCATCTAAGGACAAACTGCTCCGAGTGAGGGTCTCGCCCACACTCGGGGGCTTAGCCGTGACTCCGCGTCTCCTAAGTTAAAAGACCTTCCGAGTGAGACATCCTCCACACTCGACTATCAAGATGAACAGGACAATCATTGTTCACCTAAGAACAAACTGCTCCGAGTGAGGGTCTCGCCCACACTCGGGGGCTTAGCCGTGACTCCGCGTCGCCTAAGTTAAAAAACCTTACGAGTGGGACATCCTCCACACTCGACTGTCAAGATGAACAAGACAATCATTCTTCATCTATGGACAAACTGATCCGAGTGAGGGTCTCGCCCACAATCGGGGGCTTAGCCGTGACTCCGCGTCACCTAAGTTAAAAAACCATTCAAGTGGGACATCCTCCACACTCGACTGTCAAGATGAACAGGACAAGCATTGTTCACCTAAGGACAAACTGCTCCGAGTGAGGGTCTCGCCCACACTCGGGGGCTTAGCCGTGACTCCGCGTCGCCTAAGTTAAAAAACCTTCCGAGTGAGACATCCTCCACACTTGACTGTCAAGATGAACAGGACAATCATTGTTCATCTAAGGACAAACTGCTCCGAGTGAGGGTCTCGCCCACATTCGGGGGCTTAGCCGTGACTCCGCGTCGCCTAAGTTAAAAAACCTTTCGAGTGGGACGTCCTCCATACTCGACAGTCAAGATGAACAGGACAATCATTGTTCATCTAAGGACAAACTGCTCCGAGTGAGGGTCTCGCCCACATTCGGGGGCTTAGCCGTGACTCCGCGTCGCCTAAGTTAAAAAACTTTTCGAGTGCGACATCCTCCACACTCGACTGTCAAGATGAACATGACAATCATTGTTCATCTAAGGACAAACTGCTCCGAGTGAGGGTCTCGCCCACACTAGGGGGCTTAGCCGTGACTCCGCGTCACCTAAGTTAAAATACCATTCGAGTGGGACATCCTCCACTCTTGACTGTCAAGATGAACAGGAAAATCATTGTTCATCTAAGGACAAACTGCTCCGAGTGAGGGTCTCGCCCACACACGGGGGTTAGCCGTGACTCCGCGTCGCCTAATTTAAAAAACCTTTCGAGTGGGACATCCTCCACACTAGACTGTCAAGATGAACAGGACAATCATTGTTCATCTAAGGACAAACTGCTCCGAGTGAGGGTCTCGCCCACACTCGGGGGTTAGCCGTGACTCCATGTCCCCTAAGTTAAAAACCTTTCGAGTGGGACATCCTCCACACTCGACTGTCAAGATGAACAGGACAAGCATTGTTCATCTAAGGACAAACTGCTCCGAGTGAGGGTCTCGCCCACACTCGGGGGCTTAGCCGTGACTCTGCCTCACCTAAGTTAAAAAACCTTTCCAGTGGGACATCCTCCACACTCGACTGTCAAGATGAACAGGACAATCATTGTTCACCTAAGGACAAACTGCTCTGAGTGAGGGTCTCGCCCACACTCCGGGGCTTAGCCGTGACTCCGCGTCGCCTAAGTTAAAAAATCTTACGAGTGGGACATCCTCCACACTCGACTGTCATGATGAACAAGACAATCATTCTTCATCTATGGACAAACTGATCCGAGTGAGGGTCTCGCCCACAATCGGGGGCTTAGCCGTGACTCCGCGTCGCCTAAGTTAAAAAACCATTCAAGTGGGACATCCTCCACACTCGACTGTCAAGATGAACAGGACAATCATTGTTCACCTAAGGACAAACTGCTCCGAGTGAGGGTCTCGCCCACACTCGGGGGCTTAGCCGTGACTCCGCGTCGCCTAAGTTAAAAAACCTTCCGAGTGGGACATCCTCCACACTCGACTGTCAAGATGAACATGACAATCATTATTCATCTAAGGACAAACTGATCCGAGCGAGGGTATCGCCCACAATCGGGGGCTTAGCCATGACTCCGCGTGGCCTAAGTTAAAAAACCTTTCGAGTGGGACGTCCTCCATACTCGACAGTCAAGATGAACAGGACAATCATTGTTCATCTAAGGACAAACTGCTCCGAGTGAGGGTCTCGCCCACACTCGGGGGCTTAGCCGTGACTCCGCGTCGCCTAAGTTAAAAAACCTTTCAAGTGGGACATCCTCCACACTCGATTGTCAAGATGAACAGGACAATCATTGTTCACCTAAGGACAAACTGCTCCGAGTGAGGGTCTCGCCCACACTTGGGGGCTTAGCCGTGACTCCGCGTGGCCTAAGTTAAAAAACCTTCCGAGTGGGACGTCCTCCATACTCGACCGTCAAGATGAACAGGACAATCATTGTTCATATAAGGACAAACTGCTCCGAGTGAGGGTCTCGCCCACACTCGGGGGCTTAGCCGTGACTCCGCGTCGCCTAAGTTAAAAAACCTTTCGAGTGGGACGTCCTCCACACTCGACTGTCAAGATGAACAGGACAATCATTGTTCACCTAAGGACAAACTGCTCCGAGTGAGGGTCTCGCCCACACTCGGGGGCTTAGCCGTGACTCCGCGTCGCCTAAGTTAAAAAACCTTCCGAGTGGGACATCTTCCACACTCGACTGTCAAGATGAACAGGACAATCATTATTCATCTAAGGACAAACTGATCCGAGCGAGGGTCTCGCCCACAATCGGGGGCTTAGCCGTGACTCCGCGTGGCCTAAGTAAAAAAACCTTTCGAGTGGGACGTCCTCCATACTCGACTGTCAAGATGAATAGGACAATCATTGTTCATCTAAGGACAAACTACTCCGAGTGAGGGTCTCGGCCACACTCGGGGGCTTAGCCGTGACTCCGCATCGCCTAAGTTAAATAACCTTCCGAGTGAGACATCCTCCACACTCGACTGTCAAGATGAACAGGACAATCATTGTTCATCTAAGGACAAACTGCTCCGAGTGAGGGTCTCGCCCACACTCGGGGGCTTAGCCGTGACTCCGCGTCGCCTAAGTTAAAAAACCTTTCGAGTGGGACATCCTCCACACTCGACTGTCAAGATGAACAGGACAATCATTGTTCATCTAAGGACAAACTGCTCTGAGCGAGGGTCTCGCCCACACTCGGGGGTTAGCCGTGACTCCATGTCGCCTAAGTTAAAAAACCTTTCGAGTGGGACATCCTCCACATTCGACTGTCAAGATGAACAGGACAATCATTGTTCATCTAAGGACAAACTGCTCTGAGTGAGGGTCTCGCCCACACTCGGGGGCTTAGCCATGACTCTGCGTCGTCTAAGTTAAAAATCTTTCGAGTGGGACATCCTCCACACTCGACTGTCAAGATGAATAGGACAATCATTGTTCATCTAAGGACAAACTGCTCTGAGTGAGGGTCTCGCCCACACTCCGGGGCTTAGCCGTGACTCCGCGTCGCCTAAGTTAAAAAATCTTACGAGTGGGACATCCTCCACACTCGACTGTCATGATGAACAAGACAATCATTCTTCATCTATGGACAAACTGATCCGAGTGAGGGTCTCGCCCACAATCGGGGGCTTAGCCGTGACTCCGCGTCGCCTAAGTTAAAAAACCATTCAAGTGGGACATCCTCCACACTCGACTGTCAAGATGAACAGGACAATCATTGTTCACCTAAGGACAAACTGCTCCGAGTGAGGGTCTCGCCCACACTCGGGGGCTTAGCCGTGACTCCGCGTCGCCTAAGTTAAAAAACCTTCCGAGTGGGACATCCTCCACACTCGACTGTCAAGATGAACATGACAATCATTATTCATCTAAGGACAAACTGATCCGAGCGAGGGTATCGCCCACAATCGGGGGCTTAGCCATGACTCCGCGTGGCCTAAGTTAAAAAACCTTTCGAGTGGGACGTCCTCCATACTCGACAGTCAAGATGAACAGGACAATCATTGTTCATCTAAGGACAAACTGCTCCGAGTGAGGGTCTCGCCCACACTCGGGGGCTTAGCCGTGACTCTGCGTCGCCTAAGTTAAAAAACCTTTCAAGTGGGACATCCTCCACACTCGATTGTCAAGATGAACAGGACAATCATTGTTCACCTAAGGACAAACTGCTCCGAGTGAGGGTCTCGCCCACACTTGGGGGCTTAGCCGTGACTCCGCGTGGCCTAAGTTAAAAAACCTTCCGAGTGGGACGTCCTCCATACTCGACCGTCAAGATGAACAGGACAATCATTGTTCATATAAGGACAAACTGCTCCGAGTGAGGGTCTCGCCCACACTCGGGGGCTTAGCCGTGACTCCGCGTCGCCTAAGTTAAAAAACCTTTCGAGTGGGACGTCCTCCACACTCGACTGTCAAGATGAACAGGACAATCATTGTTCACCTAAGGACAAACTGCTCCGAGTGAGGGTCTCGCCCACACTCGGGGGCTTAGCCGTGACTCCGCGTCGCCTAAGTTAAAAAACCTTCCGAGTGGGACATCTTCCACACTCGACTGTCAAGATGAACAGGACAATCATTATTCATCTAAGGACAAACTGATCCGAGCGAGGGTCTCGCCCACAATCGGGGGCTTAGCCGTGACTCCGCGTGGCCTAAGTTAAAAAACCTTTCGAGTGGGACGTCCTCCATACTCGACTGTCAAGATGAATAGGACAATCATTGTTCATCTAAGGACAAACTACTCCGAGTGAGGGTCTCGGCCACACTCGGGGGCTTAGCCGTGACTCCGCATCGCCTAAGTTAAATAACCTTCCGAGTGAGACATCCTCCACACTCGACTGTCAAGATGAACAGGACAATCATTGTTCATCTAAGGACAAACTGCTCCGAGTGAGGGTCTCGCCCACACTCGGGGGCTTAGCCGTGACTCCGCGTCGCCTAAGTTAAAAAACCTTTCGAGTGGGACATCCTCCACACTCGACTGTCAAGATGAACAGGACAATCATTGTTCATCTAAGGACAAACTGCTCTGAGCGAGGGTCTCGCCCACACTCGGGGGTTAGCCGTGACTCCATGTCGCCTAAGTTAAAAAACCTTTCGAGTGGGACATCCTCCACATTCGACTGTCAAGATGAACAGGACAATCATTGTTCATCTAAGGACAAACTGCTCTGAGTGAGGGTCTCGCCACACTCGGGGGCTTAGCCATGACTCTGCGTCGTCTAAGTTAAAAATCTTTCGAGTGGGACATCCTCCACACTCGACTGTCAAGATGAATAGGACAATCATTGTTCATCTAAGGACAAACTGCTCTGAGTGAGGGTCTCGCCCACACTCCGGGGCTTAGCCGTGACTCCGCGTCGCCTAAGTTAAAAAATCTTACGAGTGGGACATCCTCCACACTCGACTGTCATGATGAACAAGACAATCATTCTTCATCTATGGACAAACTGATCCGAGTGAGGGTCTCGCCCACAATCGGGGGCTTAGCCGTGACTCCGCGTCGCCTAAGTTAAAAAACCATTCAAGTGGGACATCCTCCACACTCGACTGTCAAGATGAACAGGACAATCATTGTTCACCTAAGGACAAACTGCTCCGAGTGAGGGTCTCGCCCACACTCGGGGGCTTAGCCGTGACTCCGCGTCGCCTAAGTTAAAAAACCTTCCGAGTGGGACATCCTCCACACTCGACTGTCAAGATGAACATGACAATCATTATTCATCTAAGGACAAACTGCTCCGAGTGAGGGTCTCGCCCACACTCGGGGGCTTAGCCGTGACTCCGCGTCGCCTAAGTTAAAAAACCTTTCGAGTGGGACGTCCTCCACACTCGACTGTCAAGATGAACAGGACAATCATTGTTCACCTAAGGACAAACTGCTCCGAGTGAGGGTCTCGCCCACACTCGGGGGCTTAGCCGTGACTCCGCGTCGCCTAAGTTAAAAAACCTTCCGAGTGGGACATCTTCCACACTCGACTGTCAAGATGAACAGGACAAACATTATTCATCTAAGGACAAACTGATCCGAGCGAGGGTCTCGCCCACAATCGGGGGCTTAGCCGTGACTCCGCGTGGCCTAAGTTAAAAAACCTTTCGAGTGGGACGTCCTCCATACTCGACTGTCAAGATGAATAGGACAATCATTGTTCATCTAAGGACAAACTACTCCGAGTGAGGGTCTCGGCCACACTCGGGGGCTTAGCCGTGACTCCGCATCGCCTAAGTTAAATAACCTTCCGAGTGAGACATCCTCCACACTCGACTGTCAAGATGAACAGGACAATCATTGTTCATCTAAGGACAAACTGCTCCGAGTGAGGGTCTCGCCCACACTCGGGGGCTTAGCCGTGACTCCGCGTCGCCTAAGTTAAAAAACCTTTCGAGTGGGACATCCTCCACACTCGACTGTCAAGATGAACAGGACAATCATTGTTCATCTAAGGACAAACTGCTCTGAGCGAGGGTCTCGCCCACACTCGGGGGTTAGCCGTGACTCCATGTCGCCTAAGTTAAAAAACCTTTCGAGTGGGACATCCTCCACATTCGACTGTCAAGATGAACAGGACAATCATTGTTTATCTAAGGACAAACTGCTCTGAGTGAGGGTCTCGCCCACACTCGGGGGCTTAGCCATGACTCTGCGTCGTCTAAGTTAAAAATCTTTCGAGTGGGACATCCTCCACACTCGACTGTCAAGATGAATAGGACAATCATTGTTCATCTAAGGACAAACTGCTCTGAGTGAGGGTCTCGCCCACACTCCGGGGCTTAGCCGTGACTCCGCGTCGCCTAAGTTAAAAAATCTTACGAGTGGGACATCCTCCACACTCGACTGTCATGATGAACAAGACAATCATTCTTCATCTATGGACAAACTGATCCGAGTGAGGGTCTCGCCCACAATCGGGGGCTTAGCCGTGACTCCGCGTCGCCTAAGTTAAAAAACCATTCAAGTGGGACATCCTCCACACTCGACTGTCAAGATGAACAGGACAATCATTGTTCACCTAAGGACAAACTGCTCCGAGTGAGGGTCTCGCCCACACTCGGGGGCTTAGCCGTGACTCCGCGTCGCCTAAGTTAAAAAACCTTCCGAGTGGGACATCCTCCACACTCGACTGTCAAGATGAACATGACAATCATTATTCATCTAAGGACAAACTGATCCGAGCGAGGGTATCGCCCACAATCGGGGGCTTAGCCATGACTCCGCGTGGCCTAAGTTAAAAAACCTTTCGAGTGGGACGTCCTCCATACTCGACAGTCAAGATGAACAGGACAATCATTGTTCATCTAAGGACAAACTGCTCCGAGTGAGGGTCTCGCCCACACTCGGGGGCTTAGCCGTGACTCCGCGTCGCCTAAGTTAAAAAACCTTTCAAGTGGGACATCCTCCACACTCGATTGTCAAGATGAACAGGACAATCATTGTTCACCTAAGGACAAACTGCTCCGAGTGAGGGTCTCGCCCACACTTGGGGGCTTAGCCGTGACTCCGCGTGGCCTAAGTTAAAAAACCTTCCGAGTGGGACGTCCTCCATACTCGACCGTCAAGATGAACAGGACAATCATTGTTCATATAAGGACAAACTGCTCCGAGTGAGGGTCTCGCCCACACTCGGGGGCTTAGCCGTGACTCCGCGTCGCCTAAGTTAAAAAACCTTTCGAGTGGGACGTCCTCCACACTCGACTGTCAAGATGAACAGGACAATCATTGTTCACCTAAGGACAAACTGCTCCGAGTGAGGGTCTCGCCCACACTCGGGGGCTTAGCCGTGACTCCGCGTCGCCTAAGTTAAAAAACCTTCCGAGTGGGACATCTTCCACACTCGACTGTCAAGATGAACAGGACAATCATTATTCATCTAAGGACAAACTGATCCGAGCGAGGGTCTCGCCCACAATCGGGGGCTTAGCCGTGACTCCGCGTGGCCTAAGTTAAAAAACCTTTCGAGTGGGACGTCCTCCATACTCGACTGTCAAGATGAATAGGACAATCATTGTTCATCTAAGGACAAACTACTCCGAGTGAGGGTCTCGGCCACACTCGGGGGCTTAGCCGTGACTCCGCATCGCCTAAGTTAAATAACCTTCCGAGTGAGACATCCTCCACACTCGACTGTCAAGATGAACAGGACAATCATTGTTCATCTAAGGACAAACTGCTCCGAGTGAGGGTCTCGCCCACACTCGGGGGCTTAGCCGTGACTCCGCGTCGCCTAAGTTAAAAAACCTTTCGAGTGGGACATCCTCCACACTCGACTGTCAAGATGAACAGGACAATCATTGTTCATCTAAGGACAAACTGCTCTGAGCGAGGGTCTCGCCCACACTCGGGGGTTAGCCGTGACTCCATGTCGCCTAAGTTAAAAAACCTTTCGAGTGGGACATCCTCCACATTCGACTGTCAAGATGAACAGGACAATCATTGTTCATCTAAGGACAAACTGCTCTGAGTGAGGGTCTCGCCCACACTCGGGGGCTTAGCCATGACTCTGCGTCGTCTAAGTTAAAAATCTTTCGAGTGGGACATCCTCCACACTCGACTGTCAAGATGAATAGGACAATCATTGTTCATCTAAGGACAAACTGCTCTGAGTGAGGGTCTCGCCCACACTCCGGGGCTTAGCCGTGACTCCGCGTCGCCTAAGTTAAAAAATCTTACGAGTGGGACATCCTCCACACTCGACTGTCATGATGAACAAGACAATCATTCTTCATCTATGGACAAACTGATCCGAGTGAGGGTCTCGCCCACAATCGGGGGCTTAGCCGTGACTCCGCGTCGCCTAAGTTAAAAAACCATTCAAGTGGGACATCCTCCACACTCGACTGTCAAGATGAACAGGACAATCATTGTTCACCTAAGGACAAACTGCTCCGAGTGAGGGTCTCGCCCACACTCGGGGGCTTAGCCGTGACTCCGCGTCGCCTAAGTTAAAAAACCTTCCGAGTGGGACATCCTCCACACTCGACTGTCAAGATGAACATGACAATCATTATTCATCTAAGGACAAACTGCTCCGAGTGAGGGTCTCGCCCACACTCGGGGGCTTAGCCGTGACTCCGCGTCGCCTAAGTTAAAAAACCTTTCGAGTGGGACGTCCTCCACACTCGACTGTCAAGATGAACAGGACAATCATTGTTCACCTAAGGACAAACTGCTCCGAGTGAGGGTCTCGCCCACACTCGGGGGCTTAGCCGTGACTCCGCGTCGCCTAAGTTAAAAAACCTTCCGAGTGGGACATCTTCCACACTCGACTGTCAAGATGAACAGGACAATCATTATTCATCTAAGGACAAACTGATCCGAGCGAGGGTCTCGCCCACAATCGGGGGCTTAGCCGTGACTCCGCGTGGCCTAAGTTAAAAAACCTTTCGAGTGGGACGTCCTCCATACTCGACTGTCAAGATGAATAGGACAATCATTGTTCATCTAAGGACAAACTACTCCGAGTGAGGGTCTCGGCCACACTCGGGGGCTTAGCCGTGACTCCGCATCGCCTAAGTTAAATAACCTTCCGAGTGAGACATCCTCCACACTCGACTGTCAAGATGAACAGGACAATCATTGTTCATCTAAGGACAAACTGCTCCGAGTGAGGGTCTCGCCCACACTCGGGGGCTTAGCCGTGACTCCGCGTCGCCTAAGTTAAAAAACCTTTCGAGTGGGACATCCTCCACACTCGACTGTCAAGATGAACAGGACAATCATTGTTCATCTAAGGACAAACTGCTCTGAGCGAGGGTCTCGCCCACACTCGGGGGTTAGCCGTGACTCCATGTCGCCTAAGTTAAAAAACCTTTCGAGTGGGACATCCTCCACATTCGACTGTCAAGATGAACAGGACAATCATTGTTTATCTAAGGACAAACTGCTCTGAGTGAGGGTCTCGCCCACACTCGGGGGCTTAGCCATGACTCTGCGTCGTCTAAGTTAAAAATCTTTCGAGTGGGACATCCTCCACACTCGACTGTCAAGATGAATAGGACAATCATTGTTCATCTAAGGACAAACTGCTCTGAGTGAGGGTCTCGCCCACACTCCGGGGCTTAGCCGTGACTCCGCGTCGCCTAAGTTAAAAAATCTTACGAGTGGGACATCCTCCACACTCGACTGTCATGATGAACAAGACAATCATTCTTCATCTATGGACAAACTGATCCGAGTGAGGGTCTCGCCCACAATCGGGGGCTTAGCCGTGACTCCGCGTCGCCTAAGTTAAAAAACCATTCAAGTGGGACATCCTCCACACTCGACTGTCAAGATGAACAGGACAATCATTGTTCACCTAAGGACAAACTGCTCCGAGTGAGGGTCTCGCCCACACTCGGGGGCTTAGCCGTGACTCCGCGTCGCCTAAGTTAAAAAACCTTCCGAGTGGGACATCCACCACACTCGACTGTCAAGATGAACATGACAATCATTATTCATCTAAGGACAAACTGATCCGAGCGAGGGTATCGCCCACAATCGGGGGCTTAGCCATGACTCCGCGTGGCCTAAGTTAAAAAACCTTTCGAGTGGGACGTCCTCCATACTCGACAGTCAAGATGAACAGGACAATCATTGTTCATCTAAGGACAAACTGCTCCGAGTGAGGGTCTCGCCCACACTCGGGGGCTTAGCCGTGACTCCGCGTCGCCTAAGTTAAAAAACCTTTCAAGTGGGACATCCTCCACACTCGATTGTCAAGATGAACAGGACAATCATTGTTCACCTAAGGACAAACTGCTCCGAGTGAGGGTCTCGCCCACACTTGGGGGCTTAGCCGTGACTCCGCGTGGCCTAAGTTAAAAAACCTTCCGAGTGGGACGTCCTCCATACTCGACCGTCAAGATGAACAGGACAATCATTGTTCATATAAGGACAAACTGCTCCGAGTGAGGGTCTCGCCCACACTCGGGGGCTTAGCCGTGACTCCGCGTCGCCTAAGTTAAAAAACCTTTCGAGTGGGACGTCCTCCACACTCGACTGTCAAGATGAACAGGACAATCATTGTTCACCTAAGGACAAACTGCTCCGAGTGAGGGTCTCGCCCACACTCGGGGGCTTAGCCGTGACTCCGCGTCGCCTAAGTTAAAAAACCTTCCGAGTGGGACATCTTCCACACTCGACTGTCAAGATGAACAGGACAATCATTATTCATCTAAGGACAAACTGATCCGAGCGAGGGTCTCGCCCACAATCGGGGGCTTAGCCGTGACTCCGCGTGGCCTAAGTTAAAAAACCTTTCGAGTGGGACGTCCTCCATACTCGACTGTCAAGATGAATAGGACAATCATTGTTCATCTAAGGACAAACTACTCCGAGTGAGGGTCTCGGCCACACTCGGGGGCTTAGCCGTGACTCCGCATCGCCTAAGTTAAATAACCTTCCGAGTGAGACATCCTCCACACTCGACTGTCAAGATGAACAGGACAATCATTGTTCATCTAAGGACAAACTGCTCCGAGTGAGGGTCTCGCCCACACTCGGGGGCTTAGCCGTGACTCCGCCTCGCCTAAGTTAAAAAACCTTTCGAGTGGGACATCCTCCACACTAGACTGTCAAGATGAACAGGACAATCATTGTTCATCTAAGGACAAACTGCTCTGAGCGAGGGTCTCGCCCACACTCGGGGGTTAGCCGTGACTCCATGTCGCCTAAGTTAAAAAACCTTTCGAGTGGGACATCCTCCACATTCGACTGTCAAGATGAACAGGACAATCATTGTTCATCTAAGGACAAACTGCTCTGAGTGAGGGTCTCGCCCACACTCGGGGGCTTAGCCATGACTCTGCGTCGTCTAAGTTAAAAATCTTTCGAGTGGGACATCCTCCACACTCGACTGTCAAGATGAATAGGACAATCATTGTTCATCTAAGGACAAACAGCTCCGGGTGAGGGTCTCGCCCACACTCGAAGGCTTAGCCGTGACTCCGCGTCGCCTAAGTTAAAAACCTTTCGAGTGGGACATCCTCCACACTCGACTGTCAAGATGAATAGGACAAGCATTGTTCATCTAAGGACAAACTGCTCCGAGTGAGGGTCTCGCCCACACTCGGGGGCTTAGCCGTGACTCTGCGTCACCTAAGTTAAAAAACCTTTCAATTGGGACATCCTCCACACTCGACTGTCAAGATGAACAGGACAATCATTGTTCACCTAAGGACAAACTGCTCAGAGTGAGGGTCTCACCCACACTCAGGGGCTTAGCCGTGACTCCGCGTCGCCTACGTTAAAAAACCTTCCGAGTGGGACATCCTCCACACTCGACTGTCAAGATGAACAAGACAATCATTCTTCATCTATGGACAAACTGATCCGAGTGAGGGTCTCGCCCACAATCGGCGGCTTAGCCGTGACTCCGCGTCGCCTAAGTTAAAAAACCTTTCAAGTGGGGCATCCTCCACACTCGACTGTCAAGATGAACAGGACAATCATTGTTCATCTAAGGACAAACTGCTCCGAGTGAGGGTCTCGCCCACACTCGGTGGCTTAGCCATGACTCTGCGTCGTCTAAGTTAAAAATCTTTCGAGTGGGACATCCTCCACACTCGACTGTCAAGATGAATAGGACAATCATTGTTCATCTAAGGACAAACTGCTCCGGGTGAGGGTCTCGCCCACACTCGGAGGCTTAGCCGTGACTCCGCATCGCCTAAGTTAAAAACCTTTCGAGTGGGACATCCTCCACACTCGACTGTCAATATGAACAGGACAAGCATTGTTCATCTAAGGACAAACTGCTCCGAGTGAGGGTCTCGCCCACACTCGGGGGCTTAGCCGTGACTCTGCGTAACCTAAGTTAAAAAACCATTCAAGTGTGACATCCTCCACACTCGACTGTCAAGATGAACAGGACAATCATTGTTCACCTAAGGACAAACTGCTCCGAGTGAGGGTCTCGCCCACACTCGGGGGCTTAGCCCTGACTCCGCGTCGCCTAAGTTAAAAAACCTTCCGAGTGGGACATCCTCCACACTCGACTGTCAAGATGAACAGGACAATCATTCTTCATCTATGGACAAACTGATCCGAGTGTGGGTCTCGCCCTCAATCGGGGCCTTAGCCGTGACTCCACGTCGCCTAAGTTAAAAAACCTTTCGAGTGGGGCATCCTCCACACTCGACTGTCAAGATGAATAGGACAATCATTGTTCATCTAAGGACAAACTGCTCCGAGTGAGGGTCTCGCCCACACTCGGGGGCTTAGCCGTGACTCCGCGTCTCCTAAGTTAAAAGACCTTCCGAGTGAGACATCCTCCACACTCGACTGTCAAGATGAACAGGACAATCATTGTTCATCTAAGGACAAACTGCTCCGAGTGAGGGTCTCGCCCACACTCGGGGGCTTAGCCGTGACTCCGCGTCGCCTAAGTTAAAAAACCTTTCGAGTGGGACATCCTCCAGACTCGACTGTCAAGATGAACTTGACAATCATTGTTCATCTAAGGACAAACTGCTCCGAGTGTGGGTCTCGCCCACAATCGGGGGCTTAGCGGTGACTTCGTGTCGCCTAAGTTAAAAAACCTTTCGAGTGGTACATCCTCCACACTCAACTGTCAAGATGAACAGGACAATCATTGTTCATCTAAGGACAAACTGCACCGAGTGAGGGTCTCGCCCACACTCGGGGGCTTAGCCGTGACTCCGCTTCGCCTAAGTTAAAAAACCTTTCAAGTGGGACATCCTCCACACTCGACTATCAAGATGAACCGGACAATCATTGTTCATCTAAGGACAAACTGCTCCGAGTGAGGGTCTCGCCCAAACTCGGGGGCTTAGCCCTGACTCCGCGTCGCCTAAGTTAAAAAACCTTTCGAGTGGGACATCTTCCACACTCGATTGTCAAGATGAACAGGACCATAATTGTTCATCTAAGGACGGACTACTCCGAGTGAGGGTCTTACCAACACTCGGGGACTTAGCAGTGACTCCACATCGCCTAAGTTAAAATTCGTGCCAAGTGCAAATAACATAGACACTAGAAACCCCGTGTGCGATCCTGCAATCGTTTGAGTATTAAAATGCTCAAAAGATCAAAGATCAAGTTAAGATAAAGAATATGAGAACTACCTCGATCAGAACAAAAGTACGGACGATAGGAGCCTTAGGCTCGTTTAAATTCTCACGGTTACAGCTACCACTCGGCATACCGAGGTAAATGGTTCAAGAGTTTTTAGCCCAATGTTCACTTGGGGCTAGGTGGGGTCACTGCTTCGACGAAGGTGTCTAGATCAAGGCTCTCTGCAATTCGGATGGCTGCCTCCATGAACATCTCCATGAAATCTTGGATCTTGACGTGCTTTCGGTTGACGACCTCCAACGACTTCAGCTTCTTCTCGTCCACCCCCTTGCAGTGGACCCGAACCAGCGAAAGAGCAATGTCAGCTCCGGCCCGGGCCGCTGACTTCTTCCAAGCTTTCACTCGGTTTGGAACATCTCTCACTCGGGTGTGCATAGCCTCCAGGTCCTTGGAGAGGTCCTGCATTGCACCCTCTAAGTATGCAGGAGGATTTGGTAGTTCAGCTTTATCGATCACATCGAGGTCGATCACATCAGTCGGAGCTACAAGTGTTCAAAAATCATTCGGAAATAAGCAGAAGCAAAATCACAGCATACATAAGACAAGTCTTAGAGCTTACCTTTCGAGGACGCCGCGTCGACTTCGGCTCGCTCCTTCTCCATAGTTTGAAGTTCAGGCGAAGTAGTTGAAGTATCAGCACTGTAAAGGATTTTCAAAACCACTCGGATTTTCAAACCCACTCGAATGGATTTCAGCAATAAATCTTCGAGTAAAAATTCTTATGCTGAAGCAACTGGGATGGTCATCTTAATCTTCGAAATGGGAACCGCCTTCCGGGGCTTGGCTGCGACAACCTTGGCTTGCTTCGGAACCTTCTCAGGCGACGAAGCCAGTTCCGCACGACCTCGCTTCGAACTGCGGGTCGAGGGAGCATTGACAGTCGGTTTGGCAACATTCGGCGCCTTCGGACCACCGCCAGCAACCCCCGGGTCATGGCGTGATTTGGAGCGGGACTCTGGCACACGGCCTTCCGAGCGGGACTCCGGTACACGGCCTTCCGAGCGCGAAGATTCCACCTCGTAGCTCGCGTCCGAGTCCTCCTCATCGTCATCGTCTTCGTCATCGTCGCCTTTTTCCTCTTCCTTCACTCCGGTTGAATCTTCTGCGAGATCCGTATCGCTCGCCACGTCAATCGGATCCCGATTCACTATTGGAATCTCACTGATCAAGCCCACGAAAGCCTGCCGAATGGAAAATAAATCAATCAGGTTAATATTCGACAAGTACAACAATATCATTCGGATAACAAGCCCTCTGAAGTTACCTCATTCGGCGGATTTTCTGCTGAGAGCGGAATTACCTGCCTGCTCCCCCTGGGGTTATCTCGCGCTGGAGTGATCGCCTTGATCTTTGCTTCAACCTCCTCTGTGCCGAGTTCTTCGGGTGCGTCCGAGTGGTAGCATTTGCTCCCGTATAATCCCACATAGGGCGGACTCTGGCTTCCAATGCTTGAATTCTCCTATGAAAGAAAACTTCGAGCAAGTCCAGACTGTTGACACCTTTCTGCACTAGGGCTACCAGGGCAATCACCAGGAAGTCTACTTCCACTTTGTCTTCTTTGGTTATTGTCAGTCTGGGAAGTGACCGAATGTGTTCCAACGTATACAGGGAAAGCCCCGACTGGTTCTCTCCGACTGGAACGTCCTGGCAATAAAACCAGTTCTCCTGCCAACCTTTCACCGAGTCGGGAAAGGTGATCGCTGGGAAATAGACCTTGCCTCGCAACTGGATTCCCAACCCCCCACACAATTGGATCACATGGGTCTTATCCTCTGACTGAGTGGGTCTCTTTACGGTCATCACTCGACAGGTAAATAGATGCTTACACAAGGCCTAGTGAGGATGGCAACCCAGGAAATCCTCACACAAAGAAACGAAAGCAGCTAAATACACTACGGCGTTGGGTGGAAGGTGATGGAGTTGAGCGCCGAAGAAATCCAAGAAACGGCGGAGGAACTGATGAGGCGGAAGGGAAAAACCTCGCTCGAGGTGAGTCACCAAGAGGACACGCTCGTTCCCCCGTGGCGAGGGATTGTCTTCACCCGCCTCCGGCAGCTGCCAACTCCCTCTGGCCAGGAGACCCTGGTACTCCATCTCGAGCAACCGGGCCTTGGTGACCCGCGACGGCATCCAGTCGCCCTGCATCCACCCTGCCGGCGGGCTAGCGCTCGAAGAGGAACCGCGCGAGCCTCTCTTCGCCCGCTCGGCCTTCGCGGTCGCTCCTCGCTTCATCTCCGGCGAAGTTGGGTTAGGCTCGCAGTGAGACGCTCTATGGGAATTGGTCGCTGACGCCGAAGAAATCGAAGGAAACAAGGAGAAGTGAGATCTGTTCCCCCTCGCACAGTACCTCCGCCTTTTATATCAGAAATTAGGCGAGATCTCTGGCCGTCAATTCGCAAACGGAGCGAGATACGCGGATCCACTGTTCAGGCTCTCAGGGACACGTGGCAAAAATCTCGGTGCGGTTATTGAGGCGTCATGCCCACTACCCCCAAATTTCGCGAGGCAACCGTTCGTTGCGCGTCCGCGCGTGCCCCTCCGCAATTTCGAACGCGCAAAGACTCCTTCATACCTTATACAAGAAGAGCTGAGCGCTCTGAATCACCTGACGATTCGATTACAAACCGAATGGCCAGGCTCTCATAACGAGACATTTGGACAGAATAACAGAGCATTCGGATCGTTTCCCCAGGATAACACCGCGATTTCAAAGATAACATTGCAGATGCAGACCAAGACATTCGACCAAGGAATGTAATCCTGAATCCGTTGAGGCTTGGATCCGAGTGAGAAATTACGCAAGATATTTCTTGAAACACTTCTCGGGTGTCATCGGTACTCCCGAGTGTCGATCACTCGGCCATTCAAACCTCACGGATTCGGGGGCTACTAATGAGGTCGCCTACTAGGGGTAGGGTCACAAGACTGACTTCTAGGCCCACCTATAGGCCCTCATTGATACTGGAGCTCCAGAAGTAAAAGTGCATTCAGATGCGTTTCAAGAGGCACTCGGATGCAACTGCGAAGTCACTCGGACAACTGTGACGTGCAATCGGACGATAGAAGCTCAACAGCCCTGGAGGCGTAATGTTCGAGGAGGCTGAAGGGGCATCCGTTGCCGTAGTTAATCCAGTAACACAGTAGTTAAAGAGGCAGTTCCTGTAATGAGCCTTAACTAGCATTTATTATAGCGCTCGACCGATGGTGGCGTACTCTATATAAGCCACCACTGAACGCTGTAGCAAGGTTCCGACACCTGTATTCTCCTATTCTCCCATAAGCAAAACAAACCAGCCTCTGGGCTCGAGACGTAGGGCTTTTACCACTCCGAGTGGGGCCTGAACTCGTACATTACCGAGTGAACACCTGTGCCGTAGCTAGGTTTCGCCCCTCCATTCGTACCCCTAGTAGTATTGTCAGGCTAGCTCCCTCGACAGGTAGCGATTCTACACCCTTGTAATCGAGATCATCTTCATCATCAATACAACACAAAGCAGGACGTAGGCTTTTACCTCGATCGGAGGGGCCAAACCTAGGTAAACTCGCGTCTCTCGATTCCGACCAACCCCTCTCAAGCCGCCACATAGTTGCGATGGCCTCACACCTAAGTTCTCTCACGAGGACATCTTGCCGTGACAAAACCACGACAAGGATGGTGCGACAGTTCCAAGTGCGACTCCGGCACCCGAGCTGGTTCCCGGTGCTAGCTCCAAGGCATCGGCTGTCGATGCCTCCTGTATCACAACGTCTGCGTGGGCAGAAGGGTTCGGCGGGTCAACCCTGTCATCCACATCGATGTCGATCACATAACGCGGGTCTGCAAGTGTTCGCAAAGCACTCGGAGATAAGCAAAAAGGAAACCATGGCGTGCGCTAGACAGAATTCGACGTTTACCTTTCGAAGACGCAACGTCGACGTCAGCCCTCTCCTTCTCCAGAGTTTGGGGATCAGGCGAAGCAGCTGAAGTGTCAGCGCTGCAACGAAAGCATTCGGAATGTCACATCATTCGGTTGAATTTAAAAAAATAACACTCGAAGTGAAAATACTTACGCTGAAGCCATGGGAATAGTCATCTTGATCTTCGGGACATGGACAGCCTTCCGAGGTTTGGCCACGGGGACTTTGGCCTGTTTCACTGCCTTCTCTGGCGGCGAAGCAAGTTCCCCACGTCCACGCTTCGAGCTGCGAGTCGGGAGGGTGGTTGCAGTCGGCTTGACAATGTTCGATCCCTTGGGGCCTCCACCACGGACTCCCGGGTCTTGGCGCGCCTTGGAACGGGACTCGGGCACTCGGTCGTCCGAGCGCGAAGATTCCGCTTCGTAGTTGTCATCCGAGTCATCCTCCTCCTCATCGCTCTCGTCGTCGTCGTCTTCTTCCCTTTCTCCTGCTTCAGCCGAGTCCTCATGGTGATCGGTGTCACTAGCCACGTCAACTGGGCCTCGATCCACGATTGGCACCTGACCGTCCATTTCGGTGAAAGCCGGCCGAATGAAGAACAAGTCAATCAAGACGAATACAACAAGTACATGAATGTCACTCGGTAATGGATCCTCAAAAGTTACCTTATTCGCCGGATTTTCTGATGAAAGTGGAGGCACCAGTCTGCTCCCTCTGGGGTTGTCGCGTGCTTGGGTGATCGCCTTGATTTTGGCTTCCACCTTTTCAGCTTCGAGTTCATCCGGGTGCATTCGGGTGGTGTCGTTCGGTCCGGTGAATTCCCACATGGGGTGTGCCCTGGCTTGCAGCGGTTGGATCCTCCTCTGGAAGAAAACCTCGAGCAGATCTAGACCGTTGACACCTTTCTGCACCAAGGCCACCAGAGCTATCACCAAGATATCTACGTCCGTCTTCTCGTCCTTGGTCACAGTCAGCCTGGGGACAGACCGAATGCATTCCGACGTATACGGTGGGAGTCCCGACTGACTCTCACCGACTGGAACATCCTGGCAGTAAAACTAGTTTTCCTGCGAGCCCTTCACAGAGTCTGGGAATGTTATCGCTAGAAAGCAGACCTTGCCCCGCAACTGAATTCCCAAACCCCCACATAGCTGGGCTACGTTTGTTTTGTCCTCTGACCGAGTGGGTTTCTTCACAGTCATCACTCGGCAGGTGAAGAGATGTTTGAACAAGCCCCAATGGGGATGACAACCCAGGAAGTTTTCGCGGAGAGAAACGAATGCAGCCAAGTAAACGACAGCATTGGGAGGGATGTGATGGAGTTGAGCACCGAAGAAATCTAAAAACCTACGGAAGAATGGATGAGGCGGAAGAGAGAAACCTCGCTCGAGGTGGGTCACCAGGAGGACGCGCTCGTTCCCCCGCGGCGAGGGCTCGTCCTCGCTCGCCTCCGACAGACGCCAACTCCCCTTGGGCAAGAGGCCCTGGCCCTCTAGCTCGAGCATCTGAGCCTTGGTGACCCGCGACGGCATCCAGTCGCCTTGGGTCCACCCCATTGGCGCGCCGGCGCTCGAGGAGGAACCACACGAGCCCTTCTTCGCTCGCTCAGCCTTCGCAGTCGCTCCGCGATTCATCTCCGGCGAGGTTGGGTCTGATCTGTGGCAAGAGCTCGGCGGGGGGATCTGACACGGGCGTCGGAGAAGACGAAGAAAGGGGCAGAAGGCGAGATTTGTTCCGTCCCCAACAATACCTTCGCCTGTTATAGCAAAAATCGGACGAGATCTCTGGCCGCCAATCCGCAAATGGAGCGATATCCGCGGATCTACTGTTCAGAGCCTCGGGGACACATGGCGAAAATCTCGGCGCAGTTATCCAGGCGTCGTGCCCATTACCCCCAATTCCCGCGACGTGGCCGTTCTATCACACGTCTGCGCGCGTTCTCCGCGATATCGAACGTGCGAGGATCCCCTCGTACCTTAAACGGAACGATCTCGGCGCTCCGAAGCACCTGACGGTTCATTTTGCGAGCCGAATGGTCAACCTGTTTCCAGCTAAGCACTCGGATGAGATAATCAGGCATTCGGACCGTTTCTTCGGGGAAACGTTTCAATTTCAAAGGACAGTTTCACATATTCAAGCTAAATCATTCGGTCAAAGATTGATAATCCTAAATCCGTCAAGGTTTAAAGCCGAGTGAGAAACGATGCAGAACATTTCTTGGACACCTCCGAGATGCCGTCGATGCTTCCGAGTGTCGAACACTCGACCACTAAAACCTCACGGATTTGGGGGCTACTGATGAGGTCGCCTACCATGGGTAGGGTCACAAGACTAACATCTAGGGTCCACCTGTGGTCCATTAGTGTCATTAGAGCTCCTGAAGTAAAAGTGCATTCGGATGCAAGAGAAGCTTCACTCGGATCATTCAAGTCATTCGGACGTCCATGGCTTCACTCGGACGATGGAAGTTCAACGGTTCAGCAGACGCAACGTCCGAAGGACTTGAAGCGACACTCGCGATGTAGTTATTTATGCGTTACCAGTAATGCTCCATTTAATTTGCAGTTTCTGTAACATACCATTAATGGCGCTCCACCGGTGGTGGCGCACTCTATATAAGCCACCACCGGGCACCATAGGAAGGGTTCCGACATCCTGGAATCCTCTACTCCCCATAAGCAAACACCAAAGCCCTCGGGCTCGAGACGTAGGGCTTTTACCACCTCCGAGTGGGGCCTGAACTCGTACACTTCCGAGTGAACACTTGTGTCGTAGCTAGGCTTCGCCCCTCCATTCGTACCCCTGGTATTATTCTCACACTCATTCCCTCGACACTATGAAAGACCGGTGAAAAACCGGAACACAAAAGAAACGAAAAAAACCAATCTAAAAGTCCGAAAACGCGTGCGAAAAAATAAAGAAACGAAATCCGAAGGAAACGCTCAGAGCGCGACACGTGGTGGCGGCTGAGAACGCGCCAAGTGGCGATGCGTAAGAGTGATCGCTGGGAAGCTCCCGAAGGAGCGCTCGATAACTAGTTGCTCCCGGATTTGGGTCCGAATTGTCCAAAGGAACTTTTCTTGGGCTCCGCCCCCCAACAAATATGCCTACCGGTCCGTCGATCGGTTGCAGGTTGAAGTCAGAAGAAACCAATTACTCTCTCCGTCACAGTTTAGAAGGCATGCACGTGTATATAGGTCGTCAATTTGACCAACTTAATATGAGACGTATATTACAAAAAATATACCATTAGAAACTTTAGATGTTCTATTTTCTAATGATATAATTTTTTTGTTAAACAATATATTTTATATAAGTCAAATTGACCCTAGATATATGTGCATGCCTTCTAAACTGCGACGGAGGAAGTACCTCCGGCACCACCGTCTAGTATCGGGCATTTAGTAAACGGCGCTTTAAGTGTCGTTTTATCCGTTTTTGTATGCAACGCACACACGGCTTTCTTTCTGTATAATAATTAATTGAGAAATATTTTTTTCAAAGATTATTTCCACCTCTCGTTTCTAAAAGCGCCGTTGCACAATACTTTTCTTGGGCTCCGGCCCCCAACCAATATGCAGGTTGAAGTCAGAACAAACCAATTTCCTCCAGCACCTCCCTCTAGTATCGGGCATTTACTAAACGACGCTGCCTGTTTTAGCCGTTTTTGTACACAGCACACAGACAGCTCTCTTTCTATAAAATCATTGATTGAGGAGTATTTTTTTCAAATATCACTTCCACCTCTCCATCTTGCGACAAGTAACGTGTTGTATATGTGTCACTTGTCGTAACCTGAGATTTTTTTTTTTTGTAGATCTATTTATTCAAAATGTTTTATCTCTTAAATCATGCGTACAAAACTCTAACCGTTGCATTGTTGGATTCCTCGCGTCCAGATCTTTAAAACTAGATCCCATGTTGATAGATATTGACCAACTTTTTTATCATGAAAAAATCCAGAAAAAAAACCGAACGATTAAACCGTGCCTCTCGCGGAAGGAAAAAACACGTTTTTTTTGCTTTCTCGTGGAAGAAAAACCGTGCCTCTCGAGGAAGGGAAAAAACGCATCTTTTTTCTGTTTCCGACAGGAACGGCGGTGCTTCTCGCGGGAAGCAAAATCGTGCCTCTCGAGGAAGGAAAAAAAATGAAAACACGTTTTTTTTTCTGTTTTCGAGAGGCACAGCCATGTCTCTCATGGAAGCACGGCCATGCCTCTCGTGGAAGCAAATCTGTGCCTTCAGCAGAGGCAAAACTATGCCTCTCGAGGAAGAAAAAACGAAAACATTTTTTTATGTTTCTAAGTGGGACGACCATGCCTCTCGCGTAAGCAAAATCGTACCTCTCGAGAAAATAAAAAAAATGTGTTTTTTCATGCAAAGTGTTTTTTCAGAAAAAAAAATCATCCAGAAGCTAAGAAAGACCGGTGAGAAACCGAAATGCCAAAAAAACCGAAAAAACCTGTAAAAAGCAGAAAAGCGTGCCGGAAAAACAAAAAAACAAAATCCAGAGATAACGCCCAAAGCACGACACATGACAACAGCTGAGAGCCCGCCAAATGGCGGCTGCTGAGAGTGACCCTTAAAAGGCTCCCGAAGAAACGGTCGTCAATTAGTTGCTATTCTCTTTCTCTCGATCTAAATGTGCTGTCCAAACGCACAACAGAGAGCTCCCCTCACGTGAACCTCGGCATCCTCCAGACCGGGCCTAGTTCAGGCCGGGCTTTGTAAAGCCTGACCTTAAAATCCCATGCCCGAGCCTGACCCAAAGCACATGAACAATGCACTTTTTAAATTTAAATAATTAATTTTAGGTTATGTAAATAATATATTATACCTATATTTTTAGTAAAATAGTCATGTATTTCAAGCTTTCGGGTCGGGATTCAGACAAAAAAGCTGAGCCCAAGCCTGACCGGATGCCGGGCTTTTAGGCCAAGCTGTCCATGCGTGGGTCTGCCATACCCACAAGCGCGCGGACATACACACGAACACGTCATAGACTGATTAAATCTATCTATCTGTCCCTGTCGTCCCTCTCTCCCCCAAAGTTAGCATTACTAGGAGACGTGTCCCTCGCCATCGTGAGAGAGATGGATCAAGAAGAACGGTAATCAGCACAGGCTTAGCAGAGTGCGTCCGGGGTCCGTAGCCCGATGGAGGAGACAAACTAGCATCCAACTTGCCCAGAATCTGTCATTTTTCTTCTTCGCTGTGGGGTCTTATACACAGTCAAACGTATTGTGCACTTTAATCTCCTATGCTGCGCACGTACAAAGACAAAACCCGATCTGGTACAAAGTTACGTGGTCGGGCTTGTCACCATCAATTCCCGATCGATATGATCGTGCCAGCCAGGCGATGCCGAGCGCTTGGAAAAAGCAAGAGGATGAGGGCGTTCACCAAGCCAAAAGGTTCCATTTCTTTTTTGATCCTTGCACACACTCGCGCGTTCCCACATATCCGGTGGCTATCGTGGAACCATATTTTTTTTTTTTTGGAAAAGGAGGCTTGCCCCGGCCTCTGCATCTGGACGATGCATGCAGCCATATTATTAAAGGTCTCAAAGAAATACAAAGTATCCAAAGTATTACAGCTCGCAAAAGGAGCAAAAAGACATAAAAGAACGCAAAGTCACAACCGGTGATAAATAAAGGACTAGGGCCCTAGACTCCTATCCTGTTATGCGACCGTCATCCAAACCGGTTGAATATAGCCCGTGCTACCATCTCCCATTGGTTGCACCCAGTAACCAGTGGCTCCTTGGAGTCCATAGGAGTGCG
Organism: Elymus sibiricus; assembly: GCA_039707655.1. Classification (NCBI taxonomy): domain Eukaryota; kingdom Viridiplantae; phylum Streptophyta; class Magnoliopsida; order Poales; family Poaceae; genus Elymus; species Elymus sibiricus. The sequence goes on from CM077671.1 coordinate 33,424,336, forward strand.
TAAGGACCACGTACGGATCCATGCGGTAGCTCTGAAGATGACCTGCAAGAAGATTAAAATATGTTGTCTGTTAAAAATCATATCATTCCTGCAGTTCCATATAGCCCACAGAAGTGCACATATTCCAATTCGAATACGAGCCGCAGTAGTATGTTCCACCCCAGCTAACCACGTCCCAAATAACGATACAATGCTAACTGGAGGGACAATGTTGAAGGCTATATGAATCGTTCGCCAGAGTAATTTGGCGAGAGGGCAATCTATGAAGAGATGTTGAATTGTTTCATCATGATCACAGAAACAACATCGTGAACTGCCTACCCATCGTCGCTTTATCAAATTATCTTTGGTGAGGATCACTTGCTTGTGGACAAACCACATAAAGATTTTAATACGCAAGGGAACCTTAACTTTCCAGATATGAATAGATCTCGGGATTGGGCCAGAATTAATGAGATCCAAATAAAAGGATTTTACCGTGAACACTCCGTTTCTAGCTAACTTCCATTGTAATGAGTCAGGTTGGTGGGATAATTGAACATCCATCAATCTCCGTACCAAATGCATCCATGAATTCCACCGCTCCCCAACTAAAGATCGCCTAAACTGAATATTCAAAGGAACCGATTGTAATACTGTGCCTACATAATCTTCCTTACGTTGCACAACATTATAAAGGCTTGGATATTGTATGGCTAATGGCGTCTCCCCTAGCCACGTATCCTCCCAAAATCTTGTTGTCATCCCGTTGCCAACAAGAAATTTGGTCCTACGAAAGAACAAGTCTTTCGTTCTCATAAGCCCCTTCCAGAATGGCGAATCATTCGGCCTCGCGGTGACTTGGGCAAGAGTTTTCGATTGCAGATATTTGTTGTGTAATATTTGTGCCCACATACCGTCGTTCTCTACTGATAACCTATAAAGCCATTTACTCATAAGGCATTTATTCTTGATTTCCAGGTTCTCAATACCGAGACCTCCCTGATCCTTGGGTCGACATAATATATCCCAACGTGCTAGGCGATATTTCTTCTTGGTCTCATCTGACTGCCAGAAGAATCGAGATCGAAAGAAATCTAGTCTCTTCCGTACCCCTTTGGGTACCTCAAAGAAGGATAGCAGGAACATCGGCATACTAGTGAGTACTGAGTTAATAAGCACTAGCCGACCCCCATACGACATTAACTTGCCCTTCCAATAGCTAAGCTTCTTTTCAATTCGATCTTCGATGCATTTCCACTCTTTATTGGAGAGTTTCCGATGGTGAATTGGTATGCCCAAATAACTAAAGGGCAAAGAACCTAATTCACAACCGAACAATTGTATATATGTGTCTTGCTCCTCTTTGGCCCGACCAAAGCAGAACAATTCGCTTTTGTTGAAGTTGATTTTTAGCCCCGACAATTGTTCGAAAAGACATAAAACTAATTTCATGTTCCGAGCTTTTGCAATGTCATGCTCCATGAAAAGAATAGTGTCGTCCGCATATTGTAAAATGGAAACTCCCCCATCCACTAGATGGGGAACTAAGCCATCTACTAGGCCATTCTCCTTGGCCCTGCCAATAAGAACGGTCAACATATCCGCCACTATGTTAAATAAGAGTGGAGACATCGAATCCCCTTGTCTCAAGCCTTTATGAGTCTGAAAATAGTGACCGATATCATCGTTAACCTTAATGCCGACACTACCTTTTTGGACTAGAGAACCCACTTGGTTCCGCCATGTCTCATTAAAACCTTTCATGCGCATTGCCTGCTGAAGAAAAGGCCACTTAACTTTATCATATGCCTTTTCGAAATCCACTTTAAAGATAACCCCATCTAGCTTCTTCGAATGGATTTCATGGAGCGTTTCATGGAGAACGACTACCCCTTCTAGGATGTGCATCCCAGGCATGAAGGCCGTCTGACTAGGTTGCACCACCGAATGAGCGATCCGTGTCAGTCTATTAGTCCCTACTTTCATAAATATATTGAAACTCACGTTCAGGAGACAGATTGGCCTAAACTGCTCGATACGAACCGCTCCTTCTTTCTTTGGCAATAACGTAATCATACCAAAGTTAAGATGAAATAGTTCTAGATGCCCATTAAAATAATCGTGAAACATACGCATAAGATCGTCCTTAATAATATGCCAACATTTCTTATAGAACTCCGCGGGGAACCCATCCGGTCCCGGTGCTTTGTTCGGTTTCATTTGTGATATCGCATCTAGAACCTCCTTTTCAGTGAATGGCGCAGTTAGGAGCTCATTTTCCTCTGACATAAGCTGAGGGATATCTCCAATAACAGACTCATTCAGGGAAACCGTGCTCTCTGTCGGAGGCCCGAATAGTTGTTTATAGTAATTGGAGATGTACGATTTAAGATTCTCATGACCCACTACTGTCCCTTCGTCCTGCTCAAGCTGGATAATTTTCTTATTTCTATGTTTTCCATTCGCAATCATATGAAAGAACTGTGTATTGTCATCCCCGTGGACAACCTTGAGAGTCTTAGCCCGCAAAGCCCATTTGAGCTCCTCTTCTCTAAGAAGAGCCCGTAGGCGTTGCTCTGCTTCGGATTTCGTGGCCTGCTCGGCCACATCCAGCAAGGTCACTTCTGCTTTTAGGTCCAGAGCATCTATTAATTGGATGAGTCTTTCTTTTTCTTGTTTGTAAATCCCACTCTCGTTTCTGGCCCAACCCCTTAAAAATTGTCTTAAGTGTCTAATCTTATTTTGCCATCTCTCTACGTTTGTTCGTCCAGTAACATGCTTTGCCCATTCTCGTGCAACAATGGCCAAGAAATTCTCTTTTTCGAACCAACTCAGTTCGAAAGAGAAAGTGTTCCTGTTACCAATATGTGTTGCATCCCCCGAGTCAACTAGCAACGGTGTGTGGTCTGAGATTGCCCTCTGCATCACATGAACCGACACCAATGGGTATTTCTGTTCCCATTCAACACTAGCTAGCACCCTATCCAACTTCTCATAAGTCGGAGTAGGCAACGTATTAGCCCATGTAAATTGTCTACCCGTGAGTTCAATCTCCCTCAGACTGAGACTCTCGATAATCATGTTAAACATGAGTGACCACCGTCCATCAAAATTATCGTTGTTCTTCTCATCTCGCCTTCTTATAATATTGAAATCTCCTCCAACTAAGATTGGAAGTGTTTCATCCCCACATATCCGTACTAGGTCAGCTAGGAAATCCGATTTGAGTTCGGGTTGGGCTGCTCCATATACAGCAACGAGAGACCAACGGAAACCATCTAACTTTCATCTCACCCGAAACTTGACCGCAAAGTCCCCCCTAACCACATTGAGTACCTCTAGCGTTTCACACCTAACCCCCAGCAATATCCCACCGGATCTTCCTCTAGGGGGTAGACAGTGCCAGTCAAAATCAATTCCACCGGACAAAGTTCCGAGAAACCGTGAGGTGAAATTATCTCTGCCTGTTTCTAGAAGTGCGATAAAATCGAGCTTTTGTTCTATCGATGTCTCTGCAAGGAACCTTCTTTTAGCCAAGTCAGACAGACCTCTGCTATTCCAAAATATTCCCGTCATAGATCATCATGGAATTTCTTTTTAAGCCTAACCCTAGCACTCCTCCGAACAGCCGAAGTAGGATACACCTTCCTCTTCCAGGATCGTTTGGGCTTGCCCCCCGTACCCAACGTATCTATATTATTAAGCTGACTAGGGACAATACCGTCCACCGGTAAAGGCTCTACATTATCCTCAGTGTCCGACCCTTCTATTTCCCCTTCGGCCTCCGAAGTAGGCATAAGATCATTACATAAGCTTTCAAGGGCCGATATTCCTAAGTGTTTCATATCTTCATCGTTCATGGGTTTAACTGCCGCTAGGTTACGAATAATTTCATAAGTCTAAAAGGTCATTAATAGACTTCGCAACTTCCTTTTCATTCGAACCCAAAGAAACTCCTAGGTTGTTGGCCTTATCGATAATTTCATGTTCAGAGAAATGCATAATAGAACAACTTTTATTAAAAGACATACCTGTAGTTGCCTCGACATCACGAATTTTGGCCGCCCTCATGGCACGCCCTAACTGCAGGTCGTCAGCGTCTGGTTGTTCCTGGATCCGGTTGCTGACATGCCTGCCAGCCGTCACCGGGTCCATGATCCCACCAAAGGCGATGATCTCCTCCATAGACCTCTCCTGGGGTGTATGTTCCCTAACAATATGCTCACCCGTCGTAGCTGGTGAAGATGGGGTGGGCGCGGTAGGCGCACCTCCAGCAGGTACTGAGGGAGTAAGTGAGCGCAGAACCTCCTCCTCGGCTGTCCCACTCCTCGACAGACCGCCAAGGCTACCAGGGAGCACCACGGGAGGGGAGGACCTAGGGGCCTCCTGCCCACGTCCCTCCCCCACCTCGGCACCCGTCTCGAAGCTCGTAACCCCGGCAGTCGCGCAGACCACAGAGGCGCCCGTCCTCTCCACCGAGGCGGTGCCCCGGGTAACCGCAGCTGGGGGAGTGAGGGCCTCCTGCCCGCACCCCTCCCCGACCTTGGCATCCGTCCTGACGCCCGTGGCACCGGCCGTCGCGACAACCATCGAATCACACGTCCTGTCCACCGAGGCCGCCATGGGGGAAGGGAGAGCCTCCTGCCCGCCCCTCTCACCTGCCGGCGTTGTATGCGGCGGAACTCTCTCAGGCCCGGAGATCTCCCTAGGCGGTGTGAGAGGTGCCGGCGATCCACAATCACGAGTCATCAGTGGCGGCAGCTCAAGCTCCGCCGGATCGTCCGTCTCCACTTTGTTGCTCCATAGTCGACTGGGAGAAGAATATGAATCAAAAGAGCCAAAACGCAGAGTATTCATCGGAGTCATGGAAGTCTCTGATCCCTTGGCAGACTTATCTGCCTTATCAGCTTGCGGAGGAGACCTCTTGGCCGTGCCCCGAGAGTTGTCCTCAAACCCCTTGTTCTGATTACTAGGGGCTCCATCTCCCTCAGTTGTGTCCATATCCTGATGCTCATCAACCTCCTCGAGTGTCGGTGTATCCTCTATCTTAATCTCCAGCTCATAAGTAATCCCCGCATGGGTCCACCTGACCACATCCGGTACGTACTCAATGTTGACCACACTAACAAGTAACCTCGCGACACCATGGGCACGAGTAAAAGGCATGTCCACCTTCTCCGTCTTGCCGATGAGGGAACCCAAGCTCCTTGTAACTAGGAAGTTATTTAGCGGCTTAGGTGGAGCCCCCGAAAAACGAACCCAAATCTGTTCCAACGGTGTGCCCTGTGGTTCTTTCTGCTTCCACTCGTCGAACTCCAAGATAATGGTAGTACTCGGAACTCTGCACATGCCAAATTTAAGTATATGAAGTTGATCCTCCTTAGTGGGAAATTCTACCTTGTATGTCTGGTTCCCCGGTGCCAACTCACGCAAGTGCTGCACAATCTGTGCCTCTGTCATGACACCATTAGTCACCTTGACGACACCTGGGAAAGATCCCTCCAGTGCCTGTATCGATGGTGCCACATCCGGTGACTCAAAAAACATTAGCTCCTGACAACATACCCCATAAATTGTGACGACCGGTTTGGGTCCCGATAACAAAGGACACTCACCGGTCACATGCTGTGACTTGAGACAATAATCGCACAGCTCTTTAGTGCAATCTGCCACAAAGTGACCTGGCTCACCGCACCTGTAGCAAATCAACTTTTTCTTCTTGATGGCCCACTTAGACAACTTTTCACCCTCAACCTTGTCATTGCCCTTGTCAGTAGCACTTTCACTTGCATCGGAAGCTCCTGGCCCGGTAGCAGGAATCTTCATAGCCGCCAAGGCCCGAACAGCGTCTACCGCAACCGCAGGCAGAGTGGTCGTGGCGGGTGTGGTGGCCACCGTCTCGACAGGAACCTCATCAATAGCTTCGGCCGGCGGCGTAGGAGGTCGCGGTGGGGGTGGGCGCCGCCCCCCCTCTCCCTCCGCGGAAACGGTTCCCCCCGCGGTTGCGATTGTTGGGGCCGGCTACCCCTTCAACAAAGTTCCCCGGTGGTCCTTGGAAACCACGTCCCGGTCCGCCACCATTATACCACCCAAAACCACGGCCACCTCCCGACGACGAAGAACCACGGTGTTGGCCCTCGCCGTAGGCATCATATCCATCATCACCCCACTGTCCATATCGATTGTAGCGGTAGCCATCTCTGCCGTAATCCCGACCTCTGCCGCCGTAACCTTCCCGACCAGGAGCGCCATCCCGGCCACGCCCGGCGGCTTGGGTCGATGCAGCCGGCGGCCTAGCTTCCGTCGGCGTCTCCTGCTGCCGCGTATTAGCCCGGCCGGGGGCCTGGGCAGCAGCGGCCCTCGCTGGCGGCACCGCAGGAGGCGGAGGCCCCGGTTTTACAGGCGGCGGCCCTCCTCGCCCCGCCATGTGACTGGGTGCACCAGCGCCGCAGAAGATCCTTGCGGCCCGACGATTCCCGAGCGAAGGGAACCCAGGCAGACGAAAAACCCTAGCGGGGAATGATGTTCGATCCGGGGGTGGCTCGTGAATCGATGCGCCATGCAACATCGATGATTCGGACGTGATTGCGTGCGAGGCTTGGGTCTCCAACTGGGCCTCATACCCAGTTCGAGAAGAGCCCACGACCAGCGCAGCAACGGGTCCTCCCTCGTGGCCCAACAGAGAATTCAAGCGCGCCCGTCTAGCCGCTCGAATCTCGTTGGCCGCCCTAGCCACCGGCGGCGGCTGCGACGGCGGCCCCGACGGCCGGCCCTTCTCCCCGTTCTTCTTCTTAGATACCAGCGTTCACGAATCCAGAATGAAGTCGGACAGGGCGATGTGCGCACGGTTTACCTTCGGGATCAGTCCAATCCAAGGTTTCATGAGCGTCACCGACTTCTTCTGAACCTCCCTCTTCCGATGAAGGACGGTAGCAGGTTCAGATCCCAACGGTGTCGACGCCACCGCGCATACCGTTTTGTGTACGTTCATCCCATCATGCACGTCCTCTTTCTCCTCCTCATCGTCGCTATATGCAAGAACCCAAAAGCGTCCTCCAAATCGTCGATCCGGTCTCCCGTTTTCGGGCGTTGTCGTCAAGTCGATCAGATCAGCCGCCTCCCCATGATCAACCTGCATGCAACAATCGACAAGCACATCATACACATCAAGACGTAAACGAAACCCTACCGCAATCCGGACGTCGGTCGCCAGGTAATCGCCGGCAAGAACGTCGTTGTCCATATCACGAAGTGCCGCCCAACGAGATGCCGTAGTGTGCTGAAGGCGACCCTCGATCCAGCCGCCGGAGTCACGAACGTCGGTGAAATGGACCCCCCACTGCTCCGCTTGCGCCCTCGCCTGGATCCCGACGGCATCAGTGGATCCCCCTCCTAGATCCGCATCGACCGGCCTCGCCGGTTGACCCCTTGCCCCCGGCGTCGGCGGCGAAGAGTGGTGATGCACCTCTGACGACGCAGACGACGCGGGATGCGCCGGCTGCGGTGGCGCAGGCGGCAGCTCCTCAGGCGGCCTCGGGTTGTCGCCCTGGACGCCACTTCCCATTCTGGGCGTTGTATGCGGCGCTGACGACGCAGACGAAGCGGGATGCGCCGGCGGCGCAGGCGGCCGCTCCTCAGGCGGCCTCGGGTTGTCGGCCTCGTGGAACCATATATGCCACTGACGAGGATGATCTTTACGCTGATCGAACAGTCATACTTGGTGAACGGTGCGACTGACGCACGTACAATAGTTAGCACAGATTTCTTTTGTTGTTCTTTATGCTTGCTGGCTACAGTGATTAGTTTTGCGAATTTGCTGATGGTAGTCTAGTTTTGCGAAGCCGCTGATTGTAGTCTTGTTTGGCTGTAATTTGTGTGAGTTGGTATAGTTGGCTGATGGGAGATGTGGTCACCGGTGTATTATCAGTTTTCATCAATGAAAATTGGGGGAGACCCTTTAATTCGAAAACAACAGAGCTATCTACTTGTATACGGGCGCGTAGCTGCATGGTGGAATTCCGCTGGCCTTCAAGGACGTGACATTTCTTAGATTGAAAGGGCGTGGTCTGGCATTTTGACGCCCAAGTCAAATTGTTTTCTCAGCTATGTTCGCCGGCTGGCAGGCGGCCATGTGCTTCACGATCAATTGGTGTTTGGTGAACCACACGTCCGGCAGGATGTGTGCGTACGTACTGGTACTGTTTCGATTACGTCTGATCAATGAACTCGCTGGCTTACTAAACTTAAATTACATGAAATTACAAGTAACGTGGGACCGGTACAAAATTGAAGTGGGACCAGTAAGTTGTTAAAAGGTTAGATCCGTCATTTGCGTTGTTAAATCTTCTCATGGTGATAATGGGGAAGTGGTATTGGAGGAGGCGCGAGGGATAGGCACGTGAAACGGAGTGGACCGGGAGAATTTTGGCACGTCTGTTTCCGGCCCGCATCAACCGCGCGCTCCGTCGTCCGATGGCGTTGACGCTCCGTCGTCTGATCGTGCTCACGCCCTTTCTGATTGTGAGTGATGGCATGCAACTGTTTACTATGCATACACGCGAGTGATCCTCACTGCCTACTATGCTTGCGTTTTTTACTTCAACTTCTTTTTTGCTACCATGAATTGGTTTTTTTTAGGAAAGCGTTTTACGCCAGCGCGCCGTGTAGGGATGGCAGTTTTCCCCATGGGTATGGTTATCCGTGGGTACCCTACCCGAAAACAACGGGCATGGGCAAGACTTGGAAAGATTTTTTACCTATAGCTAATGGGTATCCATACCCGCAAAATATATGGATAGGGTATGTGTACAAAATTACGCCCATGGATAACCCAATGGATAACCATAAAAAGCTAATAAATGAAAATAACTCCTTTGATATGTGGGTCAACACCCAACTCTTATGGCCCATCATAAGTCTCAGTTCCTTAAACTAGGCATAGCTCATAGGCCCATAATCACATGCTTGCCACGCCTCCTACATCCTATGTGACTCCTTGAAAGATGAAATATTGACTCTTCATTATTTGACTCATGTGCAATTCCTGATCTAGTGATCTCTTATTCCCCAAACCACCTTCCTCTGGCCAAGCTTCGACAAACTGCCACTCATATTCCCTTGATGCTTCTAAGAAGCCAGTCATCATAGGAGAGGCAGCTTCAATGCTATACTGCTTGCCATCATCAGTTGAATTTAAACTCATTTATCTACCTTTTAAAAATTTAAATGTTATATATTGCACCCATTGGGTATAGGATACCCGATGTGTATTGACATGGGTGTCAATTTATGTCCATGGATATTGAAGTGGGTGGGTATATAGAAAGTTTCTACGGGTATGGGTTTGGGCAGAAGGAGATTGTACCCGCCCATGCCCAACCCATTGCCATCCTAGCGCCGTGGCTCGCGTTCGATCGCAGTAGATCTAGCGTCTCCACGTCCTCCTCTCACTTTTTTTTGCCTTATCTTCTTCTTCCTCCCCCTCCTCCCTTCCCCTGGCAACCTCAGGCGCTGCCGGCGAGCGTCACACCTTCTCCGGCGCTCCGGCGAGGACTCCACCAGCGCGACCCTTTCTCGCCTGATAGAACTTCATCGGCGGCCGATGCGCCTGACGACGGTGAGCGACGAGACCACGAGAGATGATGCAAACGGGGGCGACGGAGTGCTACCACGACGACGTCCATGTGCTGCAACCCCACGGCAGCCGGGGCGCGTGACGGCGATGACCGAGGTGACCGCGGGCTGCAACCATAGCTTTTCCGTTGCCGGTAGCTGGTTGAAGCTTTTTTCATATACGGTTGAAGCTTTCTCTGTCAACGTTTGCAGAATTTTTTCCTGGTTGCAGTGTTTGATTGGAGCTTTTTTTTCTTAACAGTTGAAACTTTTTGCATCCACGCTCGAAGATTTTCTTAAAACGTTTGAAACTCTTTTTTGTTTTTGAGCAACGCTTGGTTAAAGCTCTCTCTATCATCTGATTGAAACTTTTTTCATCTAAGGTTAAAACATTTTGCGTCAGCGGTTGTATCTTTCACTGATTCGCAGTGCCGGTTGAAGCTTTTTTCATCTAGGCTTGAAGCTTTTTCATCTGGGGGTGGAAGCTTTTTTTCTAGCATTTGCAACACAGGGGGGGTGAGGTGCGACCGACGAGGTGGAGACCGACGGGCATGAGCAGCGGCGAGTGCGCCGGCGAGCAGTTACCGTCGCAACCGGAGCGACAACTGTAGTCGCACGGAGATGCAACCACATGGTACAGATGTTGCATGGGTGGAGCTGGTGGCGAGGACAGAGGCAAGGGCCTTGCCCGGCGACGCGGACGGACGATGAGGGCGACAACCGGCGACGGCTGACGGTGAAGCAAGATGAGAACGTGAGGCGAGGCGGTCGGCGCGTGCGGAGGCGGCGCTCTCGTCCCTCTCCCTTTCCTCCCGCGCGCGAGGTTGACGATAAGGTGAGGAGAGGATGGGGAGAGATCTGACGGCCGAGGGCGGCCAGATCCAACGCACAGGGTCCGACCGGCCCAAATTTGGGCCGGCGCGAAGGCGCAGATCACTGCCCTTTTTTAAGCTATGAATTGATGTTCTGATGCGGCTATGGGAGCGGCTAGCATAAAAGTAAAAGGCCGACGCTACAAATCATTCGGATGATATTTCCGCCCGGGAAGCCATCTGATTAAGGCATAGGGGCCATTTGATCCGTAGGCTCGCAGCCCGTCTTTCTTCTCTAGCTAGACATCCACGAGGACACCCCTCCCGACCTTGTATCTCCTTCATCGCAACACCTCCATGCCCCCCGTGATTCTGCATTGCAGCACCGACGGCCGCACCGGCGAAGCTCCAATACAACTCTGGCGAAGCTCCATTGCAGCCCTGAAGGACCTCCAACGCGGCACCAATCGCTCCGGCGAAGCTTCATTGCACCACCGGCGGCTACCGATGAAGCTCCGTTGCAGTTCGCGGCCACCTGTTGATTTGCGCAGCCAACACCGACAAGGACGGCGGACGGCCCCCATTTCTCGCAGCAACGACAGATGCAGCCGACGGGAGTTGCAGCATCGGCGAGTGTTGCACGGCAGTGAAAGCACAACTTCTCCCTAGGTTGTTTTGGTAATTAATAACAACATATATTTCATTGGACTAATATTTCCACCAAGTGCATCTCAGGAAAAAGTTCAATGATGGGATGGCTAAAGGATTGTGTGGAGAACCTCCACAAGGAAAAGAAGGAATAGGATTGGCCATGCTTCAAGGAACAAGACTCTACATTTTACATTTTGTGCGAAATCACTTTGAGTCCATAGGAATGCCAATACTATTAAAAGGGGATGAGGAATTATGATGATCTGGTTGCTGAAGTGCTTAGAGATTAGCCACCAAAAATACTCACCCATTCTCCCACAAAAATTCTCAGTCCAAAGCCAAAACACAAAATTCGGTGACACGAACTTTCCCTTCCGGATCGACCGAGTTTTAACCTAGACAGAACCCTAGCCAAACCCTAGCATCTTGGTACTACCAACATTCCATTCGGTGCAACCGAAACCAGTGACAAACTTTCAGTTAACCAGTTTCTTAAAATCGGAATTGCCGAGTTTTAAGAATCGGTGACACCGAGTCTTGGAAACTGCCTAGGACACCCATATCGTTACCATCGAGATTCATATATCGGTCTCACCAAAAAGGCCAAAGTTGCCACATTTTGCACTAGTCGGTGCAACCGAGTTTTCACTTCGGTTTCATCGAGTTGGGCAATAATGTTTTAACAGTTGGATTTTTGGAGATGCCTATATATACCCCTCCACCACCTCTCATTCGCAGAGGAAGCACTCAGAACAGATCTACACTTGCCCCATCCATTTTTCTGAGAGAGAGCCACCTACTCATGTGTTGAGATCAATACATCCCATTCCAACCATATGAATCTTGATTTCTAGCCTCCCCAAATTGCTTTCCATCCAATCAATCTCTTCTACCCAAGACAAATCTATGAGAGAGTGATTGAGTGCTGAGTAGACTATCTTTTGAAGCACAAGAGCAAGGAGTTCATCATACTACCACATCTATTACCTTTTGGAGGGTGGTGCCTCCTAGAGTGGTTAGGTGTCCCTTGGGATCCTCCTTCTTCGTGATTATGGAGTTGAGCCAAGAAGTTTGTACGGGCAAGGAGATCGCCTACTTCGTGAAGATCTACCCATAGTGAGGCTAGTCCTTCGTGGACGGAAACCGTGATGGAATGGACGATGTTGCTACTTCGTGGACCCTAACGGGTGGAGCCCTCCGTGGACTCTCGTGACCGCTACCCTCCGTGGGTTGAAGTATCCATCAACGTGGACGTACGATAGCACCACCTATCGGAACCACGAGAAAAATCTTCGTGTCATCAATTGCGTTTGATTCTCCTCTACCTACCTTTATTGCTGTAATTGCATGGATCGAAAAGGCTGAGCTCGTTGGAGTTTTGATATTGATTCCTTTTATTGCCTCTCGGCTCTCCCACCAATATACCATGCACCAACAGCCACTGTTTCTTGGAAGCCAAGTTGTCCGAGAACCGGCGATTTCTGTTTTGGCCATCGTAAGAACCACTGATCCAGAACGATCAACAACCAAAGCCCTCTCTATCAAGTCTGAAATACCAAGGGGCGTCCATACATTTTGTGCGCGCTTACATGTGAAAAGCAAGTGATGTATATCCTCCATTCCTTGCTGACAAATAGGGCATAGGGGAGAAACTTTGATGTGCCTACGAGCCAGGACACCCATGCCCGGGATCAGTCAACGTAGAGCTCTCCACATGTAGATTTTTACCTTGCTAGGGACTTTGAGTTTCCAGATCACAGCCCAGACCGGATTTGCACTAGCTGACCCAATAGTGCATGTACTGCGAGAACCAAACTGATGCTCCCATTCCGTGTAATAAGCTGAACGGACTGAGAACGTAAAAGATTTTGTCTTGTGCCTAGCCACAAAGTCCTCTGTTGAAACCGAGGATTGCCGGACAATCACAAGAACACGAGATACACGATTTGGTGGGCGACGAACACCCGCCACGGGCGACGAACGCCCCGCCGGCGACGAACGCCATTGTTTCTCCTTGTATTCAACTCGGCTCGGTGGCACATACCACGGCACACAACTAGTACACAGGGGAGGGATTTATACACGGGCCGATGCGACCTGCACGTCCGTCCGCGCCCGCAACTCCCTCCACGCGCTCTACGCGGCCAGCCGATCCCTACGGCCGCACTAACCTACTAGCTATATGCGCGCCAGACTCAACGCCCAAGCAACCTGGCCATGCAACTTATGCATGCAGCCACTAACTAACAGACTCACACGACGCACGCACACACGCATGCTGATCACCATCCTTGCGTGGCTTACTCCTAACATTCTTCCCTTATGCCACGATCTCGTTGTCGCCAGAGTTGTTGCAGCTCCCATCGTTGTCGTCGCCATGGCCGCTGCTACCGCCTCCTGCTCTTCTTCGGCGACACACGCCGAGCTCCTTCTTCGCCGGCGACAAACGCCCGACGTTCCGGCGACATACACCGTCTTCCTCGTCTCCGGTTGCGGTGACAAACGCCATCTACTCCGGCTCCGGCAACACATGCCGGTGACGGCCGCAGTGCCACGCATCTCCTCAGGCCGACACACGGCCCGATAACCTCGCCACAGCACCGCCACTCAACGCCGTCATGCCGCCGGCTACGACCAGCACACCTCCGACGATGGTGATGAATCCCATGACGAACTGGCTCTGATACCAAATGTTGAAACCGAGGATTGCCGGACAATCACAAGAACACGAGATACACGATTTGGTGGGCGACGAACACCCGCCACGGGCGACGAACGCCCCGCCGGCGACGAACGCCATTGTTTCTCCTTGTATTCAACTCGGCTCGGTGGCACATACCACGGCACACAACTAGTACACAGGGGAGGGATTTATACACGGGCCGATGCGACCTGCACGTCCGTCCGCGCCCGCAACTCCCTCCACGTGCTCTACGCGGCCAGCCGATCCCTACGGCCGCACTAACCTACTAGCTATATGCGCGCCAGACTCAACGCCCAAGCAACCTGGCCATGCAACTTATGCATGCAGCCACTAACTAACAGACTCACACGACGCACGCACACACGCATGCTGATCACCATCGTTGCGTGGCTTACTCCTAACATCCTCCTGTAAATGTTCTGACAGTGGGATTCTCAAATTCTTTCTGTATCAATTGGTATGAAAATGCTTCTTATCAATTGTTCGTCCCATGTTCCACTGAACAGATCGATAAGTTCATCCACTGTTCTCAAAAGAGTGTTGCCTTTCCTATTATAGACCATTCTTGTTTGACTACTTGGAACCCAATGATCTTCCCAGATATTTATTTTCTCCTCATTTCCAACTCTCCAAATAGAGCCCCTCCTGAGAGTTTGTAGACCAGTTACAATACTCTGCCAAAACGTGAGGGATGTATATTATACGTACTACCTTCCAGCAAATCGCGGCCGTACTTTTCCAAAAAATAAAATGACACGGGATATGTACATAGTCGTATTAGATATGGACTCTAGGAACTAGCAAATGCGTCGGCAGTCTAACTGCCCCCCAGGAAACTAGGCACTCTCGCGGGAGGCGATTAGGGTTTCGATGGAAAACAGCGGCGCTCGTTGGTATCCCGTCGGCAAGTTGCGAGACGCTCAGGGCTGAGGATGGCAACTTCCTCGGACCCTGGTGGAAGGAATCTAGTAACTGAGTCGCCTTCGGCGTCGCGGGCTCAAATGGAGGAAGCCATGGGCAGATTGGATCTCACAGAGGAGGAAGCCACACCTCTGGTTATTGATGATCGGGAGGAAGAGACACCAAGGAAGTGGGCAGTTGCTGGGAAAATCTTGCACAGGAAGGTGTTCCATATCCAGACAATCTCGAGTGCTTTGAGGCCGGCTTGGGGAAACCCGAAGGGTCTGTCCTTCAAACCGGCTGGCGAAAATATATTCGTGGCGGAGTTCGTGAATCGCCGCGATCGTAATCGTGTGTGTGAGGGATCTGCGTGGCATGTTAGTCGGCACGCAATGATTCTAGCTGATTTTGAGGATTGCATGCGGCCGTCGGAGCTCCAGTTTGATAGACTTCAGCTGTGGGCTAGGGTTCTTAATCTACCTTTCAATATGGAGAACGAGAAAAGGGGACTGGAAGTGGCTAAACAAATTGATGCTCAGGTAACTTCAGTCCAGTTTGATCCAGCTGGAGGGTTCTTGAGGGCACGCGTGACGATTGATGTCACGAAACCCTTGCGGCGATGGATATTGATTCAGTCAGCAAGGAGGAATTGAAGGGATTGGTATGATGTGCAGTACGAGCAAGTCCCAAACTTTTGTTTCTCCTGTGGCCGGCTTGGCCATTCAGATATGGTTTGTCCTACGCCTGGCACTAGGGATGAAGACGGAGACTGGCCATTTAGAACAAGTCTTCGAGCACCGGATGATAGGAAACCTACTGCTTTAGGTGAGAGTTCACCAAAGGATCAGCAAAGCTCTACTAATTATAAGAAGGAAAGGGCTGGTGAAAAGAAGCAGACAAGTGAAGCAGCTGAGGTCAACTCCCCAATCAAGAATATAGAGCATCAAAATAAAAGGAAAGGGGGTCCTCAGAAGAATCAAGTTTACCGTAGAGTGGAAACACCAACCTTACACGGGCCAGATGCACACCAAGGTGCAGGTGCTGACACTGCTACGATGGATATGTTGGTTTTTAATGTGCATGGGAAGGGCAATACTGATGATACAGAAGAAGCTGAGGCAGCCTCAGTAGAGCCTGAGTCGAAGAGCACTAGTAGAAAACAGTCCATTAGTCCCGGTTGGGAAAGGCCTTTAGTCCCGGTTCCCCAACCGGGACTAAAGTATAGAGACTAAAGGGTCCAAGCCTTTAGTCCCGGTTGGCTACGAACCGGGACTAAACTGTGGCCACGTGGTCGGCAGCACGCGCCAGGTCATGGAGACCTTTGGTCCCGGTTGGTAACACCAACCGGGACTAAAGGTTTAGGGGTTTAAGGGTTTAGGGGTTTAGGTGTTTAGGGATTTAATTAGTGTTTATTGTTTATTTTTCCTTTTCATTTTGTGTTTTCCATTTAATTATTTTTCATTTCAAACATATTTTACGCTACTACATACTGTACACGTTATGCATATATAATAGAATTTCTCGTAGAACCGATCATATATCATAAAATTTCTCGTCCAAGCAATCATATATATATATCATAGAATTTCTCGTACGACCACATGCATACACATATATATATACAATTTGGCATATACAATTTATCGTACAATTTGCAGATCATTTGCCGATCCGGTAATGGTATTCTCCGTCGGGAGATATGACCTGCTGAAGCAAAAATCCCGCAATTTCCTCTTGAATTGCTCGTATGCGGTCCGTTGGTAGGAGCTTATCCCGCATCTCGTGCATCTTTAAAGAAGGAGATCAATATGAACATGTTAGTTGTGCGTATATGTATTAGATCATGATAAAAAAATATGAATGGTGTTTACGTACCCAAAGATCTCTTGCACTCTTGTTGCTTTCGGTCATAAAGCGAATGTTCTCGCAAACGTAATATGCACATATTTCAATCCCCTGTGCCTGCCTCATGCACTTTACGAGAATAGAATTCAATCAGATAATAATGAAGCATGACAATGGTATTGAAACTAGAATTAAAGAGATGCGCGGACGTAGCTAGTACTACTTAATTACCCTGGGCTTTCACCATCTCAGCTCCTCTTTCCATTCACCTCTAACATCTTTGGTGAGCTTTTCCCAAACCCTGCCTGGCAAACAAAATGAATAAAGGAGTTATTAATTACTTGATATCAGGAAATGAACTAATAAAGAAGCCGACATAGTGCGTCAATGATTGAAATTACCTTTCGAGCAACAAATGCAAGCTTTTGTAATCTTCAGGGTCTTTACTTAGCGAGTCCAGTACTTCAACAGTTCCATCGTCAACTCTAATGATTAGAAGGATCCAGTGGTAGCTGCGCACACGATTTGTATAAGCGGGCATGCATAACTCATCAACTACACTTAACATCGAGAATTTGTAGTACAAGAAAGTAACACTCACTGGAAGTTCCAAGGTAAAATTATTTCTGCTTTGTACTTTAGGGCCTTCAAAAACCTTAGAAGCAATTTCTCCGTGTCTTTAGGGTGCCTTCTCAACATTTCTTCATTGACGGTATTTGGGTCAATGAACCCAATGCCATAGACTCCAGCTCTTTTCAATTCAAAAATCTTCATTCTGAATAATACCACACAAAAGAATATAGTGAGTATAATAATAGGCAATGAACGAGCTGAGCTAGAGACTTAAATTACAGAAAGAAATCACTTAAAGACAATAGCAACTGACGATAGATTTGTCGAGTGCTTTTTGATTGAATAACTGAAAAAATTCTGCATTTTCAATCCACAAATCTTTTGCATGGACGTAATGCTCTTTCTCGACTTTCCCCATGAGGCTCTCCATCCCGTCCTTTATTTCTCTCATGTACCAGTCATGCAATTTGTACATTTGCGTTGTTAGAAGCTTCTCGTCGTCAGGACTGACCAGAGGTTGCCCCGGGACATATTGCCGTTCTATTTCCTTCGGATCTAACGGTGGAAATTCCTCCATCTCTAGGAATTGTTCAATGGTGATACCGAGCATTCTAGCATTCTCTCTATCAGCGTCGGTTATTACCACGTTATTGGCACTCACCTTGAGCGGGCTGATCGATTGGACTGCCTGTTCTCAGAGCTGGGGAACAATTTTCCCGCATTTACTGCTACCGCTAGACTTCTGTCTTTTCTGGGATGCATAGGACTTGGTAATACAGCGTTCATAGTCTGATTCCGGTCTTTTCTCCGGCGGTTTAGCTGCATCAATAAAGTGTTGTACGACCTCGTCGGGTATTTTCTCCTTTGGCGGCGGGGGCGCTTTCGGTCCAAAATGGGCCCGCAAAGCGAGATTCACTGATTCATCGATATCCTCGGGAGTCATATCGTAAGCTAACTTCTTTTTGGCAGGAGGCTCGGGTTTCTTCTTTTGTGTTCTCTTCCGCTTTGGAGACGGCGGATATCGATATGGCGGACGTCTTGCGCTAGGCTCCGTCTCGGGGTGGGATGGACTCTGCTGACGTGGTGGAGATTGATATCGCGGACTCGCCATGCGCTCCGTCTCGGGGTGGGATGGATTCGGCTGGCGCGGCGGAGATGGATTCGAAGGACTCACCCTGCGCTCCGTCTCGGGGAGGGTTGGAGTCTGCTAACGCGGCGGACTTGGAGGAGGAGTCGGTGGCCTTGGCACCGAGTGTGGAAACACGATGCATTCCTTTTTCCATAAAATGACACAACGCCTGGCTTCTCCCATTGTCCGCTCCCCTTCACCTCCAGGGTAGTCAAGATCTGGTGTTTCATATGCCGACACAACTTGACCACCCTGACACGAGCATAGCCAGGTGGAATCGGATTGCCGTGGAAAGTTGCTTCATGTCCATTCGGTAAAGCAAAGCCGTCCGCCGCCTTCATGGATATGTTCTTCAATTTCACGTGTAGCTCACAAGGTGTCGACTCTAAGATATCATCCACGGGGTAGTGAGCCAGCAGTGCATCATCGGCCGGGACCTCCGTGGAACCCACACTGCTTTTCGGCATAGATGATGGAATGGTACCATACAATGTTGGATCTGGTTGCTGCTGCTGCTGAGACGAGCCTTGCTGGCTAAGTTTGTTGATTTGCTCCTGCTGCATGTTATATTTGCGTTCCAAGTCCTGAATCCGATCTACTTCATGCTTCTTCTTTCTGTCACGACTTCTGTAGCTGTCGTTCCAATCCGCAAACCCCAGAAACCACGGAACCATGCCTTTGCCTCATGTTCGTTCCGGGTGTTCAAGATTCTTGAGGGCGCGCAAAAGCTTGTCCTTCTCTCTCTCGGGCTCGTACACACCCGCTCGAGCTTCTGCTATTGCTTTAAGTAACTCGTCCGTGGCTTCTTTAAGACTTGCTAGATCAAGAACCTCCCCTGTCTTTGGGTCCAACTTTCCCCCATGTGCATAAAACCAAGTCCTGCACCTCTCGGGCCAAGTCTCTATTACTGGAGTGACCCCTGCAGCCTTCATGTTTCTCTCCGATTCATCCCACTTAGGCAACCCATACTTGTAGCCGCCTGACCCCAGACGATGGTGCCACTTTTTTTTGTTAGCATTTATCTTGTTTATTCTCGACCGTTTCTTAGCTTCTTCTGATTCCTTGAACTTCACAAATTCGTCCCAGTCATCTGCTAACTTCACATATTCTCCTTTGAATTCTGGAGTCTTCCTATCGTTTTCCACGTAACTTTTCCATAATCTTTTCTTCCAAGATTGGAATTGTGTGGCCATCTTCTTAAGAGCACACTTCTTGACTTTCTCCCGTTGGAGATCTGTGAGAGCCTCTGGTAGGGTGAAATGTTTCATGAGCTCCTCCCAAAGCAGATCTTTTGCTCTTTGGCTGACAAAAGAAACTGCTTGTGTATCTTTTGGCTGATTCCATTCTTGAACGGTGATCGGGATTTGGTCCCTAACGATAACTCCGCATTGACGTATAAATTTGTCCGCATTCTCGTTAGGAGCAATCGGTTCGCCATCTGCTCTGATTTGATCGATGTTAAACTTTACGCCTTGTTTCAACTTTTTTGTCGGGCCACGTTTAACCCTTGTAGAAGATTTGCTCGATCCGGAGGGCTAAAAGGAAGAAAGGTTCGTTAATATATACAAATCAATCAATACATCTGATGATCACCAGAGGGCAAATTAATACCTCGCCGGACTCTGTTAAATGGACAAAAAATTCTTCGCCATCGTCATTGTCAGCTGGTTCGCCTTCGTCTCTTGGTTGTTCTTCCTCAATTCCCTCACCGGATGGGTTAAGGTATTGCGAGCCATCATCTACTTCATTCTCTTCGTTTCCGGAGCGTATCAGGTCGTACATGGCATTCTCTTGATCATGGTCTCTGTCTCTACCGTCCATAGCTTAACTAATTAATCCAGAACAAATATAAAATAATTAGAATGCATTCAATAAGCAGAACCGGAGATATGCAAATCAATACAAGGCAATGCAACAACAAATGCGATCATATAATATCACTAATACATCATCGAATAGTATCACTAATACATCATCGAATATAATATCACTAATACATCATCAGAATAGTTGACGTCTCGCGGCACAGGAGGTGGACACCCAAAGATAAGGAACTATGACAGGATCATAGCTCGGGTGTGATCCCTGAAGAACCTGCCAGGTATTGGAGAACCTGGCGTCCAACGCAGCCATGTAGCGTCGGACGTGCTCGTCCTCCTCCCTGACACGGCGACGTACCACCTCCGCGGGGCCCGGCTCCCTCTGCAACGACAGTGGTCCACGCGACCGCCACCAAATAACCTCCGGGTCGACGACGGGACCCTAATTCCTCACCAAGCTCCGCGCCCCGGAAGGCAGCACCTCCCAGTGCCAGCCCGGCGGAGCTCAGTCCCGGACATGGCGCCTCTCAAGCAGGGTGTTGCCACCGAGTCGACGACGAGGATGCTGGCCAGGCATCGTCGAGTCGAGACCTTATAAACGTGGGATTTGCATAAAAATGATTATCATTTTATTATGCTACTCATATTTATAAACAAATTCCTACTCATCTATCACATCTAAACACATCTAAACATCAAACATCCAAACAAACGTGGGATTAGCAAATCAGCAACATCTAAACACATCTAAACAAATCAGCAACATCTATCAAACATCTAAACATCAAAAATTATATCTAAACATCAAACATCAAACATCTAATTTTAGTCAATGCTAGCAAATTTTATTCAATGCTAGCAAATCAGCAACATCTAAACACATCTAAACAAATCAGCAACATCTATCAAACATCTAAACATCAAAAATTATATCTAAACATCAAACATTTTAGTCAATGCTAGCAAATTAGCCTATCTTCTTCATGAGCACGGGAGGAAGGAAGCAGAGAGGTGGAGGCTCACCGTGGGAGGAGGGAGAGAGCAGCAGGGGCTCGGCGGCGGAGGGCAGCAGGGGCTCTTCGCCGGCGGGCAGTAGCAGGGGCGCGGGAGGAAGACGGCGACGACGCGCGAGGAGGCTTGGTGCGGTTGGATGGCGGCGCGGGAGGAAGACGACAACGACGCGCGGAGGCCTGGTGCAGACGGAGGAGGATGCCGGATGGGAGGAGCGGCGCCGGCGTGGGCTCGGGCGGCCGCGGTGGTGCGTGGAGGAGTGGCGGCGGTCGTGGAGGAGCGGCGGCGGCGCGTGGAGGAGGAGAGCGGCGGCGGCGCGTGGGCACTAGTAGAAAACAGGGCTTTCGTCCAGCTCAATCTACACATTAGTCCCGGTTGCATTACGAACCGGGACTAATGTGAGCATTAGTCCCGATTCGAGCGGCTAGGGCGCCGGTCGGGCATCAGTCCCGGTTCAAATAGGACCTTTAGTCCCGGTTGGAGACACCAACCGGGACTAAAGGGGCCGATACGCTTTAGTCCCGGTTGGAGACACCAACCGGGACTAAAGGGGTTGCGGCTTTAGTCCCGGTTGTACTGTAGCTAGCCCTTTTTTTTTCCTGTTTTTACATTTATTTTCTGTTTTTAGTTTCTGTTTTAAATTGCTTATATCTTTTAGGACATTTGATGTTTTTGAGTGATTCTTTTTGCATTAGATTCAAAATTTTGTCTAGTTTCTGCTTGTGATATTAATTTTCAAATTTGAATGGTTTAAATTTGAATTTATACAAATTTGCTTCAAACCCTAGATTGTGAATAACTTGAGTTTACAAATAGTTTTTAATTTAATTCTTTTTGCTCCTAGTCACGTGTTAGATTATTGTCACAGTAAGATTTATTTGGTTATTTTTAGAATAATTTAAATTAGGATTTTAATTAAAACAATATTGTTTTGCTTATATAGTTGTTTTAGTCATTTAATTGTTGTTTTTTATTATTTTTAGTTAGTTCTTTCTGTAGATTTTAACATGTTGTAGTATGGTGCATATTGAATGCACAAAAAGTCTGGAGTTGAAATAAGTTAAAAAAATGAAAAGCCTTTGTAACAGACGAGTTTTCGTCCGAAACCTTGATACTTCGAAGGAGATGGTCCAGTTTGTACACGAAGTGCATCCAGTTTTTGCCGTAACCCTCTCAACTTTGTAGCACATGCTATGTGGGTGAAATGATGATACCATGCCAAGTTTCAACCTTTTCAGAGTTCATTTGTAGGGCTTTTCAATTTCAGGGTTATTTACCTCAAAAAAATCATTAAATGCATGAAAAATAGCAAATGAAGTTAGAAAGGGTTGAAATTTGAGGATGTGGCTTTGAATGGTGCATATTGAATGAACAAAAAGTCTGGAGTTGAAATAAGTTAAAAAAATGAAATGCCTTTATAACAGATGGGTTTTCGTCCGAAACCTTGATACTTCGAAGGAGATGGTCCAGTTTGTACACGAAGTGCATCCAGTTTTTGCCGTAACCCTCTCAACTTTTTAGCACAAGCTATGTGGGTGAAATGATGATACAATGCCAAGTTTCAACCTTTTCAGAGTTCATTTGTAGTGCTTTTCAATTTCAGGGTCATTTAGCTCAAAAAAATCATTAAATGCATGAAAAATAGCAAATGAAGTTAGAAAGGGTTGACTCTGGCTTGGTTAACCTTAGTTGTGACTCTGGCTGGGACGGTGCTAGCAGATGTAGTCGACGGTATGATTGGATGGACACCAACCCGGACTAAAGGGGTTCTGAAATTTTCAAACTCTACCCCCGTGGACCGCCTTTTTTAGTTTTGTAGAAAATAAACAAAAATGATAAAATCTTCAAAAAATAAAATCCTTTGAGATGTAGTTAGGTTTTAGTGTCTAGTTGGTATAGAAATTTTGAAATATGAATTTTGACCTTTTTTGCAAAAAAACGAAAAAAATGTAAAACGGCCATAACTTTTGCATACGACGGTTTACCCCGGTTTACCCGGTGAAGTTTTCTCAGATTCTCAAAATTCCAAAAGTAAAAAAAGTTATTTCAAAAAGAAAAAAAACAATTTTAATAATTTTAAAAATTAATTTTATTTAAAAATAAATAAGTGATGTCATATTTGGATTCGTAACATTTTTCTGATAATAATGGATATATTATTTGTCGAATTTTGATTTACAGATTTAAAGATATTAATTATGCCATATTAAATGAATAAATGGCAAAAAATGAATAAAATAATATTATTACTTATTTTATTTTCATTGAAATTCAATATTATTATTACTTATTTTGTTTATTTTAATAATTGTTTGGAATTCAAAAAATTAAATCATGTGACATCAAGACCTAAGGGTTAATAGGATTGATAGCTTACTATTGTCAGGAAAACAACAAGTGCAGACTTGGAAACTATGGCGATAGAACCAGAAAGTTGAGCGTGCTGGGGCTGGAGCAGTGAGAGGATGGGTGACCGGCCGGGAAGTTAGACGATTTGAAATGAATGCTCCACGCTGGAGCTGTTAGGACGGGTGATTAGAGATTAAATTGTCAAATAATTCAAAGATTTGAAAATTGGAATAAAACTTAAACACAAATCAAAAAAATATTAAAAAAATAAATAAAAAATTCAATTTTTTTTTCTAAAAATTCCTTTAGTGGGACTAAAGGTCCTCCCTCCCCCGCCCCAGACAGCGCCACGTGGAGGGCCTTTAGTCCCGGTTCGTAAGCAAACCGGGACTAAAGGTTTTGGGCTTTAGTCCCGACCCTTTAGTCCCGGTTCCAGAACCGGGACTAAAGGCCCTCTGGAACCAGGACAAATGGGCCGTTTTCTACTAGTGGGGCAGAGCGGCCGGACAACGCGTGGATGAGGAGAGCGGTGGCGGCGCGTGGGCAAAGCGGCCGGACGGCGACGTCGATCGAGGGCGCGGGCGGGGCAGCCTGGCAGCGTCATCGAAGCGGGTGAAGACGGAGTGATTTGGGGGAGGAAGACGGAGAAGTTATATAGAAAGGGCCTTTAGTCCCAGTTGGTGGCACCAACCGGGACTAAAGACCCTTTAGTCCCGGTTGGTATCACCAACCGGGACTAAAGGTCCTCCTTTTATTCCCGGTTGGTGATACCAACCGGCCCTAAAGAGGCCTTTTCGGCGGCCCAAATTCGCGCGGGAAGGGACCTTTAGTCCCGGTTGTTTATACCAACCGGTACTAAAGGTCTATTTTCTCTTTTTTTGTTTTTTTGTTTTTATATTTGGAATAACTATTTTTATATTTGCAATAACTGTTAGATATTTATAGTTTTTTAATGAATCTTTTTGCTTTAGGTCAAAACAATTACAAACTTTCTGTTAGTGCCAGTAGTTTTCAAATTTAAATAGTTTAAATTTGAATTCTTTTGAAATTTTTGTTAATCGCTAGTTTGTGAATAACTTTAGTTTAAAAATAGATTTTTGAGTGATTGTTTTTGCTGTTGTTTAATATTAGTATGTTTTATCATTATGTTCAATTTTGGAATTTTTAGGATATTTTAAATAGGTGTTTTAATCAAAACCAGATTTTGTTTAACTCTTTTTAGTTTTATAACCTTCATTTGTTTTAATCAAAATCTCTACAAATGAACTCTGAAAAGGTTAAAACTTGGCATGGTATCATCATTTCAGCCACATAGCATGTGCTAAAAAGTTGAGAGGGTTACGGCAAAAACCGGATGCACTTCGTGTACAAACTAGACCATCTCCTTCGAAGTATGAGGGTTTCGGACGAAAACTCATCTGATACAAAGGCATTTCATTTTTTTTAAACTTGCTTCAACTCCAGACTTTTTGTGCATTCAATATGCACCATTCTAAGCCACATATTCAAATTTCAACCCTTTCTAACTTCATTTGCTATT
Organism: Elymus sibiricus; assembly: GCA_039707655.1. Classification (NCBI taxonomy): domain Eukaryota; kingdom Viridiplantae; phylum Streptophyta; class Magnoliopsida; order Poales; family Poaceae; genus Elymus; species Elymus sibiricus. The sequence goes on from CM077671.1 coordinate 33,449,264, forward strand.
TTTCATGCATTTAATGATTTTTTTGAGCTAAACGACCCTGAAATTAAAAATCACCACAAATGAACTCTGAAAAGGTTGAAACTTGGCATGGTATCATCATTTCACCCACATAGCATGTGCTAAAAAGTTGAGAGGGTTACGGCAAAAACTGGATGCACTTCGTGTACAAACTAAACCATCTCCTTCGAAGTATGAGAGTTTCGGACGAAAACTCATCTGTTACAAAGGCATTTCATTTTTTTTAAACTTGTTTCAACTCCAGACTTTTTGTGCATTCAATATGCACCATTCTAAGCCACATATTCAAATTTCACCCCTTTCTAACTTCATTTGCTATTTTTCATGCATTTAATGATTTTTTTTAGCTAAACGACCCTGAAATTAAAAAGCACCACAAATGAACTCTGAAAAGGTTGAAACTTGGCATGGTATCGTCATTTCACCCACATAGCTTGTGCTAAAAAGTTGAGAGGGTTACAACAAAAACTGGATGCACTTCGTGTACAAAACTGGACCATCCCGGCTACTCACTAGAGAAGAAAAGTGATGACGGTGCAGCCAATCACATCCCAGAGTGGGATCTTGGGGTATAAATTTTTTTCTTCGCGTGTGTCCCTTGATTATTGTGCATTAACCATGAACAATCTTCATCATTTAACAGGATGCTTGGGTCAGTCTTCACTGCGAAGGGAGGAATTTCATCAAACTTTTCATAATCTTGTGACATGTCTGTCTTGTCCTCCACTCCCACGATGTTTCTTTTCCCAGAAAGCACTATGTGGCGCTTTGGCTCATCGTATGATGTATCCGCTTTCTTATCTTTCCTTTTTCTCGGTTTGGTAGACATGTCCTTCACATAGAAAACTTGCGCCACATCATTGGCTAGAACGAATGGTTCGTCTGTGTGCCCAAGATTGTTGAGATCCACTGTTGTCATTCCGTACTGCGGGTCTACCATTACCCCTCCTCCAGTCAGATTGGCCCATTTGCACCGGAACAAAGGGACCTTCAAATCACCTCCATAGTCAAGTTCCCATATCTCCTCTATGTGACCATAATATGTGTCCTTCTCCTTGTTGTTTGCCGCATCGTCAAAGCGGACACCACTGTTTTGGTTGGTGCTCTTTTTATCTTGGGCGATCGTGTAAAATGTATTCCCATTTATCTCGTACCCTTGGAAAGTCAATATAGTCGAAGATGGTCTCTTCGCCAACAAGTACAAGTCATCTTCAACATTGTCGTCATTCATGAGATGTGTTCGCAACCAACCGCCGAAAGCCTCAATGTGTGTACGTTGAATCCAAGGGTCAGACTTCTCCGGGTTCCTCGAGCGTATAATATCCATGTGTTTCTCGATATACGGGGTCACCAAGGTAGAATTCTGTAGAACTGTGTAGTGTGCTTGCGCCCAAGAATGCCCGTCCCTACATATTATTGATTTTGGTCCAAGCGTGCCTTTTCCACGCAGTCTCCCCTCATGCCGCGATTGAGGAACACCAATCGGCTTAATGTTAGGAATAAAGTCAACACAAAACTCAATAACCTCCTCTGTTTCATGGCCCTTGGAGATGCTTCCTTCTAGCCTAGCATGGTTACGAACATATTTCTTTAAGACTCCCATGAACCTCTCAAAGGGGAACATATTGTGTAGAAATACAGGACCCAGAATGGCAATCTCTTCGACTAGGTGAACTAGGACGTGCGTTATAATATTGAAGAAGGATGGTGGGAACACCAACTCGAAACTGACAAGACATTGGACCAAATCATTCTGTAAGCTTGGTAGGATTTCCGGATCGATTACCTTCTGAGAAATTGCATTAAGGAATGAACATAGCTTCGTACAATGGCTAATCGAACATTTTCTAGTAGATGCCCCCTCAACGCAACCGGAAGCAATTGCGTCATGATCACGTGGCAGTCATGAGACTTTAGGTTCTGGAATTTTTTTCTCTGCCATATTTATTATTCCCTTTATATTCGACGAGAAGCCAGACGGGACCTTCATACTAAGCAGGCATTCAAAGAAGATTTCCTTCTCTGCTTTGGTAAGAGCGTAGCTGGCAGGACCTTGATACTGCTTTGGATGCATGCCGTCATTTTCGTGCACACGTTGCTGGTCCTCCCGTGCCTCCGGTGTATCTTTTGTCTTCCCATACACGCCCAGGAAGCCTAGCAGGTTCACGCAAAGATTCTTCGTCACCTGCATCACGTCGATTGCAGAGCGGACCTCTAGGACTTTCCAATATTCTAGCTCCCAAAATATAGATTTCTTCTTCCACATTGGTGCGCGTCCCTCAGCGTCAGTCGGAACAGATTGTCCGCCAGGACCCTTTCCAAATATTACTTGTAAATCCTTGACCATATCAAGTATGTCATCACCAGTACGGAGGACGGGCTTCTTCCGGTGTTTTTCCTCACCTTTGAAATGCTTGGCTTTCTTTCTTAAGGCATGCTTGGTCGGAAGAAATCGACGATGTCCCAGGTACACACTCTTCTTGCATTTGTCCAAATATATACTTTCAGTCTCATCTAAACAGTGCGTGCATGCATGGTATCCCTTGTTTGTCTGTCCTGAAAGGTTACTAAGAGCAAGCCAATCATTGATGGTTACAAATAGCAACGCTCGCAGGTCAAATTCCTGCTGTTTGTGCTCATCCCACGCACGTACACCTTTTTTATTCCACGGCTGTAAAAGTTCATCAACTAATGGCCTTAGGTACACATCAATGTTGTTGCCGGGTTGTTTAGGGCCTTGGATGAGCACTGGCATCATAATGAACTTTCGCTTCATGCACAACCAAGGGGGGAGGTTATAGAGACATAGAGTCATAGGCCATGTGCTATGCTTGCTGCTCTGCCCCCCAAATGGATTAATGCCATCTACACTTAAACCAAACCATAAGTTCCTTGGGTCATCTGCAAAGTCCGGCCACTCTCTCTCGATTTTTCTCCACTGCGACCCATCAGCGGGTACTCTCAACTTCCCGTCTTTCTTACGGTCTTCTTTGTGCCATCGCAACGACTTGTCATGCTCTTTGTTTTGGAACAAACGTTTCAACCGTGGTGTTATAGGAGCATACCACATCACCTTGGCAGGAATCCTCTTCCTGGGGCGCTCGCCCTGAACATCATCACCAGGGTCATCGCGACCGATCTTATATCGCAATGCATTGCATACCGGGCATGCATTCAAATTCCCGTACTCACCACGGTAGATGATGCAGTCATTAGGGCATGCATGTATCTTCTGCACCTCCAATCCTAGAGGGCAGACAACCTTCTTTGCTTCGTATGTACTGTCGGGCAATTCCTTGTCCTTTGGAAGCTTATTCTTCATTATTTTCAGCAACTTTTCAAATGCCTTGTCAGGTACACCATTCTCTGCCTTCCATTGCAGCAATTCCAGTGTGGTACTGAGCTTTGTGTTGTCATCTTCGCAATTTGGGTACAACCCTCTTTTGTGATCCTCTAACATGCGCTGCAACTTCAACTTCTCCTTTTCACTTTCGCAGTTTCTCTTTGCATCAGCAATGGCCCGACCAAGATCATCAGCGGGCTCATATGATGCCTCAGCTTCTTCTTCTTCATTCTCTTCCCCCATTGTAGTACCATCATATTTAGGACACCCAGGATAGTTGTCGTCATCCTCTTCTTCTTCATTCTCTTCCATCAGAACCCCTCTTTCTCTGTGCTTGGTCCAACAATTATAGCCGGACATGAAACCGGACGTAAACAGGTGGACGTGAATTTGTTTTGAGCTAGAGTAAGTCTTATCATTCTTACACACACCACATGGACAACACATAAAACCATCCCGCTTGTTTGCCTCAGCCGCACGCAAAAAACTCTCCACACCATTAATGAACTGGGGAGAGCGTCGGTCATCGTACAACCATTGCTGGTTCATCTTCATTACACAACACCGAAAAGACCAAATTAATACAAGTTCATACATAAAGTTCATACACACTTATTTTCTCATAAAACAACATACAACTATCTAGATAAAACATTTAAATGCAACAACAAATGCGATCAAAATCGCAACTAAGGTAGCAATTGATCCAACAGCATAATGATACCAAGCCTCTTTATTAATGGCATATTTTCTAATCTTTCTAATCTTCAAGCGCATTGCATCCATCTTGATCTTGTGATCATCGACGACATCGGCAACGTACAACTCCAATTTCATCATCTCTTCTTCAACTCTTTTCAATTTTCCTTTCAAATCCTCGTTTTCTTTTTCAACTAAATTTAACTTCTCGACAATAGGGTCAGTTGGCATTTCCGGTTCAACTACCTCCTAGATAAAAATATCTATGTCAACTTGATGGGCATAATTGTCATTAACACGAAATGCAACAAATAGTACAAAAGAGAATATACCACATCCGAATCTTAAACCGGACGAGGGCCGACGGGCACGGATATCATAACCATGGCACTATATATAACAACAATCATACAAGTAAGAAAATTATGCAAGTAACTATCTAAATCATACAAATACGATTTTTTTAATAAAAAGGATAAGAACACAAGAAGAGGCTCACCAAGGTGGTGCCGGCGACGGGACGGTGCGGGCGATCGACGGTGGTTAGGACGGGGACGGGAAGGCACACTAAGTAAACCACACCTACACATATGCAAACTAAGGAGTTAATTTGAGCTCAAATTGCCTATAAATCAAAGAAACTACCACATAATTACACCCAAACTAAAACCCACAAATCACTATACTTATAAAGCATTGCACGAGCTGATCTAGCAATAAGAGATGAAAGGACAAAGTTGCTAACCTTTGTGGACACTTGGATGGATTGGGGTGCCTCAAATCTTGACAAGTCTTGGCAAAAATGGAGGGAGGAGCTCGAGCTAGGGGAAGAACAGAGAGGGGAATTCGAATGGAGAAAACAGAGAAATGGAGTCAGGCAGGACGAAGGGTTTATATAGGGAAAGCTTTAGTCCCGGCTGGTTATACAAACCGGGACTAAAGGTCAACCTATAGTCCAAGTTTGTGATACAAACTGGGACTAAAAGCGCTCGTGGGGGCCCCAGGATGACACCAGCCTGCCACCACCCCTTTAGTCCCGGTTTGTGATACAAACCGGGACTATAGGTTCCAAATGAACCGGGACTAATGGTGCCCGTGCCCCACTACCGCTCCTAGCCGTTGGAACCGGGACTAATGGTCACATTAGTCCCGGGCCAAAGCCAAACTGGGACTAAAGTTTTAAACGGAAGGCCTGTTTTCTACTAGTGGAGGAAGAGACCTACACCCCCTACGTCTGACGGTTCGGCAGCGGCTGCTAGTCAGCAATGCCGGAGCCAATGAATTGTCTTAGTTGGAACTGCCGGGGGCTTGGGAACCCCGAGGCAGTTCGAGAGCTTCGCAAGATTGTGAAGCAGGAAGGGCCTGCTTTAGTTTTTGTTATGGAAACGAAAATTAGAGCACAGAGGGTGGAGATTTTACAACATACTCTTGGGTTTGGGGGATGCTTTGCAGTGGATAGTAATGGTCTTAGTGGTGGTATTGGGCTATTTTGGTCCAAGGATGTAACAGTGGAACTAAAAAACTTTAGTTTTGGACACATAGATGTTTTGGTCCGGAAAGCTGATCAAAGTTCTCCCGAGTGGAGGCTTACAGGTTTTTATGGTGCTCCCAGGAGTGAGGATAGGCATCATAGCTGGCGATGTCTGCGCACACTGCATGTTATTCAGCATCAGGCGTGGTTGTGTGTGGGAGGTTTTAACGAGACGTTTTACGGGAATGAACATTTCAGCCGGGCTGCGAGACCGGATGGGCAGATGAGGGCGTTTCGTGAAGTGCTGGAGGAGTGTTCTCTGTAGGACTTGGGCTTCTTAGGTGTACCCTTCACATGGGATAATAGGCAGGCGGGTGGAGCTAATGTTAAAGCTCGTCTGGACCGAGGTATAGCGAATGATGACTTTTTTCAACGCTATGAACATACAAGAGTACGCCATATTAGGTCTGTTGAGTCAGATCATTGTTTTCTTTTAGTGGAATTACGAGCTTCAGTCAAGAGAAGGGTACCTAAACAATTCCGCTATGAGAATGTTTGGTAGTCTCATGCTGAGTATGACAATGTAGTCGCAGAGATGTGGCGTCAAAACCATACCGGGCATGGTCTTGCATCTATTTCCACCACATTGCAGTGCTTGCAGAATGAACTGGGAACGTGAGGAGCACGAGAATTTGGCTGTCTCGCGAATACGGTTAGGAACCTTCAAGCAAAACTTGAACGCTTGCGGCAACAGCCTATTGGTACTGGCCCATCCGAGGAGGAGAAGTCAACAGTAGTAAAACCGCGGGATGCACTCCGGCAGGAAGAAGTGTGGATGCAGCAAAGATCTAGAGTTCCTTGGCTGCGTGAAGGTGATAGAAACACGAAGTATTATCAAGCCTTGGCAGCGCAGCGAAAACGCATGAACAGAATTTCCAATCTTCAGAGAGCGGATGGATCAATTTGTGATATTGAAGAAGAGGATAAAGTTGAGATACAATCTTTCTACCAGGAGTTGTATACATCTCAAGGCTACAATGACATGGATGCACTTCTTCATTTTGTTCCTGAATGAGTAGTGCAGGAGATGAATTTTTCCCTGGACAAACCGTTTGAGGCTGCGGAAGTAAAGACGGTGTTGGAAGTATGCCCTAGAGGCAATAATAAAGTGGTTATTATTATATTTCCTTGTTCGTGATAATCGTTTATTGTCCATGCTATAATTGTGATTGGAAACTCAAATGCATGTGTGGATACATAGACAACACTATGTCCCTAGTATGCCTCTAGTAGACTAGCTCGTTGATCAAAAGATGGTCAAGGTTTCCTAGTCATAGACATGAGATGTCATTTGATAACGGGATCACATCATTAGGAAAATTATGTGATGGAGAAGACCCACACTATAAACGTATTATATGATCGTGTCAGTTTATTGCTATAGTTTTCTACATGTCAATTATCTGTTCCTATGACCATGAGATCATGCAACTCACTGACACCGGAGGAATACCTTGTGTGTATCAAACGTCGCAACGTAACTGGGTGACTCTAAAGATGCTCTACAGGTATCTCCGAGGGTGTCTGTTGAGTGGGCATGGATCAAGACTGGGATTTGTTACTCCGTGTGACGGAGAGGTATCTTAGGGCCCACTAGGTAATACAACATCACAATGAGCCTTGCAAGCAATGTGACTAAAGAGTTAGCCACGGGATCTTGTATTATGGAACGAGTAAAGAGACTTGCCGATAATGAGATTGAACTAGGTATAGAGATACCGACGATCGAACCTCAGGCAAGTAACATACCGAAGAACAAAGGGAACTACATACGGGATTAACTGAATCCTTGACATAGAGGTTCAACCGATAAAGATCTTCGTAGAATATGTAGGAACCAATATGAGCATCCGGGTCCCGCTGTTGGTTATTGACCGTAGAGGTGTCTCGGTCATGTCTACATAGTTCTCGAACCCGCAGGGTCTGCACACTTAACGTTCGGTGACGTTTCAGTAGTATTGAGTTATGTATGTTGGTGACCGAAGGTTGTTAGGAGTCCCGGATGACATGCCGGACATCACGAGGAGCTCCGGAATGGTCCGGAGGTAAAGATTGATATATAGGAAAGTGGTGTTTGAACTTCGGAAAAGTTTCGGGCATTTCCGGTAGTGTACCGGGAGTGACGAATGGGTTCCGGGGGTCCACCAAGTGGGGCCCACTCACCCAAGGGGCCACATGGGCCTTAGAGGTGGCACACCAGCCCCTGGTGGGCTGGGCGGCCAGCCCCTATGGGCCTATGCGCAGGAAAGAGGAGAGGGGGAGGAGTCCGAGTAGGAGGAGGGCTCCTCCCGCGCCCACCTCCTAATTGGAGGGGGACTCCTCCTCCTCCCTGGTTCGGCTGACCCTAGGGGGAAACCCTAGGGCGCCAGCCCCTCCCCTCCCTCCTATATATATTGGAGGGGAGAGAGGGCAGCCGCACCCCAAGCCACGGTGCAGCCCTCTCCCCCCCCCCCGTCTAGACCGTTTTTCCTCTAGACCGTTTCGGCAGTGCTTGGCGAAGCCCTGCCGGATCAGCTCCACCACCACCGTCAGCACGCCGTCGTGCTGCCGGAGTACTCATCTACCTCTCTGCCCCCTCTTGCTGGATCAAGAAGGCGGAGATCGTCATCGAGCTATACGTGTGTTGAACGCGGAGGTGCCGTCCGTTCGGCGCTAGATCGGGACGGATCGTGATTGGATCGCAGGACGGCTTGCGATTTGGATCGCAAAGACGTTCGACTACATCAACCGCGTTTCTTAACGCTTCCCGCTTAGCGATCTACAAGGGTATGTAGATCGACTCTCCCTCTCGTAGATGCTCATCACCATGGATAGATCTTGTGTGTGCGTAGGAAATCTTTTGTTTCCCATGCAACGTTCCCCAACAGTGGCATCATGAGCTAGGTCTATGCGTAGATGAGATCACGAGTAGAACACAAAGGAGTTTGTGGGCGTTGATGCTCAGATTGCTTCCTCCGTTGGTCTTTTCTTGATTCAGCGGTATTGTGGGATGAAGCGGCCCGGACCAACCTTACTTGTCCACGTACGAGAGACCGGTTCCATCGACTGACATGTGACTTTGTTGCATAAAGATGGCTGGCGGGTGTCTGTCTCTCCCACCTTAGTTGGATCGGATTCGACAAAGGCGGTCATTGAGAAGGTTGAATAGCAATTTGTGTATCACCTTGTGGTTTTGCGTAGGTAAGAATCGTTCTTGCTAGATACCCATAGCAGCCATGTAAAACATGCAACAACAATTAGAGGACGTCTAATTTGTTTTTGCAGGGTATGTTGTGATATGATATGGCAAAGACGTGATGAGATATATTTGATGTATGAGATGATCATGTTGTAATAGTTAATATCGACTTGCATGTCGATGCATACGGCAATCGGCAGGATCCATAGGGTTGTCTTTAATTATTGTATGACCTCGTGTCAATCATTAAGCGCTATGTAATGCTTTACTTTATCGCTAAGCAGTAGCAATAGTAGTAGAAGCATGGTGGGCGCGACAACCCCGATGGCAACACAATGATGGAGATCATGATGATGGAGATCATGGTGTTATGCCGGTGACGATGGAGATCATGCCGGTGCTTTGGAGATGGAGATCAAAAGCACAAGTTCATGGCCATATCATGTCACTTATGATTTGCATGTGATGTAAATCCTTTTATGCATCTTATTTTGCTTAGGACGATGGTAGCATTATAAGGTGATCCCTCACTAAAATTTCAAGATAAAATTGTGTTCTCCCCGAGTGTGCACCGTTGCGAAAGTTCGTCGTTTTGAAGCACCACGTGATGATCAGGTGTGATAGACTCTACGTTCACATACAACGGGTGCAAGCCAGTGTTGTACGTGCAGAACACTCGGGTTAAACTTGACGAGCCTAGCATGTACAGACATGGCCTCGGAACACAAGAGACCGAAAGGTCGAACATGAGTCATATAGTAGATATGATCAACATGGAGATGTTCACCATTGAAACCACCTCATCTCACGTGATGATCGGACTTGGGTTCGTGAATTTGGATCATGTATCACTCGGATGACTGGAGGGATGTCAATTTGAGTGGGAGTTTTATAAGTAATATGATTAACTAAACTCTTTATCTTGAACAATAGTCTTAGTAACCTTTGCAAATTTATGTTGTAGATCAATGGCTCGCGCAGTAGTTCCCCTGAATTTCAATGCGTTCCTAGAGAAAGCCAAGTTGAAAGATGACGGAAGTAACTTTGCAGACTGGGCCCGTAATCTGAGGATTATCCTCACGGCTTCCCAAAAGGTTTATGTCCTTGATGCACCGCTCGGTGAAGCACCCGCTCCAGTGTCGTCTGCAGACGTTGTGAACGCCTGGCAGGAGTGTTCTGAAGATTACTCAATAGTTCAATGTGCAATGTTGTATAGCTTAGAACCGGGACTTCAAAGGCATTTTAAACGTCATGGAGCATATGAGATGTTCCAGGAGTTGAAGTTTATCTTTGAGAAGAATTCCCGGATAGAGAGGTATGAGACCTCCGATAAGTTCTATGCTTGCAAGATGGAGGAGAACGGGCCTGTCAGTGAACATATACTCAGAATGTCTGGGTATTCGAGCCGTCTGGCTGAGTTAGGGATGCCCCTTCCGCCAGAGGCGATCACTGACAGAGTTCTTCAATCACTGCCACCTAGCTACAAAAGCTTCGTGATGAACTATAACATGCAAGGGATGAACAAGTCAGTCGCCGAGCTGTTTGCGATGCTGAAAGTCGCTGAGTCTGAAATTCAGAAGGAGCATCAAGTGTTGATGGTCAATAAAACCACTAGTTTCAAGAAGAATGGCAAGGGCAAGAAGGGTAACTCCAAGAAGTGTGGCAAAGCAGTTGCCCCTCCCGTGAAGAAACCCAAGGCTGGACCCAAGCCAGAAACTGAGTGCTTTCATTGCAAGGGAAGTGGTCACTGGAAGCGGAACTGCCCCAAGTATCTTGCCGACAAGAAGGCAGCCAACACTAAACAAGGTATATATGATATACATGTTATTGATGTGTACCATACCAACTCTCGTTCTAGTACCTGGTGATAAGTCTCCAACGTATCTATAATTTTTTCTTGTTCCATGCTATTATATTATCATTCTTGGATGTTTTACAATCATTTTATTTCAACTTTATATCATTTTTTGGGACTAACCTATTGACATAGTGCCAAAGTGCCAGTTGCTGTTTTTGCTTGTTTTTTTCTTCGCAGAAAATCAGTACCAAACGGAGACAAAATGCTGCGGGGATTTGTGTGGATTTTTTACGGACTAGAAGAAAGAAGATGTGCCAAAGAACATCAGAAGAGGGGGCCCAGGGTGGCCAGCACCCACAAGGGCGCGCCAGAGGCCCCCTGGCACGACCTGGTGGGTGCTGAGGCCCTCGGGCACCCCCTCAACCGACTATCGTGCCTATAAATTCCCACAAAATCCAAAAACCCTAGGGGAGCCGATGAAATACAATTCCAGCCGCCACAAGTTCCAGAACCTCGAGATCCAATCTAGACACCATCACGGAGGGGTTCATCTTCATCATAGGTGCCTCTCCGATGATGCGTGTGTAGTCCACCATAGACCTACGGGTCCATAGGTAGTAGCTAGATGGCTTCCTCTCTCTCTCTTATGATTCTCAATACAATGGCCTCTTGGAGATCTATTAGATGTAAACTTTTGCGGTGTGTTTGTTGGGATCCGATGAATTTTGAGTTCATGCTCAGTTTCTATCCATGAATATTATTTGAGTCTTCTTTGATCTCTTATATGCATGATTGCTTATAGCCTCATATTTTTTCTTCGAATCTTTGGTTTAGTTAGGCCAACTAGATCGATTTTTCTTGCCATGGGAAGAGGTGCTTTGTGATGGGTTCGATCTTGCGGTGTTCTTTCCCAGTGACAGAAAGGGCAGCAAGACACGCATGTATCGTTGCTATTAAGGATAAAAAGATGGGGTCTATTCCTACATGAATAGATCTTGTCTACATCATGTCACCGTTCTTATTGCATTACTCCATTTTTCCATGAACTTAATACACTAGATGCATGCTGGATAGCGGTCGATGTGTGGAGTAATAGTGGTAGATGCAGGCAGTAGTCGGTCTACTTTTCATGGACGTGATGCCTATATAATGATCATTGCCTTGGATATCGTCATGACTATTCGATTTTCTATCAATTGCCCAACAGTAATTTGTTCACCCACCGTGCGCTATACTCATGAGAGAAGCAACTAGTGAATCCTACAGCCCCCGGGTCTACTTTTCCATCATATTGCTTTCCGATCTACATTTTTGTAATCTTTGTGTTCAGATCTACAAAACCAAAAACCCAAAAATATATTGCTACATATTTACTCTTTTATTTCGTGTTCTTGCGAGATCTATCTCTCTAATCTATCATTACCTAATCTATCTTATTACCGTGGAGAGCGTGACAACCTCTCTTTCGCGTCGGGTTGCAAGTATTTGTTGTTTGTGTGCAGGTGCTATTTATGTGGGTGCGTTATCTTCCTCTACGGTTTGATACCTTGGTTTCATAAATAAGGGAAATACTTACCTTCGCTGTGCTGCATCATTCCTTCCTCTTTGGGGAAATACCGACGCATTCTCAAGCCACGTCAAATGAATTTCTGGTGCCGTTGCCGGGGAAGAAGCAATCTCATCTACCAGGTTCCTAATCACAAATCTCATCTCCTTGCAATTACATTATTTGCCATTTGCCTCTCGTTTTCCTCTCCCCCACTTCACCAATTTGCCGTTTTATTCGCCCTCTTTTTCGTTTGCCCTTTTTCTTGCCGGATCGCTTCCTTGTTTGCAATCTTGTTTGCGTAGTCACGATGACTCAAGAGAACACCAAGCTGTGTGATTTTTCCAATACTAATAACAATGATTTTATTAGTACACCTCTTGCTCCTCCCGCCACTAGTGCGGAGTCTTGTGATATTAATGCCGCTTTGTTGAATCTTGTCATCAAAGAGCAATTTGCCGGTAATCCTAATGAGGATGCCGCGTCCCATCTTAACACGTTCGTTGAATTGTGTGATATGCAAAAGAAAAAAATATGTGGACAATGATATTGTGAAGTTGAAACTATTTCCTTTTTCCTTGCGGGATTGTGCAAAAATTTGGTTTTCATCTTTGCCTCGCAATAGTATCGATTCTTGGAATAAGTGCAAAGATGCTTTTATCACTAAGTATTTTCCTCCCGCTAAAATTATTTCCCTTAGGACGCAAATCATGAATTTTAAGCAACTTGAGCATGAACATGTTGCCCGATCTTGGGAAAGAATGAAGTTGATGCTAAGAAATTGTCCTACACATGGTTTGAATCTTTGGATGATCATACAAATTTTTTAAGCGGGATTGAATTTTGTCTCTAGAAATCTTTTAGATTCCGCCGCGGGTGGTACTTTTATGGAGATTACTTTGGGTGAAGCTACTAAATTGCTAGATAATATCATGGCTAATTATTCTCAATGGCATACCGAAAGAGCACCTACTAGTAAAAAATTTAATTCGGTAGAGGAAATTAGTACTTTGAGTGATAAAGTTGATGCTTTGATGAAATTGGTTGCTAGTAAAAATGCTCCTATTGATCTTAATGATGTGCCTTTGTCTACTTTGATTGAGCCAAATAATGAATCCGTAGATGTGAATTCTGTCTCGCGCAACAATTTCAATAACAATGCTTATAGAGGTAATTTTAATCCTAGGCCTTTTCCTAGAAATTACTCTAATAATTATGGTAATTCCTATGGTAATTCTTCTTAAAATAATAATAGTAACACCTCTGATCTTGAGAGTAATATTAAATAATTTATCAATGCGCAAAAGGCTTTCAATACTACGATAGAAGAAAAGTTGAATAAGATTGATGATATGTCTAGAAGCATTGATAGAATTTCTCATGATGTTGAAAATCTCAAGTTGAAAGCTTTTGTGCCTTAGATTTATGAATCTATTAAAGCTTTATATGTCTCTATGGATGAGAGTAAGAAAAGAACCGCTATGCTTAGAGCTAAAAGAGAAATCTTAGAAAAATTATCTTTTAGTGATTTCCGCTATAAGAATGATGAAGATCTTAAAGTGATTGGTGTTTCTTCTATTGATTCCTTGTTTAGTAATATTAAAATTGATAATGAAGGGACTGAAGAAGATTCAACTTTAGCTAGAAGGCGTCCCAATAATTTGGAGGGTGAAAATCTTGATGAAAATTTTGATAAAAGTGGGTTTGAAGAGGTCAAAACTTTAACTAGTGATGTGCCCACTATCTTGGATTGCAAAGATTTTAACTATGATAGTTTCTCTTTGATTGAGTGTGTTTCTTTGCTACAATCCATGTTGAATTCACCCCATGCTTATGAGCAAAATAAAGCTTTTACTAAACATATCATTGATGCCATGATGAAATCTTTTGAAGAAAAGTTGGAGTTGGAGATTTCTATTCCTAGAAAATTGCATGATGAGTGGGAACCTACCATTAAGGTCAAGATTAAAAAATTTGAATGCTTTGCTTTGTGTGATTTGGGTGCTAGTGTTTCCACGATTCCGAAATCTCTATGTGATGTGCTTGGTCTTACCAACATTGAAGAATGCTCTCTTAATTTGCACTTGGCGGATTCTACTATTGAAAAGCCTTTGGGAAGAATTAATGATGTTCTTATCCTTGAAAATAGGAATTATGTGCCCACTGATTTTATTGTTCTTGATATTGATTGCAATCCGTCTTGTCCCATTATACTTGGTAGACCGTTTTTACGCACTATAGGTGCCGTGATTGATATGAAAGAAGGCAATATTAAGTTTCAGTTTCCTCTTAGAAATGGTATGGAACACTTCGCTAGAACTAGAATTAGGCCACCATATGAATCAATCATGAGGGCATCCTATGGATCCAAAACTAAAGATGACAATACTTGAATCTATGCGTTATGCCTAGCTAGGGGCGTTAAACGATAGCGCTTGTTGGGAGGCAACCCAATGAATGAATAAATTTTTGCTTTTTCCTTTCTGTTTTTGTGTGTTGACACAATTATTCCTCTGTTATGATTGTGTTTTTATGGTTTATTTAGTGTTTGTGCCAAGTAAAGCCTTTAGGATGATTCATGGGAAGAGTAGAAGTGATGCTGAATCTGGAACACAAACTTTGCGTCCAGTATATGAATTTTCATTTTTTACTGGAACGTTATATTGAGCTGAAATTTTAACACAGTTTTTCCATACAAATCCTTTACGTTGTACTAATTTTTCAGAATTTGTACAGTTCCAGAAGTACGGGTAGAGTACAGATTACTACAGACTGTTCTGTCTGAAACAGATTATGTTTTCGTTGCATTGTGTGCTTGTTTTGATGAATATATGGTTTGTATTGGGGGGTATAAGCCATGGTAAAGTTAAAATACAGTAGGTATAATGCAATAACAAAATATGAATGGGTTTGCAACTGCACCTAAAGTAGTGATTTGCTTTCTTATACTAACGGATCTCACGAAGATTTTGTTGAGTTTTGTGTGATTGAAGTTTTCAAGTTTTGGGTGAGATCACGATGGCTGAAGGAATAAGGAGTAGCAAAAGCCTAAGCTTGGGGATGCTACCGCACCCCCAAGATATATCCAAAGATAAACAAGCAACTAAGCTTTGGGATGCCCCCGAGTGGCATCCCCTCTTTCTTCCAACGATCATCGGTATACTACTTGGAACTATATTTTTATTCGTCACATATCATGAGTTTTGCTTGGAGCGTCTTGTATCTTTTCTTTGTTTGCTTTTATCCTTGCTGCACACACCTACTTGAGAGAGCCAAAATATGCTATGATTTGTTAGAATTGCTCTTTATGCTTCACTTAAATCTATTTGAGCAAAGGAATTGCTCTAGTACTTCACTTATATCTTTTTGAGCACGGTGTGCTTGGAAACTTTTGTAGAAATACTCTCATGCTTCACTTAGATTAATTTGAGAGTTAGTAAATTTTGAAGAAATCCTCTCATGCTTCACTTATATTATTTTGAGAGATGAAACTTGTATGCTCATGTTCTTCACTTATATCCATGTGAGCTTATCAAAAAGCAATGGCAATATATGAAACTAGTCCCAAAGTGATAGATATTCAAGAAGGATATAATAAAAACTTTCATGAAGATCATTGGACAAATTAAACTTGATTCTTTGTAATACTTTTGAGACATGACAATAGTGATATGTGAGTTATGTTGATGAGTAATTATGCTTAGTAAGAATATTGGTGTTAAGGTTTGTGATTCCCTATGCAAGCACGAAAGTCAATAGTTGTGCTACGAAATTACATCCTACTTATGGTGCATTATTCAGTGTTAGTTATGCTTAATGCTCTCTTATGTTTCTTAGTTGGATGCTTCTCAACCTCATGCTAGCCTTCACTTGTACTAAGTAGAAATACTACTTGTGCATCCAAAATCCTTAAACCAAGTTTTGCCATATGAGTCCACTATACCTACCTATATACGGTATTTCCATGCCGTTCCAAGCAAATTTGTATGTGCCATCTCTAAACTTTCAAAATAAATTTTCCTTTTTGTGTGCTCGTACCGCTCATGAAACGGTAGGGGGTGACCGATATTTTTTCATGCTAGATGTGTTATTCTCAAGATGAGTGTTTATTCACTTGTCATTGAACAAGAGTATGGCGGGAATAGGGATTCCCAGTGCCAAAATGAAAAAGATAAAATATTTACTTTATGTTGTCAAATAATAAATTCCTTGGAAAGTGTTGGTATGGAAGGCAACCGTGGATACGGCCCGCCATGGAAAGTGGAAGTTTGGTGGAAAAAGGAATAAACTTTATTTTCTGTTTGGGAACCGCCTATGATGCATCTAGTGTGGAAAGATATTGAAATCTCTTAGTCGTTTTCGTTGACAGGAAAGGCATGCCACTCAAAATATTTTTTCTCTATCAATCTAAACACTTGAGCTCTGGCACTTCTACAAATCCCTACTTCCCTCTACGAAGGGCCTATCTATTTACTTTCTGCAATTTTTATTTTTCAAATTTGAGTCTCCATCTTCTCTTATAAAGCACCAACTAGGGGGCACTATGATCGTACTTGAGCATTAGGTGTAGCTAATATTTGAGTGTGTATTATGAATGGATCAATGATTGAGCATGATGAGCTAGGGATAACTTGCTTTAGCGTTGATATTTTGAAAGACATGGTTGCTTGTTGATATGCTTGAGTATTAAAGTTTTCATGTCAATACTAGACTATTGCTTTGAACCATATGAAAAGTCCAAATGTCCATGCTAGAAAAGACAAGAATGTGATGAACATGTTAGGCAGCATTCCACATCAAAAAAATCTGTTTTTATCATTTACCTACTCGAGGACGAGTAGGAATTAAGCTTGGGGATGCTAATACGTCTCCAACGTATCTATAATTTTTGCTTGTGCCGTGCTGTTATATTATCATTCTTGGATGTTTTACAATAATTTTATTTCAACTTTATATCATTTTTTGGGACTAACCTATTGACATAGTGCCAAAGTGTCAGTTACTGTTTTTGCTTGTTTTTTACTTCGCAGAAAATCAGTACCAAATGGAGAAAAAATGCTACGGGGATTTTTGTGGATTTTTTACGGACCAGAAGAAAGAAGATGTGCTAAAGAACATCAGAAGAGGGGGCCCAGGGTGGCCAGCACCCACAAGGGCGCACCAGAGGCCCCCTGGCGCGACCTGGTGGGTGCTGAGGCCCTCGGGCACCCCCTCAACCGACTATCATGCCTATAAATTCCCAGAAAATCCAAAAACCCTAGGGGAGTCGACGAAACACAATTCCAGCTGCCGCAAGTTCCAGAACCTCGAGATCCAATCTAGACACCATCACAGAGGGGTTCATCTTCATCATAGGTGCCTCTCCGATGATGCGTGAGTAGTCCACCATAGACCTACGGATCCGTAGGCAGTAGCTAGATGGCTTCCTCTATTTCTCTCTCTTATGATTCTCAATACAATGGTCTCTTGGAGATCTATTTGATGTAAACTTTTGAGGTGTGCTTGTTGGGATCTGATGAATTTTGAGTTCATGATGAGTTTCTATCCATGAATATTATTCGAGTCTTCTTTGATCTCTTATATGTATGATTGCTTATAGCCTCGTATTTTTTCTTCGAATCTTTGGTTTAGTTAGGCCAACTAGATCAATTTTTCTTGCCATGGGAAGAGGTGCTTTGTGATGGGTTCGATCTTGTGGTGTTCTTTCCCAGTGACAGAAAGGGCAGCAAGACACGCATGTATCGTTGCTATTAAGGATAACAAGATGGAGTCTATTCCTACATGAATAGATCTTGTCTACATCATGTCACCATTCTTATTGCATTACTCCATTTTTCCATGAAATTAATACACTAGATGCATGTTGAATAGCGGTCGATGTGTGGAGTAATAGTGGTAGATGCAGGTAGGAGTCGGTCTACTTATCTTGGACGTGATGCCTATATAATGATCATTGCTTTGGATATCGTCATGACTATTCGATTTTCTATCAATTGCCCAACAGTAATTTGTTCACCCACCGTGCGCTATACTCATGAGAGAAGCCACTAGTGAATCCTATGGCCCCGGGTCTACTTTTCCATCATATTGCTTTCCGATCTACGTTTTTGCAATCTTTGTTTTCAGATCTACAAAACCAAAAACCCAAAAATATATTGCTGCATATTTACTCTTTTCTTTTGTGTTCTTGCGAGATCTATCTCTCCAATCTATCATTACCTAATCTATCTTATTACTATAGAGAGCGTGACAACCTCTCTTTCGCGTCGGGTTGCAAGTATTTGTTGTTTGTGTGTAGGTGCTATTTACGTGGGTGCGTGATCTTCCACTACGGATTGATACCTTGGTTTGATAACTGAGGTTAATACTTACCGTCGTTGTGCTACATCATCCCTTCCTCTTTGGGGAAATACCAACGCAGTCTCAAGCCACGTCACCTGGGTATTTGATACTGGTTCGGTTGCTCACATTTGCAACTCAAAGCAGGAGCTGCGGAATAGACGGAGGCTGGCAAAGGACGAAGTGACGATGCACGTGGGAAATGGTTACAAGGTTGATGTGATCGCCGTCGGCACGCTCGCTCTTCGATTACCATCGGGATTAGTTATGAACCTGAATAATTGTTATTTAGTGCCCGCGTTAAGCATGAACATTATATCTGGATCTTGTTTATTGCGAGACGGTTACTCATTTAAATCAGAGAATAATTGTTTTTCTATTTATATGAGTAATAACCTTTATGGTCATGCACCCAATGTGAGGTGTTTATTCTTATTGTATCTCGATAGTGATGATACACATGTTCATAACATTGATGCCAAAAGATGTAGAGTTGATAATGATAGTACCACTTTCTTGTGGCACTGCCGCTTAGGTCATATTGGTGTAAAACACATGAAGAAGCTCCATGCTGATGGACTTTCGGAGTCACTTGATTTTGAATCGCTTGACACATGTGAACCATGGCTCATGGGCAAGATGACTAAGACCCCGTTCTCTAGAACAATGGAACGGGCAAGTGACTTGTTGGAAATCATACATACTGATGTGTGCAGTCCGATGAGCATTGAGGCACGCGGTGAATATCGTTACTTTCTCACCTTCACTGATGACTTAAGTAGATATGGGTATATTTACTTAATGAAACACAAGTCTGAAACGTTTGAAAAGTTCAAGCAATTTCAGAGTGAAGTTGAGAATCATCGTAACAAGAAGATTAAATTCCTACGATCTGATCGAAGAGGAGAATATCTGAGTTATGAGTTTGGCAGTCACTTAAGACAATGTGGAGTTGTTTCACAATTGACACCGCCTGGAACACCACAGCGAAATGGTGTGTTCGAACGTCGTAATCGAACCTTATTGGATATGGTGCGTTCTATGATGTCTCTTGCTGATTTGCCACTATCGTTTTGGGGTTATGCATTAGAGACAGCTGCATTCACTTTAAATAGGGCACCACCGAAATCCGTTGAGACGACGCCATATGAACTGTGGTTTGGCAAGAAACCAAAGTTGTCGTTTATTAAAAAGTTTGGGGATGTGATGCTTATGTCAAAAAGCTTCGGCGGAGAAATGCGTCTTCATAGGATAACCAAAAGAGACGGTTGGGTATACCTTCTATCTCAGATCCGAAGGCAAAGTGCTTGTCGCTAAGAACGGGTCATTTCTCAAGAAAGAGTTTCTCTCGAAAGAATTGAGTGGGAGGAAGATAGAACTTGATGAGGTTGTTGAACCTTTGTTTCAACCAGAGAGTAGCACAGCGCAGAAAGATGTTTCTGTGGAGCCTACATCAGTTGAAGAGGAAGTTAATGATGATGATCATGAAGCTTCGGATCAAGTTACTATCGAACCTCGTAGGTCGACAAGGGCACGCACTGCTCCTGAGTGGTACGGTAACCCTGTCTTAGATGTCATGTTGTTGGACAACGATGAACCTACGAGCTATGGAGAAGCGATGATGGGCCCGAATTCCAACAAATGGTTAGAGGCCATGAAATCCGAGATGGGATCCATGTATGAAAACAAAGTATGGACTTTGGAAGTATTACCTGAAGGGCGAAAGGCCATTCAGAACAAATGGATCTTTAAGAAGAAGACGGACGCGGACGGTAATGTCACCGTCTATAAAGCTCGACTTGTGGCAAAGGTTTTTTCACAAGTTCAAGGAGTTGACTACGCTGAGACCTTCTCACCCGTAGCGATGCTTAAGTCCGTCAGAATCATGTTAGCAATAGCTGCATTTTTCGATTATGAAATTTAGCAGATGGATGTCAAAACAGCGTTCCTTAACGGTTTCCTTAAGGAAGAGATGTATATGATAAAACCAGAAGGTTTTGTCGATCCAGAGAATGTTGACAAAGTTTATAAACTCCAGCGATCCATTTATGGACTGGTGCAAGCATCTCGGAGTTGGAATCTTTGCTTTGATGAGGTGATCAAAGCGTTCGGGTTTATACAAGTTTATGGAGAAGCTTGTATTTACAAGAAAGTGAGTGGGAGCTCTATAGCGTTTCTAAAATTATATGTGGATGACATATTGCTGATTGGAAACATTATAGAAATGTTGGAAAGCGTGAAGGAATATTTGAACAAGAGTTTTTCAATGAAGGACCTAGGAGAAGCTGCTTTCATATTAGGCGTCAAGATCTATAGAGATAGATCGTGACGCTTAATAGGACTTTCACAGAGCACATACCTTGACAAAATTTTGAAGAAGTTCAAAATGGACCAGTCCAAGAAAGGGTTCTTGCCTGTATCGCAAGGTGTCAAGTTGAGTAAGACTCAATGCCCAGTGACTGCAGAGGATAGAGAGAAGGTGAGTGTCATCCCCTATGCTTCAGCCATAGGCTCTATCATGTATGCAATGTTGTGCACCAGACCCGATGTCAGCCTTGCCACAAGTATGGCCAGAAGGTTTCAAAGTGATCCAGGAATGGAGCACTGGACGGCGGTCAAGAATATCCTTAAGTACCTAAAAAGGACTAAGGAAATGTTTCTCGTTTATGGAGGTGATCAAGAGCTCGTTGTAAAGGGTTACGTCGATGCAAGCTTTGACACTGATCTGGATGACTTAAGTCTCAAACCGGATACGTATACATTCTTAATGGGGGAGCGGTAAGCTGGTGCAGTTCCAAGGAGAGCGTGGTAGCTGATTCTACATGCGAAGCGGAGTACATCGCTGCCTCGGAGGCAGCGAAGGAAGGTGTCTGGATGAAGGAGTTCATGACAGATCTTGGAGTAGTGCCCAGTGCACTGAACCCAATGACTCTGTTCCGTGACAACACTGGTGCCATTGCTCTGGCCAAGGAACCAAGGTTTCACAAGAGGACCAGACACATAAAAAGACGCTTCAATTCCATCCGCGATTACATCAAGGAGGAGGACATAAATATTTGCAAAGTGCACACGGATCTGAATGTCGCGGACCCGTTGACTAAACCTCTTCCAAGGGCTAAACATGATCAACACCAGAACTGTATGGGTGTTAGATTCATTACAATGTAAATTACATAGTGATGTGAGCTAGATTATTGACTCTAGTGCAAGTGGGAGACTGTTGGAAATATGCCCTAGAGGCAATAATAAAGTGGTTATTATTATATTTCCTTGTTCATGATAATCGTTTATTGTCCATGCTATAATTGTATTTATTGGAAACTCAAATGCATGTGTGGATACATAGACAACACTATGTCCCTAGTATGCCTCTAGTAGACTAGCTCGTTGATCAAAAGATGGTCAAGGTTTCCTAGTCATAGACATGAGATGTCATTTGATAACGGGATCACATCATTAGGAGAATTATGTGATGGACAAGACCCAAACTATGAACATAGCATATGATCGTGTCAGTTTATTGCTATAGTTTTCTGCATGTCAAGTACATGTTCCTATGACCATGAGATCATGCAACTCACTGACACCGAAGGAATACCTTGTGTGTATCAAACGTCGCAACGTAACTAGGTGACTATAAAGATGCTCTACAGGTATCTCTGAGGGTGTCTGTTGAGTGGGCATGGATCAAGACTGGGATTTGTTACTCCGTGTGACGGAGAGGTATCTCAGGGCCCACTCGGTAATACAACATCACAATGAGCCTTGCAAGCAATGTGACTAAAGAGTTAGCCACGGGATCTTGTATTACGGAACGAGTAAAGAGACTTGCCGATAACGAGATTGAACTAGGTATAGAGATACCGACGATCGAACCTCGGGCAAGTAACATACCGAAGAACAAAGGGAACTGCATATGGAATTAACTGAATCCTTGACATAGAGGTTCAACCGATAAAGATCTTCGTAGAATATGTAGGAACAAATATGGGCATCCAGGTCCCGCTATTGGTTATTGACCGTAGAGGTGTCTCGGTCTTGTCTACATAGTTCTCGAACCCGCAGGGTCTGCACACTTAACGTTCGGTGACGTTTCGGTAGTATTGAGTTATGTATGTTGGTGACCGAAGGTTGTTCGGAGTCCCGGATGAGATCCCGGACATCACGAGGAGCTCCGGAATGGTCCGGAGGTAAAGATTGATATATAGGAAAGTGGTGTTTGAACTCCGGAAAAGTTTCGGGCATTTCCGGTAGTGTACCGGGAGTGACGAATGGGTTCCAGGGGTCCACCAAGTGGGGCCCAGTCACCCCAAGGGGCCAGATGGGCCTTAGAGGTGGCACACCAGCCCCTAGTGGGATGGGCGGCCAGCCCTTATGGGCCTATGCGCAGGAAATAGGAGAGGGGGAGGAGTCCTAGTAGGAGGAGGGCTCCTCCCGCGCCCACCTCCTAATTGGAGGGGGACTCCTCCTCCTCCCTGGTTCGGCCGACCCTAGGGGGAAACCCTAGGGCGCTAGCCCCTCCCCTCGCTCCTATATATATTGGAGGGGAGAGAGGGCAGCCGCACTCCAAACCACGGTGCAGCCCTCTCTCCCCCCGTCTAGACCGTTTTTCCTCTAGATTGTTTCGGCGGTGCTTGGCGAAGCCCTGCCGGATCAGCTCCACCACCATCGTCACCACGCCGTCGTACTGCCGGAGTACTCATCTACCTCTCCGCCCCCTCTTGCTGGATCAAGAAGGCGGACATCGTCATCGAGTTGTACGTGTGCTGAACGCGGAGGTGCCATCCGTTCGATGATAGATCGGGACGGATCGTGATTGGATCGTGGGACGGCTTGCGATTTGGATCGCGAAGACGTTCGACTACATCAACCGCATTTCTTAATGCTTCCCTCTTAGCGATCTACAAGGTTATGTAGATCCACTCTCCCTCTCGTAGATGCTCATCACCATGGATAGATCTTGCGTGTGCGTAGGAAATTTTTTGTTTCCCATGCAACGTTCCCCAACGGACGACACTCTTTTAGATGTCTCCATCGAAGGCTCCGGGTGTGGACGGATTCACGGTGGTTTTTTTGCTGAGGCATTGGGATATTATTCAAGGTGACTTGGTGTCGTCTGTTCTTGATTTTGTGAATGGGGGTGAGCTTCCTGTTGGATTCAATGACACATCCATCACGCTTATTCCAAAGGTGCGAAATCCCCAATCCATTACACAGTACCATCCCATATCTTTGTGTCCAGTGCCATATAAAATTGGTGCAAAAATGATTACTAACCGTCTTAAAGAGTTAATGGATACAGTTGTGGGAGAGGAGCAAAGTGCTTTTGTCCCGGGTCGCCTGATCACTGATAATGTGTTGGTGGCATTTGAGAGTCTTCATGCTATGCGTCGGAGAAAGAAATGGAGGAATTATTCGTGTGCAGTTAAGCTAGACATGATGAAGGCCTATGACCGAGTTGAGTGGCATTATCTGGAGGTGATCATGTTGAAACTTGGCTTCAGTGCAAATTTTGTGTGCCTGATCATTAAGTGTGTCTCTTCCGTCAGATACACCGTTCGGGTTAATGGCGAGTTGCTGCCTTTTTTCACACCCTCGAGGGGATTTCGGCAAGGGGACCCAGTGTCTCCATTCTTATTTCTCCTTTGTGCGGAAGGGCTCACGTCTCTACTAAAATATTATGGTGGAACTCATGTTGACAGAGGGATACGTGTATCGTTCCGAGCGCCATGGGTAAATCACCTTCTCTTTGCCGATGATTGTCTCATCTTCATCAGCGCGACAACGGAGAGTGTGGACAGACTGAATCAAATCTTGATCATCTATGACTTGTGCTCGGGGCAGGCAGTCAGCCGTTCTAAAAGTGCAGTGTTCTTTTCTCCTAATACGCCCTCTGATAGGAGAGCAACGGTCAAGCAAGTTCTTGGTATTCTGGTTGAAACGCTCAGCGAGAGATATTTGGGCCTCCCGACAGCGGTTGGCAAAATTACTAGCGGGACTTTTGATCATATTGGGGAGAGATCTCGAAGTAAAATGCATGGATGGGCTGAGCGGTTGCTAGCTTGTGTAGGAAGAGAGACTTTTATAAAATCAGTGGCTCAAGCCATACCAACTTTTAGCATGGGCTGCTTCCACTTGGCGAAGAAGGTATGTAAGAGCTTGACGTCTAGCATGGCTAAATTTTGGTGGAGTGGTTCCCTTGATAAGCGATCGTTGCACTGGATATCATGGGATAATCTCGCCAAAGTTGTCAGAATCGAGATTCTGAATCGGGTCGGAGCTCCGTTGGTAGGATCGTCAATCTTAGAATCATAACTACTAGGATCGTATAATCTTAGATTCTACGAGAAAAATCGTGGAATCGGAGGGGCTAGTTTGGATCGTAAGGTCGTAAGATTCTAAGACTTGAGTCGCGATTCTGACAACTTTGAATCTCGCATCTCCAAAGATTAATGGTGGTATGGGTTTTCGGGACCTATAACTTTTTAACTTGGCACTACTTGGGAAGCATGGGTGGAGGTTCATCGTCAACCCAAACTCCCTATGTGCACGGGTCAAGAAGGGTCGTTACTACCCTGATGGCGAGTTCATGGAGGCCACGGTGCCACGCTCGTCTTCGGCGGTGTGGCGGGCAATTGTGGCAGGCAGGGAAGCTCTACATGATGGGCTAGTTAAGCGTGTTGGATCCGGGAATTCTATCTCGGTTTGGGAGGATAGGTGGATTCCGGGGCTGTCAACTCTACGACCTACAGTCATGCCGGGTGGGACGACACTGGCTCTTGTGAGTGAATTGATCGATCATGAAAAGTGGACCTGGCGACGTGATCTGGTTAGGCATGTGTTCATTCCACCGGAGGCTGATGCTATACTTAACATACCACTACGTTTCGGTGGTGGTGATGATTTTCTTGCTTGGGCTCATGAAGTGAATGGCAACTACTCTGTCAAATTCCGTACCGTGCTCTCGTGACTCGTAAAGAGCGGGCAGCTCTAGAGGAAGGTACGGCTACAAACACCTCACAGAATGATGGACAGATATGGAAGCGACTATGGAAGCTCAATGTGTTGCCAAAAGTGCGCGTATTATGGCGGCGGGTTGTGAGACAAATACTACCAGATGAAAGCACTTTAAAGCGGAGAACTATACAAGAACTTGGTCGATGCAAGGTATGCTTGGCTATGGATGAGGATCTAATGCATGCCCTAGTGCATTGTTCGCATGCTAAAATGTTGGAAGAAGCGTATGCTTGGTTGGGGGTGAGCCGGCCGAGGTTACACCCAGGTACATGGACTAAAGATATACTATGTGACTCACAATTTACTGATGTTCAGCGGTCACAAATGATCATGGTTATGTGGGCGATTTGGCACTCAAAAAATAGAATTACCCATGACGGTGAGAAGCTTGACCCTGTATCGACCGTTCGGCGCATCAAGGCGGATTTGGCGGTCCTGGAAATACCCCAATCGTGTGCGACCATTCTCCCTGGGTACGGGTGGTCACCGCCGGCTCCAGGAGTGATAAAAATCAATACAGATGCAGCGATGAGTATGGACTCAAACAGATGTGGTGCAGGAGGGGTTGCTCGATCTGACACCTGTTTGCTGGGTTCTTGGAGTAAGCCCCATCATGGGGTGACTGATCCGTTTATTGGTGAGACGTTGGCGCTTCGTGATGGAGTTATTTTTGCCAATCTACGCGGCTTCTCACATGTGATTATGGAAACAGACTGCCTGGAGGTGGTGAACCTCTAGAAATCTCGCTACAACAATCGTTCTGTTGTGGCACCTTTACTTGTAGAAATTAGGGAGCTATCTGCTGTTTTTACTCCCTTTTGTATTCAACATGTAAACAAATCAGCCAACGTACCGGCCCATTTGTGTGCTAAGCATGCATGCTCACTTATGGTGACCGAGAGTTGGACTGATACTAGACCATCCTTCCTGCTCACCAGCCTGTTGGCTGATGGTGCGAGGAGCTGCTTTGTTGAACAAAGCTCCCAAGTTGGACTCTAGCGTTTTTTTTATCAGGTGCATATCCGTATTAGACATGAACACTTATTTTTTGCATCGATGGACTTTTAACTCATCGCTTTATATGCTAAAACGTGAGGGATGTATATACTATACGTACGACCTTCCAGCAAACCGCAGCCGTACTTTTCCAAAAAATAAAATGACACGGGATATGTACATAGTCGTATTTGATATGGACTCTAGCGTTTTTTTTATCAGGTACATATCCGTATTAGACATGAACACTTTTTTTGCATCGATGGACTTTTAACTCATTGCTTTTGCTAAAACGTGAGAGATGAATCACAGCCGTAGTTTTGACCTCTTTTTCTATTGTTATATCTGAGCCCGCTCGTTTTCTATCGTTTTAGTAATATAATACACCAAAAAGAAAGATTCTGTGGTATCCACTTTCTCCTCAGCTGGCCCGGTCAAGCGACCCCGAGCGACTATCCATGGAGGCTAGGCTTCTAGCCCCTCGGGCTCTCCCGCTGTGGTATCCACTTTCTCCTCAAAAAGAAAGATCACCGCCCCCAGCTGGCCCGGTCAAGCGACCCGGAGCGACTCATCCATGGACGCTAAGCTTCTAGCTCCTCGGGCTCTCCCGGAAACACTACTGTTCATAGTTCCTCACACGTATAATGCTTGGCTTGGACAATTTGGCGATGGAGCCCGAGCTCGATGGTATGCAAGAGCCCCCCTGCGCGCATGCGCATCAAGAGATGGAGCCCGAGCCCGATGGTATGCAAGAGCCCCCCTGCGCGCATGCGCATCAAGAGATGGAGCACGAGCCCGACGGTATGCAAGAGCCCCCGTGCGCGCATGCGCATCAAGAGATGGAGCCCGAGCCCGACGGTAGAGCGCCAATCAATTGGCCGGGCTAGTACCATTGGCAATGGCCGCGGAAATTCCTTTCGTCCTCGCAGCCGGCGCGGTATATATAGAGCAGGTGCCAAACAACTCGATTCATCCAGCGCCCCCTATCTCCATTGTAGTACTGAAGCTCTCGCACCATTCTGCTTACGCTCCTGCCTCCTGCTAGCCTGCTACTACGTCAATCACTTGCCTGAAGCTAGCTAGCCAGGCCTGCTCTAATGGAGAACCATGCCGCCGGCGCCATATTCACCGACCAAGACTGCGTGGACAAGCTTCGCAGCCTACCTCCGCAGCAGTACGAGTCGGTGATCAAGCACCTCGCCTCGAAGGCGCCATCAGAGCTAGAGCGCCTGCCGTTCTTCGTCGGGGCGGGGCCGCCGTTGGTGTCACCTATAGTGACGCCCCATGGGAGCTGGAATGTGAGGAGTGTGAAGAAGCACATGGCGGTACGTGCTGCCGGGGCCATGGAGTCTCATCGCAGGTACATCGGGGTGAAGACGATACTAGAGTTCGTGTCGGGCGCCAAGGGCAAGGACTCCAAGCACGGCGGGAAGAAGAGGGGCCTGGACCTGGACGACACCATGGCGGACTGCTGGTTCATGATCCAGTACCACAGCCTGCGGGAGGAAGGCCATGCGGAAGATATCAAGTTCGTTATCGAGGTAACATGCAAGTGAATCTAGCTAGAATTTAAGTTCGATCGTCATATTTATTAAGTTGATATATATATGTTGGCTTTGTTACTATTAGTTATTCGTTAATTAAACATGTTTACAAATATGAAATATGCATTTGCACTTGTCCACATATACCATCTCTTTATTAATGTATTCATGCCTTTAACAACTGCAGGAAGAAACTAGTCTGTGCAGGGTCGTCCACATAGGAAAGATTTTACGAGATATCAATAGGCAGTTAAACATCTCTGGGTCTCAAGAACAAAGTAAGGCAATCCGATCTTTTTGTTGGTTCTAGTAGTAACACACAGTACGTGGACGGGGAGGGAGTACTGTTTTACTTTAATAATGTAGAAGTGCATGCTCTAGCCAATGCAACCAAAAGACCGATCTGATGGAAGAGACTAGGCAACACATTTATACGTCAACACTCCCCCTCACGTGTGGCCCCCTCAGGCCTAAACGTGGACCGAAAGTGGGCTGCAATTTAATTGCGCCAGCCGGGTCTTGAACTCAAGACCTCTTGGCTCTGATACCATGTAGAAGTGCATGCTCTAGCCAATGCAACCAAAAGACCGATCTGATGGAAGAGACTAGGCAACACATTTATACGTCAACATGTTGAAAGGGAGAGATGGATTTGGTGGAATAGTTGTTGTATTGCTTGAGCCTCGTGGACATATATATAGGAGTACATGATCAACTTGGAGTACAAGACAAGGCAGGACAAATCCTAGTCTATCTCATATTTCCTAATAATCAATATACTCAACATCCCCCCGCAGTCACAACGGTAGCGACGCAGACGGTGAGACTGGAGAAGAATCCGAAGGTAAGCCGACAGACATCCCCCCACAGTCGTAACGGTCGATGCATCGCGGAAGTTGTGGCTGGAGTGGAAACCGACGAGGTTGCTCAAGCAAGGCGGTAGCCTTTGTGCCGTTTGTCGAAGTAGCCGAGAGCGTAGGGTGGTGTAGCCGTGGTCGAGGTAGCCGTGCAAATAATGCTGTGGTCGATGTCGAGTCGGGGTAGCCGGTGTCAAGGAAGTCGTCGAGGAGCCGCGGGCGCAAGGAGGCGCCGAGTTAGTTATGGGCGCAGTGGTGTCGAAGTAGTGGTGCGCCGAGAAGAAGACGAAGTTGAGACGCGTCGCGCCGGGATTGCCAAGTCCGGGGACATGTCGTGGACGAAGGCACGCATCGGTGTTGCCAGCACCGGGCATGCGTAGACGGACGAAGTCGATGTTGGCGATGCGTCGCTCCAGGCTTGCCAGACCTGGGAACACATCGGGGACGAAGGCACGCGTCGGTGTTGCCAGCACCGGGCATGCGTAGACGGGGACCTGCACACAACTTGTACGCCATGTCGAGGAGGCTAGCAGAGAAGGACTCAACGACGGTTGCGGCGCAAATCGGCGGGGGGCCGATGTCGCCCGCGGTGGTCGGAGTAGATGAAGTGGTCGGGGTAGACGACGGCGACGCTGGCGATGAGCTGGTGCTGGACGAAGACGAAGGGGTTGGACGGGCGGCGCGGCTCGGGTGGGCGAGTGACAGCGCCGCCGAAGAGGCGCGGCGTGGCTCGGGTGAACGAGCCGCAGCGACGCCGAAGAGTAGCGGCGGCGGCGGCCTGATGGCGGCGGCGGCGGCTGGTTAGGAGCGCAGCGGCGATGCTCGAAGGAGGCGTGGAAGAACCCAACAGCATGACAAAGACCGACGCGGACGATGGCGTTCCCGCGCCGAGGAAGGCGGCGCGGCACATACCAGAGGAAGTCGACGCGTGGGGACAGCGGAGTGGACCGCGCGCCGCGGCGCTACGCCCCGATGGGGCGACGAAGCTGCAGCGCGCGGGTCGGGGCGACGGCGGGAAGACCTCGGGCGGCGGCATTGACCGCGTGCCGCTGCGCGATCGCCCGAAGGGACGACACAGCGGCAGCACGCGAGTCGGTGCAGCCACGGAGACGGCCTCGGGCGGCGGCGGAGACCGCGTGCCACGCTCGCTACGGCCCGATGGGCGATGCAGCGGCAGCGCGAGGGTCGGTGCGGCCACGGGGACGACCTGGAGCGGACGGCCTCGGGGCGGCAGTAGACCGCGGGCTGCGACACTACGTCCCGAAGGGGCGACGCAGCGGTAGCGCGCGGGTTGGTGCAGCCGCGGGGAGAGCCACGGGGCGGCGGCGCTGCGGCCCGACGGGGCGACACAGCGGCAGTCCGGTGCTCGATCGGTGGATGGGCGCGCTATACTTGGGACAGTCTTCACGGGACCTGCGGAGGCGCGCGCAACCGACGGGCCAGGTCGGTCGCTCGGCGTAGATGAGGCGGATCGCGGCAGCGAGCGGGTGATCAATCCGATCGCGCGCGATGTCGTGGACGTCGCTCGGTGGAGGCGGGGTGGCGGCCGGAGCCGGCAGCCGGCCCGACGCAGCTGGCCCGAAGCAGCCGGCGCGACACAGGCGGCCCGACAGCCGGCCCGAAGCGGCCGGCGTGAGGTAGCCGACAAGGCCGGCGCGAGGCAGCCGGCCCGAGGCAGCCGGTGCGCGACCGGACGAGGCGACGGTGAAGATCGACGGGCAGGCCGGCGCGCGAACGACGGCTATGATGGGCCGCCGCATTGCGCGAGGCCGTCGGGTCAGGGCGGTGCAGGAGTCCCAATCGGAGCAGGGCGATGACGGCCGGCATAGATCGACGGGCGTGCCGGCGCGCGAACGGCGGCGTTGAGGGGCCGCCGGGTTGCGCGAGGCCGCCGGGTCGAGTGTAGAGGCCGGGTCGCGCCGATGTCGAAGTAGAGGCGCGGTGGTCGACGGCGGCGGCGGGCGACGCAAACCGATCTTAGATCGGAAAACCAAAAAGAAAACACCGATCAAGGTGACCGGCGGAAGAGAGAAACCCCGGATCAAGAGATCAGGGAAAAGACTCTCTAGGGCAGCCGGTCAACACGACCGGCGGACGAACCCTAGGTACGGGCGGCGCGGCCCCCGGTTGCGGTCATGTAGACCGACCGCCCCGGGGGCGACGCGCGGTGCGGAAGCGGTGGGCGGCGGCTAGGTCTAGGAACTTGCGGCAGATACCATGTTGAAAGGGAGAGAGGGATTTGGTGGAATAGTTGTTGTATTGCTTGAGCTTCGTGGGCATATATATAGGAGTACATGATCAACTTGGAGTACAAGACAAGGCAAGACAAATCCTAATCTATCTCATATTTCCTAATAATCAATATACTCAACAAATAACCTTGCTAATTTGGTTTTTAACATGCACATACGTACAGTGGCTTGCGACACAGAAGGACAATACCTAATGGAGCTGGACATGTACAGTGATTTCGAAAATGCCCTGAATGGTTCCGAAGATCCCAGTCGACGTAAGCTGGAGACATCTCAAGCCGAAGAAGACGCAATGAAGCTTTTTGAAGATCTTTACAGCCAGTATCGCTTGAGCTCGGGTTGTGAAGAAGAACGTAAGGGAATCTGAAATCTCATGCCCAATTTTTTTTCGACATTTTGTAGTCCCTCTCTAAAGAAATATAAGACCATTTAGGTTACTAATATAGTGATCCAAATGACCTTATAACTTTTTTTATAGAGGGACTGCTAGCTATTAGTAACACAGTGGCGATCAGAGGGAGTGATTTACCTTGCTAATTGGTTTTTTAACACCTGCGTGCAGTGGCACCCAAATCAGGTGATGACGCGCCGCCTGCACGATCCCCAGCCGACCGCAAATCGGAAGTATGGAAGTACTTTGGCAAGATACAGCAGAAACAAAGAAACAACGTAGATCTTCACTTCGCCGCCTGCCACGAATGCGGCGAAATGGTCAAGGCTGACCCCAAGAAGGACGGCACAAATAGTCTATGGAGGCACCGACACGCCCATCTGAAGAAAAATGCACAGGGAGGGCAAAAGAAGAAGAGTGGGTTTACCACTCCAGGGGTACTCCTCCCCTAGGCTGCCAGCTCATTGATGGAAGGCAAGCAAAACAGGAGTATCTATCTAGCCATCTATCTATCTATCCACCTATCTATCAAGTAATACGTAATTAATAAGGTTGATGCCATATATACCCACTGTTGTTGTCTATTTACTACCTCTGTAATAGTGGTCTAAAACGTCTTATATTATTTTACAGAGGGAGTACTTCTTTATATATACAATACAAGAGAAAGGTTTGTGATAGCTGGCCGTACGTGTTAGTATGGGAGTAGCTCAATTAATGTACTTGTTCCGGTTGTTTCCGTACACACACTGTATAAACTCCCTCCATTCGTAAATACAAGTCTTTTTAAAGATTTCATTATTGGACTACATACAGGGAGGGGCGTTTTGGCTCCCGGGTCCAGTTGATCTTGCTATCTGCACCGTCCAGATGAGCGTTGTGATCTGTGCGTCACATTATTTATTGGCTATACGGGACAGCAAAAAATAGAGAAAACAAAGTGGCAGGCGCGTTGTACGCATGGTGTCAGGGGACGGGAGCAAACGGATGCGGACGGCACAGTTGACTGCTGTTAGGGTGGTGGCATTTGTACCAGGTGTACAGTGTTTTGGTTGGATGGTACAGTTGTCATATGGACCCACAAATCAGACTATGACTGTTAGCGTGGGGGCATATGGACCCACAAATAGACCATGGAAAATGAATGCGTCCCCATCTACCAGCTCGTCCTGATTGCTGTCAGTGTATATATCCTTGACTGCTTCTGAAATAGATTTTTTTTCAAAACTGGCACTGTATTTAGAGCAAATTCGAAAACTAGCATTGCTAACATGTATATATATCAAAAATAGCACCCCGTCGGTCTGCCGTAGGCCGAAGAGTGACTTTTCGGCCTGGAAAAAACCGAAGAGACCATTTCGGCTTCCTGTGGGCCGAAGAGGGGCGCTGCTGGGCCGAAGACCTGTCTTCGGTCAGCAGTAAGCCGAAGAGGCCTTTTCGGCTTCCTGTTGGCCGAAGAATGCATACTCTTTACGTTAAACGTTGACCGAAGTTGCATGGAGCACTTTTCGGCCTGCACCTGACCGAAGACTATTTTTTTTCAAAAAAATGCATTATAATTGCTGCACAACCATTCCCTCTCTTTGACATGCCAACTTTGTACTTTCCCGCAACCATTTCCCGACAATATATCTCATCATTTTCTTTCCCGCCATTTTCCTTCCCGCCATTCTCTCCCGGCATTCTCTCCCGCCATTCTCTCTCCCGCCATTCTCTCCCACCATTTTCTTTCCCACCCTTCTTTCCCGCCATTCCCTCCCGCCATTCTCTTTCCCGCCATTCTCTCCCGCCATTTTCTTTCCCGCCATTCTCTCCCGCCATCTTCTCTTCTCAACCTATAAAACCCCCTCCGCACTAAGGTGGGTGAGCAGGCAAGTGTAGTCTCGTGAAGATGTCCGGTTATCCTTTCGATCGTAGTTGTTTTCACCCTCGTATGTCCAAAACTCTTCTTAGTTTAGCCGCCAATTTCAAGATAGACAACAGGATAGTTCCATGGGACGAACTCCTCGGTAGTGACATCTTCATGAATGAGTTGGCTCACCAGTTAAGTAGGAGCGGGTGGCCTGCAAGGACCTTTGAGGAGATACGGAAAGAACTTCTCAGGTTGCATGGTAGGTGGAAAAAAGTACAATATAAGATTGAAGCTTTTCAAAGGGCTGCAGTAGAAGATACTTGGTTATGGAGTCAAGACAGTGAGGACGAAGACGATCTTTTCAAGCCGAGCACCAAGCCCAAGATACCCGCATCGTCGAAGTCCAAGAGTACCGCACCGTCGAAGGGCAAGAGTGCTGCATCAACGGAGGATGACGACGACGACTTCATGCCGAGCACCAAGGCCAAGAGACCCACATCGTCGAAGTCCAAGACTACCGCATCGTCCAAGGGTAAGAGTGCTGCATCAACGAAGGATGACGACGATGACTTCATGCCGAGCACCAAGGCCAAGAGACCCACATCGTCGAAGTCCAAGACTACCGCATCGTCCAAGGGTAAGAGTGCTGCATGAACGGAGGATGTCGACGATGACTTCATGTAGTTTGTGGGATGTATTTTTCAAGAATAGTCGTACCGTTTAATTCAGATGTACTTCTATCTTAATTATGACTCATACATAGATAATGGCTCATACATAGATAGTAACACATACATGAAGGATGTCTGATACATAGATAAGTCCTCACACATAAGAATAGTCTGAAACTAACATGGATGTCTCATACATATATAAACATATCACTGCTCGGTACTACGGCGACGAGTCTGGACCTTCCTCGGACGAGGACCGGAAAGCGATAAGCGCTGACGCGGTGGGTGAGCCTCACGGTGTCCACGACCGTACATAACCTCGCCTGTCACGGTCTGTGTCTCCTGCGTCGGTGGTGGTGGTGGAGTATGATGCAGCGGCTGAGAGAAGTCATACGTGTTTGCAGCGTGGTCATCGTCATCGCCGTAGCCGTCTAAGAGCGAATCATAACCACTAAGCATCGGCGACTGCACAACATGCGTGAACGGAGGCGGCTGGTTGCTGACTGTAGTAGTGAAGCACATGTAAAATTGAATTGCGAACGTACACTGCTTAAAAGAAAAACCAAAAGTAAAGTTACCTGGCCCCATTTGTTGATGCCATGCCGAGCTCCCTGGCTGTGAAGGAGATGGCTCTTGCCATGCCGAGCTCCCTGGCTATGAAGGAGGTGGCGCCGGTGAAGCCATGTGCCGTGAAGGACGTGGCGGACGAAGTGCTGGACGAGGAACCGCAACATCAGAAGATCTTCTACATGTCATTGCTGCGTAAATCCCTCGTAGCTTCTCATCAAAACGCTTCAACCACGAGAGGTGCTCTGGCTGTGGGATAGTTTCTCCGCTCTCAACCCGCCCCATTAAAGCGGAAACCTCATCTTGCGCTTCAACCATCAAGTCACTCTGTACATTGAATAGTTAGCCAATTGTAAATGTTCAGGTTATGACATGAGTACACATATTAGAACCATAATAGAGCAAGTTGGTTACGTACCGCGTGGTGTCTGGTTCCCATAATAGAGGAAGTTGGGTACATATCGCTGGTCAGAGGCGCTTCAATCTGATCAGGAGCAGCAGAAGGAACCAAGTAGATCCTCGTTGAATGCCTGTAACGCTGCAGATACAACCCGAACTTGTGCCAGTCAAAGGGTCGAACCTCATCCCAGATATTTGTTGGCGCAGTAGTCCATTCTAGAACATAAGGGCCAATGTCCTTAAGCCAGAAATCCATGGACTTGTTCCCTCCTACGCGGCTCAACCTGACATTGACATCCGGGTAACGTGGTAAGCAAAATTCTTAAAGTATCAAACTGACAACTAAATTAGAATTACTTACTTGTGCACGTGGTCCGGTATGTGTGGAATAACTGGAATTTCATCCTCCTGACATCGACCGAACTGTCTCATCACCCTATGAAGGGCCATCTCCTCCACCGTCACGTCGAACACCAATCTGGCCTTGGTCATCCAGTAGTGCCGATCTCTAGTGCACAAGTGAGATATTCCACTTGGATACCTAAATGTTATAGCCTGATGCGAGTAGGGCTCCCACATAACAACATCCTCGTGCAAAGCATCAAACTGCGCCCTGAAGGACGGGTAGCAGCTCT
The DNA here is from genome assembly GCA_039707655.1 of Elymus sibiricus. Classification (NCBI taxonomy): domain Eukaryota; kingdom Viridiplantae; phylum Streptophyta; class Magnoliopsida; order Poales; family Poaceae; genus Elymus; species Elymus sibiricus. The sequence continues at coordinate 33,484,900 of CM077671.1, forward strand.
TCACCTGATGACCGGCAAACTGTCTCTGTGCATAAACATTAGTAATAGTATTGCATGGCAAGAAATAATCTAATGAACTTCTCGGTAATACAAAATTACCTCTCTTCGCGTCCAAACAGATCCCACAGTTGGCAAGTCGCCGATAAGTGGCACATAAGCCCCTGCTATGTCCTCCGACCCAAACGGGTTTTCAACGCAGACATAGGGTCGTCCAATAGGGAACCTCTCATATGACCAGAGCTGCAACAATAGTGGACATCCAACCAGACCTGATCTGTGGGAGCTCAAAATGCAACCTTTGCACAGGCCTCTGTACGTAGCTGCCAACACAGCAGAACCCCAACTCCTCTGCGTAATGTCCCCTGGGCAACGAGCGTCAGCTATCTCTCGTGCAATGCTGATGAGGCGCGCATCGACAGTGGTCACGTGGTTCTCCGTGAACATAGTCTTGCCGAACAACCAAAGAAGATAGGCCTCTAGGGACCGATCAACCTGTGCCTCTGACAACTGAACTCCGGGGTATCCTAACAAGCGAATCTACATATAACAGAAACAATTGTATTATTCTATTTACTGAGGACAACTATAAAAACAATATTCGTTTAGCTGACCGAGAAGGTTACCTGAAACTGGCCCAACCACTTAAAACGAGGCCCGTGAGGATCGTTGTCTAAGCCCCTAGCAGTTGGCACCGCAGCTAGAAAACGGTTCTGCATCGTACCTAGCCAGCCAGGTTCTGCATGTAAAGGACCTATGGCAGCACCGGCCAACGGTAATCCCAACAAGTAAGACACATCCTGTAGAGTAGGCGCCATCTCTCCCCAGGGAAAGTGAAACGTATGTGTCTCCGGTCTCCATCTATCTACTAAGCAGGTAAGGAGTGACCTGTCGTAAGAGAAGCGTTTCGTTGGCCTCTTGCGTAGCTGCAATGGTTCACCAGTTTCATCCATTTCCGGATGATCAACCCACTCATCCAATGTACCCTCAACCAGCCGTGCCAAGGGTAGCAGTCCAGCCCACATTAACCTACAAAATAAAGAGAATGTACAGCAAACAGTTAGCGGGCATCATATATTACAAAATACGAATTAAAAAATTATAAGCACACAAACCTATCAACCCATGCAGGGTGTATCAGCCAGTTAGACTTTGGGGTGCGAGTGGTCAACACATCTAAGTTCTTGCCCGTTTGCATAAGTGCGGCCCGGTGTTTTTTTTGAATCGTATCTTTAAGCAACGCATACAAAGACATATCTGAAATTAAAACATAGTTCGACATATTAGAAAATAAAATATAGTCCAGACATATTACAAATAAAAACATAGTCCGACATATTACAAATTAAAACATAGTCCGACATATTACAAATTAAAACATAGTCCGACATATTACAAATTAAAATATAGTCCAGACATATTACAAATTAAAACATAGTCCGACATATTACAAATTAAAACATAGTCCGACATATTACAAATTAAAACATAGTCCGACTCATTATATAGCTTCTGAGTTATTTCTTCCTCGTCGTCCCCTTCGGCCTCGACTGCCTCGACCACGTCCGCCTCTTGCTCCTGTTGTCGCACTCGTCGATGTGGACGCACCGTCTTTGTTAAGGTCGGGACAATATTTCATCCTATGCCCATAATTCGCGCATAGCAAGCACTGTCTGGTTGCTCCACCAGCTTCAGATTGGTCCATATCATTACGGATGCGACGGACCTTACGTCTACCCCTACTGGTTCGCCGAAGATCAGGATCCGGGATGTATACTCTCTCATCATCGTTTACCTTGTTGAAATTGCCGACGACTCTAAACCCTGTCATCTCACCGGTCCATGTGTTGCGTACTGACTCTTTCAAATAGTATGGGGACACGAAGGAGATGGCATCCAACTTAATCTGGCCGCACGCAGCCAACACATGTGAGCAAGGAAGGTGCAACAACTGCGGTTTGTTGCATGTACACTCACACGTTGGATAAAATTCCGTTCCTATTTTTACCTCATGCGTCTTCACCTCATTTGACGTACCAAAACCATCGGTAGGTAGCTGAACCTCATACCTCCTTTCCTGATTACCTATGAGCCTGACAGTGTGCTTCTTTGCTTTCTCTATCTTCTTTGCCATGTACTCCATGACACGGCTACAATAAGGTGTCTTCGGATGATCTGCAATATGCTTCTTTGCTAACTCGTGCCTTTCTCTGAAATATCTCAAAGTGCCATGCAATACACCCTCCACAATAGCTGTGAGTAGCAATGCTCTATTCCCTCTAAGTACAAAGTTATACACCTCAGCAAGGTTGGTTGTCATGTGGCCATACCTAGCTCCATGGGTGTCATGCGGCAAAGACCAATTCACGGGAGGCTCTTTCTCTATCCACTCAGTAAAATCCTTTATTTCCCTGCGGTTCGGCCTCTTAGTGCCAGGAGGGTCAATTGCTGGCAAGTCACACAGAGCTACAGGCTGCTCTAGCTGCGCGATGACTATTGCTAATTTAGCCTGATCTTTTTCCATTGTCCGTCTGGCCTTAACCTGCTTCTTAGTAAACTCATCTAGTTTTGACCAAATAAAATTGTATTTGCATGCCTGGTTCTGCTTGCATAATTTTTTGAACAACTTCATCAACCGCTTGTTCTTGAACTGTGAGAAAATTTTTGCCCCAAGATGGCGCATGCACCACCGGCTCTGCAGGTCCTTCCATGGTGTTGATTGGTTCTCAGTTGGATTCCTCAGTGTCTTCACGGCCTTCAATATACCAGCATGTCTGTCATGAATGACACACACGTTCGGCCGGTCCTTCACGATGGCAATTTTCACTTGCCTCAAGAACCATATCCAGCTTGGAAAGTTCTCACCCTCCACGAATGCCATAGCAAGTGGGATGATTTGATTGTTCCCGTCAACACCAATAGCAGTAAGGATTTGCCCTCCGTACTGACCAGTCAGGAATGTGCCATCCACAAACATCACAGGAGGACAATGCCGGAAAGCTTCGATGCAAACAGAAAAAGAAAAGAATACTCTCTTCAACACCTTAAAATCTGGTATACTCGCCAATCTTGTGTGTTGTACGTTAACATAAGTGCCGGGATTCCTCTCCTTCAATACTAGAAGGAGCCGCACAACATTATCATATGAGTCGAAGAACGTCCCAAACCTTTCCTCCATAGCCTTCTGCTTAGCCCTCCAAGCCTTCCCGTAAGGAATGACATAATTCCATCTGACCTTCACTGCTGTCTGGATGTGTTTTGCTTCCATGTCTTTCTTCTGCACTATCTCAGTATACATGAGTTGCGCAATGAGAGTAGAAGACAGGTTCGGATGATTCACCAGAAGGTTTTTTCTCAGACAAGTATGTGGAACAACACCGGTGACAACCCAGTGGATGTTATACTTCGGCACGTGCCCGTGCACCTTCCTAGGACAACCTGTTTCAACACATTTCACTGTATAGTTTGTTTGATTTGATACGTGTGTCCGAAAAACCCTCTGCGTGGACATAGCCCACTTTACCACCGCATATTTCAATTTCTTCTTTGTATCATACATAGAACCTATCTGGACTTGGTTCAGATGATACTCCCATGGAGTCTCATGGCCATCATTGACCGTGAGACCGGTGGATAGGTCCTGATCCCATGCGGCAGGAATCGGTACCTCCACTTCATCCTCGGAATTTTCAGAATCCAGATCCTCAGCCAGTCCATCCTCGTCCTCTTCCTCCATCACCCTCTGCATTTCCTCCCCTTCCTCATCCCCATCAGCAAAACCAGAACCGGCTAATATTAGCGACCGACTACTCTGCCCAGTATCATTACCACACAAATTGTGTGGCACGTAATCTGGCTCTTCCTCGGGTTGGCTAGCATCCACATCCATTGGCTGTGACCCGGATAAATAAATCTCGTTAGCCACTTCACTGCCCTGCCCGGGTTCATTACCCCCCCCTCTGGTTGTTCGGTATTCTCCTCCTTCGCCACAGGTTGCACTAGGGCATATGGGTGGATTTTTCGGTCCCTGCAACGCCTTAACAGGGTCAACCACTGCTGGCTCCTATCTATTAGCATCAACTCCCACTTCACATTTTTACACGATTTGGTCTTCAAAGCTTGAATACTGACAGAACATACCCCAGGATCCAGCCCAAAACTAATTGTCAACCAGTACTTCAACTGTCTAATGTCCAGTCTGTCCGGGTCTGGAAGTGTCATGACACATTTTTTATACTCGCTAAGATCAACCCCGAACTCATTATATTGAACATTGCCAGGGCCATAGTAAACAGTCAAATTTACTGATTCAGACATTTTAACCTGTCAGACATTTTCATCATCTCATTATATGACTTAGCTACACTAACTAATAAACTGCCAAACTAAGAGATAATTTGTTATACCTTCGACGCGTGTGTCCGCTGCTTCTTGCTCCTCTCTTCAACTCAGCCGCACCGGCCACCTCCCGGGGTACTTGCACCACCGGACAACACCACCGCAACTCCGGCTAGCCCCCTAGCCGCACCTCCTCCTCACCACCAACTCCTCCCCAACCGCACCACCACCTCCTCCTCACCACCACCACCACTCCAACCGCACCACCACCTCCTCCTCACCACCACCACCACTTCACCATGGCTGCTCCTCCTCACTTCTAAGCAAAAAAAACTACCCCATGTGAAAAATATGACCGTACGGTGGAGGGGATGGCTACGATCTACTATTTCCGAGGCTGGGATGCGAAAATGAGTGGAAGACGGAAGAGATCGGCGCGGGGTGGCGAGATGAAACAGAGAGAATGGAGGGAGGAAGATGAGAACGAGAGAGAGAGGAAGAAGAAGGCAGGGTCGGCCTTATCCCCATGTCTTCGGTCGCTGGTAGGCCGAAGAGCCTCTTCGGTCTCTGGTAGGCCGAAGTATCCACTCTTCGGTCTCTGGTAGGCCGAAGATGGACTTTTCTGTCGGTGGCTCAGCTCTTCGGCCCAGCTGGCATCTCTTCGGCCCGCAGAAACACACTTCGGCTTTTGGTAGACCGAAAAATCCCTCTTCGGTCAACCACAGACCGACGGGGTGCTATTTTTGATATATACGTGTTAGCAATGCTAGTTTTCGAATTTCCTCTAAATACAGTGCCATTTTTGAAAAAAAATCTCTGAAATACAACTAGCATACTGCTGAACCACAGTGCAAAATAGCCTCGCTGCGCCCAAATGCAGTTTCAGGTCCCTTGATTAGTCTCTTACCAGGCTCCTGGTGGTGTTTTGCAAGCATGCTCAGATGCTGGCGCGATGAGAATAACTTTCTCCTGCCAGAAAACATGGGGCAACTTTCAGTCTTGTTAGTGGAAGAACATCAGGTTATTGTGTGGGCGCATTGTTACATATGAAAAAATGAACTACCTTCACAATCAGACAATTGAAGCCTGACACCGGTAAGTTTGGGAGCCTTTTGTGTCCGGTAAGGAGTTTCTGCACTACCCAGAATGGGGGTACTTACGCTTGTGATGACAGGATGCACTCTGCTTGTCGGTGATCAGTCGGTGTCCGTGTCTGAGGTCTGAGCGGACGGTCGGTCAATCCCCTGGCCAAATAACAGGTAACCATGCGCTTGTCTGTAAAGGTGACCATGTCATTCTGTATATTTTGACGTGCTGAGTGACATGGCGAATCGTGCGCGCGCATTCTACTTCCGCAATAGGATGGCGATGGGCTGGGACGTCTGACAATTCAATAATGTTAAAAAGGCACTGTGATTAGGTTGAGTCCATGTGAAGAGCAAACATGTAAGAAGTGTATGGGTAGAATGTCTTGTAACTCACAATCATCAGATATCGATTGGCAATGTAGTTAGTCCAGAGCAGATGGTTGCCTGGGCGGCAGGGTCTGCACATCAATCTGGGCACCATCAGGAGGAAGCTTCGTCGTATTTCTCTTAGGTACACTATGGTGGCTGCTGGTGCATGGCGGTGGCTTCCAAGAACGGGTCATTGACTTAGGTCGGTATGGGGCTCATCAGGGCGTGTACTCCTCGAGTAGCACATAGTGGATGGGTCTCTCAACTGGAATATGAGGAACAATGATATTTCTTAGTTCATCAACTAGCTTATTGCTGAAACATTCAGGCTGTAAAAATGGATGTTTTCGCATACCGGTGCTGATGCAAATGACGGCTCAGCTACTCCCAGGTTTGTTGCCATCGTAGCCATCCGGCACAAGCTCTCTTGGTCAAAATGCTTGACCCTAGGGAGCACACCATGTTTCTTGTTGAATATGCCCAGATCGAGGTTATCGAGGTATAATATCTATATAGAGGATAACAAATTTGTTTGATCAAATCGTAACAAAAACGAATGTGGGTTGTAGCGCACCTAAAGAAAAAAACAAAAAAACGTGTCAAACCTGCAGGAACAATGGCAGCCGGTAAGGTTCGCCGTTCTCACGCCATTCTCTATATCAATCTTGAGCTTGGTGACTGCATCGAGCAAGCACTGCAGCAACTAAATCGCACCAGTTGTGCTGCGCTATATCTTCGATGCTGGCTAGTGCACGCCAGAAGTCAATGCTATTGTAATCATGTTTGCAAGACGGTGCGAACATGTGACACATCACAAGAGGTATCTGAAAACATTCTTTCTCCAGCTTGCTTGAATCTTTAGTTATATTCCTCTTCAGGAAATCCTCGGCAGTACGCAGGTTGTGCGATGCTGCTTGGTCCATGCCAAGGGTTTTCTTTATGAAGCAAATCGACTCTTCATTGATGTTACCGTCTCGAAAACGCACATCTCTATTTCCACAAAGGATTCCAAACACCATAGCCACATCTGTTGGCCTGAAACGAAGCAGTTAGTTATCACTGAAGACAATTGCGCGGCAGCGAACATCCACCTTGCTCATGTTTCATGAACTAAGCTTGAGATTTAGCTTGTGAATCATTGGCAGTTCAAGCATTCCCCCCAAACATGTCTCTTTTACTAACCACCTTTTGTAGTCTGTGAATCTTTCCATGATAGAAACAACATGCCTGACAGAACTTATAGATGTTGAGTTTGAGGGAAGCGCATCAGATGAATTGCCTGGCGCCGAACCGTTACTAGCGGATGATTTCGGAGCTGCTGAATCAGGTGCTCGTCTCTGCCCATCGCAAAAATCAATGGAGCTACCCCCGGCGGGCATGATTGCTACAGAAAAAATTAAAAGAACCAGTGATTAAGAATGCTCACGGGTGGATCTATCTCTAACGCTACTGGTCGCATGGAGGGGGGTGCTGGTGAGGATTTTTTACCTTGAACTTGTGGCACGAAGACGACTACGGCCGCGGCGGCCGCCGAAGTAGAGGAGCAGCAGGCAGCCGATCTTGGGTTTGTGCGCGGGGCAAGGATAGATCCACCCGTGAACTGGTGTGTGGGAAGAATGTGCGGTGGGGGTGGCGGTGATGCGTCCGTTTGGACAGATCCGTCGGGATCCGTCTGGACTAGCACGCCGTTAGCTGGGGGTGTGCTTCCGTACATCTGAAACGTGGGCCAGTGCAGATCCTATTTAATCGGAATACGATAGCGAATACAAGCCTGTGTGGGAATCGTGAGGCAGAGGTGCGGTCCAGATTGCGGGAGCATCTGGACACGGGAGCCGAAACGGATTTCCGCTACATACAGATGTATATAAACATATTTTATAGTGTAGATTCACTTATTTTATTCAGTATGTAATCCCTATTAAATAGCAGTATGCAACCTTAGCCATGCATGATTGTCAAGTGGTTGGCCACGCTGATGTGCACTGCACTTAAGCCACTGACAATTGGCCACGCTGATGTGCCATGTAGGGAGGGAATACACCGGCGTACGGGAAATGTGATCGTATTTGAACGTCCACACACGCTTGATGACCAGAAATACGTATTTTACAAGTTTATGAAGTAAACTGACCGTCGCACCCAAGTTCTAAGACTTCAACTGTATATTTACCTCAAATGGTAATACAAAGCACTCAGCCTGCATCACAAGGTCTCTTGACGCCAGCCATATTCCGAAGTGCACTTTCATCTAAGTCTTCTGACTAGAGCAGAGGCGGTAGTACCTCCTGTCGGAACGTGCGGCGGTTTTGTTCTCTCCTATTTCCCATGTGGTGAGTGGTCTGCGGATGGGAGTGTCTAAACACGCTACACTTAGGGGTTGAAAACTATGGACTCCGCCCTAACTCCATCACTTGATCTCAGCATGACCCCCCCACCTGGTGACTTTAACCTTCTCCCCATGATTGCTCCGTAAGGGGATTCCGTAGTAGTGTGGCGTTCACTACTGGGTGTTTGCCCACGCTTTGAAAGCCTGAGAAGAGCAACAATTGTTTCAGGATTGTTGAGTATATGTGTTATGTGCATATTGTGTATTGGGCCCGCCTCCTAGTTCCTGTATAGTTGAGGTCCGTGGCCCACATTTGTACATCATATATACGTGCCTATGCACGAAGAGCAATACATCGTGCAATCATAATCTCATACATGGTATCCGAGTTTTAGGTTTTCCTTCTCGCTTCCGCCGTCGCCGCCGCCGCCGCCGCCGCGCGTCTCCTACGCGCCGCCGCCGCCGCCGCCGTCGCCATCCCGCTGCCGCCGCCGCCCGCGCGCCTCCCCGCGCCGGCCGCCGCCGCCGCCCCCAGCCGCCGCCTCTCGCGCGCCTTCCGCGCCGGCTGTCCCGCCCGCTTTGACTCACGTACGTAGCAAAGGACCAAGCAGCTGGATCGATTCCTTCGAGCTAGCTAGCTTGCACTATCCACGATACGTACGTGTGTACTAGGAGCCACCTGCATCGCCGGCCGCTGCTGCCTACCCGCGTCGTCCGGAGCCGCCATGTCGTCCGTCACCTCCTCCGCGTCCACCAACTCCAACCCGTTCGCCGACGCCAACCCTCCCGACGTCAACGACATCCGCAACCTCAACATCTTCGAGCGGGTGCCGGTTCGTCTCTCGCAGGCGGACTCCTCCTACTACACGTGGAAGACTTATTTTTCCCTCGTGTTCCGGGAGTATCACCTCATCGACCACGTGGACGGCACCGTCGACTCCAGCCTCGTCCCCGAGTTCCATGACTGGTCCACCATCGACACCACGATCATCCGCTGGTTCTTCCTCACCATCTCGCCGGACCTCTTCCAGACGGTCGTGGCGGACGGTGACGATGCCTGCGCCGTGTGGACCAAGCTGAACGGGCTCTTCACCGATAACCAGCTCCAGCGTCGCGTTTTTTTGTAGCAAGAGTTTTTTGGGTGTCACCAGGACAACACCTCCGTCGACGACTACTGTCGCCGCCTGAAGACTCTCGCTGACGAGCTCCGCGATATTGGCGCGTAGATCGATGATGACCTCCTTCTCAGCACGCTCACCGCCGGGCTCAACGAGGACTTCGGCAACGCCGCGGCGAACCTCAGCCTCATCCCCAACCCGTCCTTCGCCAAGTTCGTTGCGTACCTCCGCTTGGAGGAGCGGCGGATGAAGCAGGTGAAGGCGCGGGCCATCCACACCGCCCTCGCCGCCGGCACCACCCGCGGCGGCTCCTCGGCGCCTCCAGCTGCCCCGGCCACGCCCCCGCCGCAGCGCCACCCGGCGCCGTTCCCGGCGCCGCCGTCATACCCGGCCACCCAGCAGCCGGGGCTGCTCCCGCTGCCCTATGGGCCGCCCGCCCCTCCCGCCGACCGGCGCCGCGGGGGCCGGCGCGGTGGGGGCCGCCGCGGCAGTCAGCAGCAGCAGCCGCAGGGCGCCGGCCAGCCCCGTCAGTAGCAGCAGCAGTTCCAAGTGCCCCCTCCGTGGGCCTCCGGCTACAACCCGTGGACCGGTGTTGTTCATGCCTAGACCATGTCGGTCCCACGGGCTCCTGCACCGACCCTTCCCGTGCCGCGCCCGCCGGCGCATCAGGCGTACTACGCGGCTCCGCAGCCGTACGGAGGATACCCACTGCCGCAGCTGAGCGGCGCCTACGGTCTTCCTGCGGCCTCGCCGCCGCCCTCGCCGGCCCTGCCGCCGGCACCTTGGGATCCGGCGCTCCTCGCCGCGCTGCACACCGCGCCTACGCCAAACACCTACACTGGAGGCGGTGACTGGTACATGGACACCGGTGCTACGGCTCACATGTTTGCTCATCCTGGTAACCTTGCCTCTTTCACTCCTGTCTCCACCGACCGCCGTATCATTGTCGGCGACGGTTCCACCCTTCCCATCACACACGTCGGGCACGCTTCTTTTCCTTCTAATTCTACACCTTTATCCTTGTCTAACATACTTGTGTCTCCTGATCTTATTAAGAACCTTGTTTCTGTCAAATGTTTCACTCGTGAAAATCCTGTTACTGTTGAATTTGATGGCATTGGTTTTTGTGTCAAGGACGCTCGAACCAGGATGGTGCTCCACCGATGTGACAGCCCCGACGAGCTCTATCCGGTGCATCCGTCTTCTTCCACCACCACCGCACCGGTCGCTCTCTCCGTTAGCGTCGATCTCTGGCATGCTCGCTTGGGTCATCCCAACCCCGTCACACTTCGTCATATTCTTAGGAGTTTCAGTTTCAGTTGTAATAAGATTGAGGATCACACTTGTCATGCCTGTCGAGTCGGCAAACATGTTCGCCTGCCGTTTAATAATTCCACCACCATTGCTTCTTTTCCTTTCCAGTTGATTCATAGCGATGTGTGGACCTCTCCAGTTCCTAGTAATTCGGGCTATTTATATTATTTGGTCATTCTTGATGATTATTCTCCTTACGTGTGGACTTTTCCTTTGCGCAGAAAGTCGGATGCACTCTCCACCTTGACGGCTTTTTACTCCTATGTCCGCACGCAGTTTGGGCGTCCCATCCTTGCGTTTCAGACGGACAATGGAAAAGAGTTCGACAACCTCGCTTTCCGTACCTTTTTGTCGCATCATGGCACAGTTTTCCGCCTCACATGCCCGTACACTTCATAGCAGAACGGTCGAGCCGAACGCGTGCTTCGCACTCTGAACGACTGCGTTCGCACGCTCCTGTTTCATGCTCACGTGCCGCCTTGCTTCTGGCCGGACGCGCTTGCTACTGCATCCCTTCTCCTTAACCTTCGACCCTGCCGACCACGGTGGAATTTTGCACCTCATCACCTCCTGTTCGGTACGCCACCTTCTTATGATGGTTTGTGTATATTCGGGTGCCTTTGCTATCCTAGCACTGCCGACTCCGCTCCTCACAAGCTCGCACCTCGCTCTGTCGCTTGCATCTTCATCGGCTACCCCTCTAACTCCAAGGGATATCGGTGCTACGATCCCGTCTCCCACCGTGTGTTCACTTCCAGGCACGTTTACTTTGATGAGCATGTGTTTCCGTTTCACCAGGTACCCCCGACCGTTCCTCCCGCCACCGGTGACGTGGGCTCCTCGACGCCTCTCCCAGGGCGCTCGCGTGCCTCTCTTGGCCCGCCCCCTGGCTTTGAGGCGCGCCCCCCGCATGCGGCGCCTCCTACAGCCGTGGCGCTGGCGCCCCCAGCGCCCCCGACTTTGGCCCCCGCGGCCCCCTTGGCGCCCGCGGCCATCGCGCCCCCCCCCCGGCGGCCCCGGTGCCCGCGGCCTCCTCGGCGCCCCCGGCGGTGCCCACGGCTTCTCCGGCCCCCTCGGCGCCCCCGGCGCCCGCGGCCCCCCCGGTGCCTGTGGCCAGTCCGGTCACCCGTGCCCGTACGGGCGTGTTTTGCCCGAGCTCGCGCTACGCCTCGGATGACTACATCCATGTGGCGTCCACCTCTGAGCTGTCGCCGTTGCCGTCCTCCGTTCGAGCTGCTCTTCGTGACCCGCTCTGGATGGCTGCGATGCAAGAGGAGTTTGCCGCACTGCTGCGCAACCGGACGTGACAGCTTGTTCCCCGTCCCCGGCACGCCAACGTGATTACCGGGAAGTGGGTCTTTAAACACAAGCTCCGTCCTGATGGTACCCTTGATCGCTATAAAGCACGTTGGGTCGTTCGTGGCTTCCGACAGCGTGCTGACATCGACTTCACCGACACCTTCGCTCCGGTCGTCAAGCCCGGTACGATACGCACGGTTCTCCACCTTGCGGTCTCCCGTGCTTGGCCGGTGCACCAGATGGATGTCTCCAACGCCTTCCTCCATGGTCACCTCGAGGAGCAGGTGTTTTGCCAGCAGCCCACCGGGTTTGTTGACCCGGCGCTTCCCGACCACGTGTGCCTGCTTTCGCGGTCCTTGTACGGACTCAAGCAGGCTCCGCGCGCTTGGTACCAGCGCATCGCGGCGTTTCTCCACCAGCTTGGGTTCCGCTCTACCCGCTCGGACGCCTCGCTCTTCGTCTATCATCAGGGCTCTGAGACGGCCTACTTGCTGCTCTATGTCGACGACATCATCCTGACGGCATGTACGGCTGGTCTCCTCAGTCAGCTCACGGCTCGTCTTCGCGCTGAGTTCGCCATCAAGGACTTGGGTCCTTTGCACTACTTCCTCGGTGTCGAGGTGGTGCGCCGTCCGGATGGCTTCTTTCTTCATCAGCAGAAGTATGCTCACGAGCTCCTGGAGCGCGCCGGCATGCTTAACTGGAAGCCCGCCGCTACGCCTGTTGATACGAAGGCCAAGCTTTCTGCCACGGATGGTTCTCCTGCTTCGGATGCTGCTTTCTATCGGTCTATCATTGGTGCTCTCCAGTACCTCACTCTGACTCGACCGGAGATCCAGTATGCCGTGCAGCAGGTGTGTCTTCATATGCATGCTCCTCGAGACGTTCACTGGGCTGCCGTCAAGCGGATTCTCCGCTATATCTGTGGCACTATGGATCTTGGCGTCACGCTTCACGCCTCCGCCGACACCGCCCTCACCGCCTACTCCGATGCAGACTGGGCGGGCTGCCCTGACACTCGTCGCTCCACTTCGGGCTATTGTGTCTACCTTGGACCCTCACTTATCTCGTGGTCGTCCAAGCGGCAGCCTATGGTCTCTCATTCCAGTGCTGAGGCTGAATATCGTGCGGTGGCCAACGCAGTCGCCGAGTGTTCGTGGCTTCGCCACCTGCTTCAGGAGCTCTCTTGCCCTGTTGACCGTGCCACGGTGGTCTACTGCGACAACGTCTCGGCGGTCTACCTCTCCGCTAACCCGGTGCATCATCGACGGACCAAGCATATTGAGTTGGATATTCATTTTGTTCGGGAACAGGTGGCCCTTGGCCATATTCGTGTTTTACACGTCCCTACTTCCCAACAATTTGCCGATATCATGACCAAGGGCTTGCCTACGGCGTCATTTGAGGAGTTCCGTTCCAGTCTTTGCGTCAGCCGCGGTACCGCATCGACTGCGGGGGGTGTTGAGTATATGTATTATGTGCATATTGTGTATTGGGCCCGCCTCCTAGTTCCTGTATAGTTGAGGTCGTGGCCCACCTTTGTACATCATATATACGTGCCTATGCACGAAGAGCAATACATCGTGCAATCATAATCTCATACAAGGATCGTTGATGTCAAAGGTTGCTCGTGTTGTACAGCTGCCAGTTTCTCCATTCGGTGTGTGGATGTGTGGGATCGCCAGGTGATCTGGGTCCTTCTGGACTACAGGTGGGATGGGTCCCCTGATCAAAAAAAGAAAAAGTACAAAAGAGCACCCACTCCGGGAGTGTGGTACAATGGACGGGCCAGCATTCAACGGACCGGAAAACCTCTTTCACGAGCGACCGCCCCAACGAGTGATCATAATCTCTCTCCCTGAGATCTACTCTAAATCTTTCCGTCCCCCCTGATTTTAGCGTGGGCAGGTGAGATATTCTCTCCAATCCTCTCTCTACGGTTAAATCCCTCCTATCATCTCTCTCGCCTTCCTATTTGTATAAATATAAACTAAAATCAGTTATCGCAACCGGGACTAAGGAATTGGGATTAAAGGCCCCCATTTTTAGTCCTGGTTGTGTTACGAACCGGGACTAAAGGGGCTCCATGTGGCCTCGGTGGAGACCTCAAGTAGGAGCATCTTTAGTCCCGGTTGGTAACAACAAGCGTAACTAAAAGGCCGCCATGCGTCAGTCGCAGCAAAGCCCTGGGGTTTAGGTTTTTTTTGTTTGAGAGGGGGTTTAGCCGTAGCGTGGGTCGACCGGCGCTACTGGTAACTAAACTACCGGTAGCGTGTTTCCGTCAACGCACTACTGCTAACTATTAACGCGCTACTTGCTAGTATGGAAGAACAACATCCAACATCAGTACAAATTAGATGGATGCAAGGAGACCAAGTTGAATTACAGAAAAATACGATGTTACGATTCACAACATTGTATTTTCCCTAATTCAACTTGGTCTTGCATCCATCTAATTTGTACTAGTATATGTCATATAACAACTCATCATCATCTGAATCAACTCCTCGTCATTCTAGTTGTTATCATACTAGTTAAATAGCTCTTCATCATTCTAGGTAAAATAACATAAAAAAGGTGAACTCCTCATCATTCTGGTTGTTATCATACTAGCAAGTGACCAAGTTATAACAAGTTAGAAACACTAACTACTGCTCTCTCTTAGGTAAAAAAAGCATAAAAAAGGTGAACTCTTGTATCTAGCCATTGAAGAATACAGATCAACCTGTCTCCAACTTGTGGGATGCGCAAGTACTCGTCTACAATTAGTAGCATGGATGCTTTTATTGCATTTCTCCGTCCTTTGATTTTCAAAGTTTCTTCACTTTCAGATATCATGTATTTATCACGATAACTAGTCCGGAATGGCCGTAAGCTAACCATATGCAAATCACCTTTGATAAAAATCACTTTAGGCACGGTCTCTGGCGGGAGTACTTGTTGAAGAACATAAGTAATAATAATATAGTTAGCAAACTAGTTTTGCTTAAAAGGAATGTATGAAAAAGATGTACTAGTGACACAATAGTAAAACAATTCTTATAAGGTAGTTTGAAGTGATGTTATAATGGTTCAACTTGTGCACTAGTGGCACATATCCAAGATAACTGTTGCCAATCCTATAATTGTTCTTCTTATATTCCTTAACATCGTGAATAAATGAGATTAGATGATTTTTCTCCAACCAAGTAAGCTCGGAGTCATAACTGTAGTAGGTCCGATCTATTATCTGCCATGTAGTTCTTGTAGCAGAGAAATAAGCTGATAATTAAAAATAAAGAAATTTAGTCGGGTTGAGTACCAGATACTTTTCAATAATCAATATAAATTACCTAACAAATCTGTTGACAAACTCACCTGGAGGTAGAACTGGAATCAAGTCATCCGCATGCATCCAAATTGCCATATTATTATCACGAACAACGTCATTACCAAGATCGAAGGTAATGTTTATGTCCTCATCCAGCCCATACGCCTTGCAAAATGCTCTCCAATTAGAAGAACCAAAATATGTGTGATCTTCTTCATTTTTTACCTTAACAACAAAAGTGTAATGCTCCGTTCTTAGGTCAGATATCTTAGCCTCTGTACTATCATTCTTTTTGAAATGGAACTTGTCCAAGACAGCGAATCTTGCATGGCAAGGAACGCACTAGTCGAATTATACAAAAGAAAATTAAAGGTTAATTAAAGCAAAAAAACATACGTCATGCTTCATTAACAAGAAATACATGCTGTCTTTACATACCGTAATAATTTCAAAGTCGTCATGTAGCTTGACGGTGAAGGATGTACCGTTGTCTAGGTGAGGATAACAGTCGCATATACCCCTGTCATCGTAGCACAAAGGGCACTCAGGGTCCTCCCCTCGTCATCAGACGACATCGACATTTCTTGTGTTCATGATTCTAAGATTAAAAATCAACAGCAACGATTTTTCTTAATGCTCATTCATTCTAAGATTAACAATTTAGTGTTTCAATTAAAATGCTCATCGGTCTGAGGGGCGAGGGATGGCGAGGAGGATTTTTTTAGCAAGATCATCATATAATATCACTAATACATATAATATCACCGGCAATCGTCAGGGTCTCTTCATGTAATATTATCATATAATATCACTAATACATCTCGAATAATCAAGTTAATGCATCATCGAATATTATCGAATATTATCACAAATACATCTCGAATATTATCATATAATCTCACTAATACAGCTCGAATATTATGGAATAATCCAGTTCACTCGCGGTTCCTGAGCCGCGGGCGGTGGACACCCAAAGAGAAGGAACCATCACATGATCATAGCTCGGGTGATATCCCTAAAGATTCTGCCAGGTATTGGAGAACCTGACGTCCAACGTAACCATGTAGCGACGGAAGTGCTCGTCCTCCTCCCTGACACGGCGACGTACCACCTCATCGGGGGCCGGCTCCCTGCGCACCGATAGTGGCCCACGCGACCGCCACCAAAGAAGCTCCGGGTTGACGACGAGACCCCGATTTCTCACCAAGTTGCCCATCCTGGAAGGTAGCACCTCCCAGTGCCAGCCCTGCAGAGCCCAGTCCCGAACATGGCGCCTCTCAAACTGGTTGTCGCCGCCGAGTCGACGACGAGGATGCGGGACGGGCATCGTCGCCTTTAGATAAAAACATCCTTGGTTACTTGTAGAAATTTTTTCAGATTTTTGTTAAACTAAAAAATTTGAATTTTGATTTTTTTGAAAAAAGGGCCTTCATGGAGGCCGATAGCCAAATTGTTGTAGCTGTTTGATCCACTAACATCCGTCTAATTAATGCATTACAATCATATATCATGCAACATGCATTAGTACATTCTAAGTAGGATTTAAATCACGGTGCTTTTATATCAACATGCATAAGAAAAAGCCCACCACAACATGCAACCATGCATAGGAGAAACCACCTCAACATGCATGAGAATTTCCATTCTATTATGCTAGATATTTTACAACTATAAATAATCAAATCACATTAAAATGTATTGCAAAACCATTCCGCAACAATGTGCAGGTTACCATCTAGTATACCTAAATAGGTGATCCCACTAAACTCTAGTTCTCTTAACATGCAACTAGCTACGCCAACAATTCCGGGGTCGGAGCGGCCTGAGCACGGGCGGTGGTGACCGTGGGGGGTGGGGGGTGGGGGTGGGGGTGGGGATAGGAGGAGAGGGGAATGGCAGCTGCAAGCTTCGGCCCGCGGTGACCAACGAGGGAGAGGGGTTGGGAGAAGGAGCTCGCGGCGACGAGGAGCGGGGGCGGCGATGCTCGGGGAGGAGGGCGAGGAGGTCCGGCGATGGTCAGCGTGCTCGGAGACGGATCGGAGGCAACGGCGATCTCCGGCAGCCTGGCGGCGTCGTGGTGTGGGGGTTCGGCGCGGCGTCGGGGAAGGGAGTGTAGAGGAAGATTGGGGGGAAGTGAGAAGGCGCGGTTAAATACCCCATTCTTTAGTCCTGGTTGGTGGCACAAACCGGGACTAAAGGCCTACCTTTAGTCCCGGTCGGAGCCACCAACCGGGACTAAAGCTAAATTTCAGCAGCCCTAAGGGCGCGAAAGCTTAGGCCTTTAGTCCCGGTAGGTGGCTCGGTCCGGGACTAAAGGTAGGCCTTTAGTCCCGGTTTTGGGCCCCAACCGGGACTAACACTATTTTTCCTATTTTTGGTTTTAGACCATTTTAGGATATTTTTGTGTTAGTTTTCTTTTAAACAGATTCAAAAACAGTAGCATTATAAAAAGTTTTTAAGAAAAAATACTTTCTATTAACTTTACTTTAGATCAAAAACAATTTGTATTTTTAGTTGAATTTTTTTATTTCATTCTAAGTTAACATTATTTTGATCATAAATAGAGTTTTATAAAAGCTTTTTAGTTGATTCTTTTTGCTATTGAAGAATATTATAAATTAATTTTTGTCAATTTGTATTATACATACTCATGATGTGGGTTTGTACTCCTAATGTAAGATAATATAAAGGTGCCTCGATGTTCATGAGATATGCCAAAACAATAGACTATTCTCATAGGATTCTCTGATTTCTCAGCCCTCAACATATCATCAACTTTCCCTTTTAACCCTTTCATGAATTTGCAATAAGAGAGCATGCTTTTCAGGTGGCCTACCAGTGGATCCACATAGCTGTCTATTATGCATATTTGTACAAGGAAAGAAACATATATTTATCAAAAATTAAAACAGATGCCAATCTTGCCAGTTAATACATCGGCTTCATGTAACTTCATCGTCTTCACTTTTTCTTCGCGTGTGTCCCTTTCTTATTGCGCCGTAACCATGGATAATCTTTATCATTTAACAGGATGCTTGGGTCAGCCTTCACTGTGAAGGGAGAAATTTCATCAAACTTTTCATAATCTTCTGACTTGTTTGTCTTGTCCTCCACTCCCACGATGTTTCTTTTCCCTGAAAGAACTATGTGGCGCTTTGGCTCATCGTATGATGTATTCGCTTCCTTGTCTTTTCTTTTCCTCGGTTTGGTAGACATATCCTTCGCATAGAAAACATGAGCCACATTGATACGTCTCCATCGTATCTACTTTTCCTAACGCTTTTTGTTCTTGTTTTGGACTCTAATTTGCATGATTTGAATAAACTAACCCGGACGGACACTGTTTTCAGTAGAACTACCATGGTGTTGTTTTTGTGCAGAAATAAAAGTTCTCGGAATGGAACGAAACTTTTTGGAGAATTATTTTGGAATATATGAGGAATATTGGAGCCAGAAGCCACCATAGAAGGGCCCAGGGTGCCCATCACCCACCAGGGCGCGCTAGCCCCCCCTTGCACGACCTGGTGGGTGGTGCTCACCTCGTGGGCCCCCCGGGCCCTAATTCCAGCGCTATAAAATCATAGTTTTCTCTAAAATTTCAAATGAACATCTGTTTTGTGAGCCTGGACCGCTCATGGAGCGACAGGGGGTGGTCAGTATCTTCAATGTTAAGTGGGTTACTCTTATGATGAGTGTTTATTCACTCGTCCTTGCACGAGAAGGGCGGTAATAGGAATTCCCAGTCCCGAAATCAAAATAAATGCAAATAATTAAACAAAACTCCCCTAGGAATGTTGTTGGTTTGGACGGTACCCGTGGATTCGGCTCGCCGTGGAGTGTGTTTGTTGGTGGAGGGGGAGCAAACCTTTACTTTTACCGCTTGGGAACCGCCACTAATTTGTTTAACATGAAAGATATTGATAGCTCTCGGTCGTAACGTTGACAGGAAGGGTGTACCTGTCAAAATTATACTTAACTCTTATTTAAATCTTGAGCTCTGGCACCTTTGCAAATCCCTGCTTCCCTCTGCGAAGGGACTATCTATTTACTTTAATGTAGAGTCATCACCTTCTAAAATAAGCGCCAGATCTGAGAGCACTATTGTCATCCTCATGCATTGTGTATAGTGAATTCTGGATGCATCATGACTGGATCTTTTCTACCATGAATTACAATGTTTAGTCGCTGCTTGAACTTTGGAGGTGCTCTGCATTTATGTTTTGCGGTCTCAGAAAGGGCTAGCGAGATACCACTATTGTCATATTATATCCTGATTGTTTTGACAAATGTTTGCATTTGAGATATTTTATTATTGCTCGCTAGTTGCTTGTGACATTGATATGAGTTAATATAATCTTTAAGAGTTATTGTTGAGATGGTTAGTCATAATCTTTGCTGAAAACCTGGGTGCTACTTAAGCATATGTATGTAAACAAGAACAAAAGAGTTCGTAAAAGTTTTTCTTTCTCATTTTCAGTTTATCAACTGAATTGCTTGAGGACAAGCAAGGGTTTAAGCTTGGGGGAGTTGATACGTCTCCATCATATCTAATTTTCATAACGCTTTTGTTCTTGTTTTGGACTCTAATTTGCATGATTTGAATGAAACTAACCCGGACTGACGTTGTTTTCAGCAGAACTACCATGGTGTTGTTTTTGTGCAGAAATAAAAGTTCTCAGAATGGAACAAAACTTTTTGGAGAATTATTTTGGAATATATGAGGAATATTGGAGCCAGAAGGCACCAGATAGGGGGCCCAGGGTGCCCACCAGCCACCAGGGCGCGCCAGCCCCCCTGGCGCGGCCTGGTGGGTGGTGCTCACCTCGTGGGCCCCCCGACCCTAATTACAGAGCTATAAAATCCTAATTTTTCCCAAAAAAATCGAGGAGAAACTTTCATCGCGTTTCACGATACGGAGCCGCCGCCACCTCATGTTCTTCATCGGGAGGCCAGATTTGGAGCCCGTTTGGGGCTCCGGAGAGGGGAATCTTCGGTCTTCGTCATCATCAACCCTCCTTCATCACCAATTCCATGATGCTCTCCACCGGGAGTGAGTAATTCCTTTGTAGGATTGCTTGTCGGTGAGGAGTTGGATGAGATTCATCATGTAATCGAGTTAGTTTTGTTAGGGCTTGATCCCTAGTATCCACTATGTTCTAAGATTGATGTTGCTATGAATTTTCCATGCTTACTGCTTGTCACTAGGGCCCGAGTGCCATGATTTCAGATCTGAACTGTTTATGTTATCATCATTATATCTATGTTCTTGATCCGATCTTGCCTAGTCATACACACCTATTACGTGTTATGATCCGTCAACCCCATAGTGACAATATTTGGGATACTTCACGGTGCTGACCGTAGTTTGAGTAGTTCATGTATTCACTATGTGTTAATGCTTTGTTCCGGTTCACTATTAAAAGGAGGCCTTAATATCCCTTAGTTTCCTTATGGACCCCGCTGCCACGGGAGGGTAGGACAAAAGATGTCATGCAAATTCTTTTCCATAAGCACATATGACTATTTATGGAATACATGCCTACATTACATTGACGAACTGGCGCTAGTTCTGTGTCGCCCTAGGTTATAACTGTTATATGATGAATATCATCCAACGAATACTCCAATCCAGTGCCTACGATTTTTCCACTTATTGTTCTTGGTAAGTTACTACTGTTGTTGTTACTATTGCACTTGCTACAAAACTACTACTGCTACTGTTACCGCTACTGTTACTGTTACCACTGCTATCAAACTATCATATTACTGTGCTACTGATCACTTTGCTGCAGATATTTATCTCCAGGTGTGGTTGAATTGACAACTCAACTGCTAATACTCTCAAATATTCTTGGCTCCCCTTGTGTCGAATCTATAATTTTGGGTTGAATACTCTACCCTCGAAAATTGTTGCGATCCCCTATACTTGTGGGTTATCACACATCATCGGCAAGGACGAATGGTTCCTCTATGTACCCAAGATTGTTGAGATCCACTATTGTCATTCCGTATTGTGGGTCTACCATTACCCCGCCTCCTGTCAGATTGACCCATTTGCACCGGAACAAAGGGACCTTAAAATCACTTCCATAGTCAAGTTCGCATATCTCCTCTATGTAACCATAATATGTGTCCTTTTCCCTATTGGTGTTTGTTACATCAGAGCGGACGCCATTGTTTTGGTTGGTGCTCTTTTTATCTTGGGCGATCGTGTAAAATGTATTCTCATTTATCTCGTACCCTTGGAAAGTCAATACAGTCGAAGATGGTGTTCTGGCCCACAAGTACAGCTCATCTCCAACAATGGTGTCATTCAAGAGATGTGTGTGCAACCAACCGCCAAAAGTCGCCATGTGTGTACGTTTAATCCAGGGGTCAGACTGCTCCGGGTTCTTGGAGCGTACAATATCCATGTGTTCCTCGATATACTGGGCCACCAATGTAGAACTATGTAGTATGCTTGCGCCCAAGAATTCCCGTCCCTGCATATTATTCATTTTGGTCCTAGCGTGCCTTTTCCACTCAGTCTCCCCACATGCCGCGATTCAGGAACACCAATCGTCTTAAGGTCAGGAATAAAGTCAACACAAAACTCAATAACCTCCTCTGTTTCATGGCCCCTGGAGATGCTTCCTTCTCGCCTAGCACGGTTATGAACATATTTCTTTAGGACTACCATGAACCTCCGAAAGGGGAACATATTGTGTAGAAATAAATGACCCAGAATGGCAATCTCTTCGACTATGTGAACTAGGACGTGCGACATAATATTGAAGAAGGATGGTGGGAACACCAACTCAAAACTGACTAGACATTGGACCAAATCATTTTGTAACCTTGGTAGGATTTCTGGATCGATTACCTTCTCAGAAATTGCATTGAGGAATGCACATAGTTTCACAATGGCCAATCGGACATTTTCTGGTAGAAGCCCCCTCAATGCAACCGGAAGCAATTGCATCATAATCACGTGGCAGTAATGAGACTTTAGGTTTTGGATTTTTTTTCTCTGCCATATTTATTATTCCCTTTATATCCGACGAGAAGCCAGACGGGACCTTGATACTGAGCAGCCATTCAAAAAAGATTTCCTTCTCTGCTTTGGTAAGAGCGTAGCTGGCAGGACCTTGCTAATGCTTTGGATGCATGCCGTCTTTTTCATTCATACGTTGCTGGTCCTCCCGTACCTCCGGTGTATCTTCTGTCTTCACATATACGCCCAAGAAGCCTAGCAGGTTCACGCAAAGATTCTTCGGCACGTGCATCACGTGGATTGCAGAGCGGACCTCTAGGACTTTCCAATAGTCTAGCTCCCAAAATATAGATTTCTTCTTCCACAAGGGTGTGTGTCCGTCAGCATCATTCGAAACAGATTGCTCGCCAGTATCCCTTTCCAAAGATTGCTTTTAAATCCTTGACCATATCAAATATATCATCACCAGTATGGTGGACAGGCTTCTTTCGGTGATCTGCCTCACCTTTGAAATGCTTGCCTTTCTTTCTTAAGGGATGCCTGCTCGGAAGAAATTGACGATGTCCCAGGTACACATTCTTCTTACATTTGTCCAAATATATACTTTCAGTCTCATTTAAACAATGCGTGCATGGATTCTATCCCATGTTTGTCTGTCCTGAAAGGTTACTAAGATTAGGCCTCT
Source organism: Elymus sibiricus (assembly GCA_039707655.1). Classification (NCBI taxonomy): domain Eukaryota; kingdom Viridiplantae; phylum Streptophyta; class Magnoliopsida; order Poales; family Poaceae; genus Elymus; species Elymus sibiricus. The sequence goes on from CM077671.1 coordinate 33,507,717, forward strand.
CATTGATGGTCACAAACAGCAACACTCGTAGGTCAAATTCCTCCTGTTTGTGCTCATCCCACACACATACACCTTTGATATCCCACAACTATAAAACTTCTTCAACTAATGGCCTTAGGTACATATCAATGTCGTTGCCGGGTTGCTTAGGGCCTTGGACGAGCACAGGCATCATAATGAGCTTCCGCTTCATGCACAACCAAGGAGGAAGTTTATAGATACATAGAGTCACATGCCAGGTGCTACGATTGCTGCTCTGCTCCCCAAAAGGATTAATGCCATCTGCACTTATACCAAACCATAAGTTCCTTGTGTCATCTGCAAACTCCGTCCACTTTCTCTCGATTTTTCTCCACTGCGACCCATCAGCGGGTACTCTCAACATCCCGTCTTTCTTACGGTCTTGTTTGTGCCATCGCAACAACTTGGCATGCTCTTTGTTTCTAAACAGACGTTTCAACCGTGGTATTATAGGAGCATACCACATCACCTTGGGAGGAACCCTCTTCCTGGGGCACTCGCCCTCAACATCACGAGGGTGATGACGTCTGATCTTATACCGCAATGCACAGCATACCGGGCATGCATTCAAATTCTCGTACTTCTCACCACGGTAGAGGATGCATTCATTAGGGCATGCATGTATCTTCTGCACCTCTAATCCTAGAGGGCAGAGAACCTTCTTTGCTTTGTACATACTATCAGGCAATTCGTTATCCTTTGGAAGCGTCTTCTTCATTATTTTCAGTAACTTCTCAAATCCCTTGTTAGATAAACCATTCTCTGCCTTCCATCGCAGCAATTCCAGTGTGGTACAGAGCTTTGTGTTGCCATCTTCGCAATTTTGGTACAACCGTTTTTTGTGATCCTCTAACATGTGATCGAACTTCAACTTCTCCTTTTCACTTTCGCATTCTCTCTGTGCATCAACAATGACCCGACAAAGATCATCAGCGGGCACATCTGGTGCCTCTTGATCTTCAGCCTCCCCCGTTGCAGTATCACCGTATTCAGGGAACATAGCAGAGTTGTCATCACCCTCTTCTTCTTCATTGTCTTCCATAATAACCCCTCTTTCTCCGTGATTGGGTCAACAATTATAGTGGGGCATGAAACTGGACTTAAGCATGTGGAAGTGAAGGGTTTTCGAGGAAGAGTAATCCTTCGTATTCTCACAGACAACACATGGACAATACATAAAACCATTCTAACTGTTTGCCTCAACCACATCGATAAAATTATGTAGGCCCGTAATGTACTCAGAAGTGCGTCGGTCACCATACATCCATTGCCGGTTCATCTGCATTATATAATTAAGTATATCAAAAACCATTACAGAACATCATGAATAGAGAAATGACTATCGGTGTCAAAACCGGCGGATCTCGGGTAGGGGGTCCCGAGCTGTGAGTCTAGAATCGATGGTAACAGGAGACGATGTTTACCCAGGTTCGGGCCCTCCTATGGTGTAAAACCCTACGTCCTGCTCGATTATATTGATGTGTATGAAGGTTACAGAGTTGATCTACCACGAGATCGGATAGCTAAAACCCTAGATGAGTTTCTCTGCCCTACAATCTAAAAAAAACCGATTTATATAGACAACAGGGGGTACCTAGGGTTTACACATGATAGGTCTCCTGCCGGGGATGGAGATGCCGATTTCCTCATCTTGACTTGGAGTGCACGACCCGCCTTCGAGACTTCCTTCTGGAACACGGGGTCGCGGCATATCCGGCCCTTCCTGCGATAGTCAGAGAGCGGCCCACCATGCCGGTCTATTGGGAGATAGGCCAGCGGCCCGAGGACCCCTTAGTCCAGGACTCCCTCAGTAGCCCCCGAACTAGCCCCCAACGCCAAGGGTCATAGCACTGGTAGCTCCACGTGATCGGAGTCTTTGGCTTGCGGGGTGAGTTCTTCTTCCCATTAATGATCGGCTGAGACTAGTCCGGCTTCCGATGACGCGTAATTTTTCCGATCATACGATCGTCCAGACGCCATGAGTTGCTTAGCCCGAAAAGGCCAAATCTCAAAGTGTAAACAGTGTTTTCTGACAGCCTTTTTGACGAAGGGTCGTGGCCTATCACGACCGCTGAACCAGTTATGAAAACTTGATTCGCGGTTCGAGGCCGTTTTTACATTGGCACGACTCATCAATGTATAGATCGTGCTCTGTTTCACACGGGATATGATTAACGCCCTAGGTTACTTTACGCGTGCATAACGGCACGCACTACTTGGGAAGCGGAGGGACTTGCGGTGCAGTAAAGGGAGGCTCATCGGCATCACGCCTCATAAAAGGGAAAAAAACCCGAGGCTTATTCACGCTTCCCATTCGCATCCCTCGCTTCCTCAATCTTCCCAAGCTCCAAGAGCCCAGATCCAGTTCTCCCTCGATCTCTCCTCTGAGCTCTGCCATGGCGGGTTCGGGCTCTATGGGCAAGCGGGAGGCCTCCACGGTCACCGACAAGGACATCCGGGAGTTAAAGCTCGCCGGCTACCTCCCCGCCAACGTCTTCCACCGTGCTCCAGAGGCGAACCAGGTGGTCCCCACCCCTAAGCCAGGCGAGAGGGTGGTGTTCGTCCCCCATTTCATCCGGGGATTGGGCTTTCTTCTCCACCCCTTTGTCAGGGGCCTTATGTTTTTCTATGGGCTGGATTTCCACGATCTTCCCCCGAACTCCTTCATGCATATTTCGCCATTCATCCTTGTCTGTGAAGCCTTCCTGCGGGTCGAGCCGCACTTCGGCCTATGGCTCAAGGTATTCAACGTCAAGCCGAAGATAGTCGCGGGTGAGCATGCAGAATGCAGAGGGGCGGTAATCAGTAAGCTCCCCCGCGTCGAGTGGCCGGCCGGTACCTTCATCGATACAATCAAGATCTGGCAGAAGGAATGGTTCTATATCACCGAACCAAGGGACGAGGGCTGGGTGACACCTGCCGAGTTCAGATCTGGACCTCCCACGAGGTTAACCTCGTGGCTCACGAAGGGCCTTGACTGGGGCTCGGACGCAGAGGTAAAATCGTTGCAGAAGCGCATTTCCTCGATGATTGCGGCCAAGATCGAGCTGGTCAATGTGGTCCAGGTCATGCTCCGACACCGTCTTCTTCCCTGCTAGCACCGGGCCTCCCCAATGTGGGCTTATTAGCTTGAGGACGAGCCTACCATGCGTCAACTCTTCCGCACTACCCACGAGAAATTGTAGAAAGTGCTATTCAAGCCCCAGAAAAAATGGCCAACCGAGGAAGAAGACGCAGGTCTTGACGCCGACAACCCTCCTGCCCAGGTATGATAAAATTTGAATTCTCTGACTCTGCTCTTTGACAAAAGGGCTAAATACCTTCCCCCTCATCTTTGCAGAAATGGTTGAGCAAGGCCGCGGGAATTAACTGCCCGGCCCCAGAGCCCGAAGACCCCAGGTCGGATTTGTTGACGGCGATGCTCATCGTGGCGCTGTACACGGCGCCAGAGAAGAAGGAGAAGAAGAAGAAGGCCAGAGAAGGTCTTCGATTGAGGGCTCTTTTGGACACTATGTCCCGGGAGACCCACGCCTCTTCCACCCACGAGGAGGAGCAGGAGGATGGAGGGGAGAGCAATTCCCCCCTCACAAGAAAAAAAGGCAGCGTCAGCGGACGCCGCGGAGGACCTACCTCCTCCTGCCCCGAAGAGGTCATGCCGGATAAAAGTAGTCCTAGCCGATGACACCTCAGACTCCGATGAAGAGTCGGAGGACTTTGAAAGGGTTCCTCAAAGGAACCCAAGGGTCAAGTCCCCGGCCCAGAGGTACGACTCCGAAGACCCCCTGGGTCATTTATGTGAAACTTTTAATGTTTTAAATGGATGAATGCCTTTTAATCTACAGCCTACCGCGCGTTCTCCCCACCGATCAAATATCGGATGGGGAGTCTCCACCCGCCGAGCTGGCGGAGAGTGGGACTGCGTCACACCCCACACCTCCAGGGGCTTCGAAAGAGGCCGCGGAGGTGTCATCGCGCCAGGCTCCTTCAGAGCCGAACACAGGCGGTGGGGGCGATGATGTCATGGCCGAGGTTAATGCCTCGACCGCCAAAGACTAGGGGGAGGAAACTCTCCTAGCCGCTGAGGAGGGAGGATGGAGGAATGTCCAGTCCCCTCCGAGCACATCTCCGGAGCGCACTGTGCCTCCGGAGCTACCGGCTCAATCCCCCGTTTGAGATCGGGTTGGCCGGTCACCACCGGTACCACCCATGACTAGGTGGCCGGTCATGATGGAGGAGGCTCTATCAAGCGCCTCCATCTCCGAGGATCACCGCACTCTTATGGGTGCGGTTTTGCAAGGCATTCAGTCCATTGATAGCGGACTGAAAGAGGCCTTCAATGGTCTCTTGACGGGCTTCAAGGTGAGCCACGTAATACCCTTTTCCCGAAAAATTTAATTTTCTTAAGTTTGTGCTATCTTTATATATATAGTAGCCCCCGAGCCCTGGGTGAGTTTGGAAAAAACCCACTCAGGGTCAAATACGTGGGAATGACTAACGATGCCCAAGGCACCATTTGTCCCGCATTGTTCTAAGAGCCCCAAAGAGAATCTAGCACAGGGTCATGTTCTGACGGCTTGGGAGTTTGAACACACCTAACCTATTATTTATTTATTTTTTGTAGGCCTTGTCATCGGCGGCGGCCGTCAATGCTGCGGAGCTTGCCAAGCTAAATCGGAAGATCAAGAGCTCCGAAGAGGAGCATGATTGCCTGAACAAGAGGTTCGATGAGGCGCAAGGTAAGCCGAATTGTAATATCTGGGCTGTCTATCATTAGTGATCCACACTGGTAACCCAGTGTAATTATTTATTTATTGCTTCCACAGCTTCGGCTGCGGAGGTCGAGAACATCAAGGCCGAGCTAAAAAAGATGAAGCAGGAGGCCGCGGATGAGAAGGCGGCAGCCGAACAAGCACCAGCCGCACTAACCGCATTAAAAACTGCGAGCGATAAGCATGAGGCCCGGGTGGAGGAGGTGCAGCAGGAGCTCAAGGATATCAGCATGAAGTGCGAGGCCCTTGAGCAGAAAGGCAAAGAGCAAGCCACCGAGCTATCTGTTGGAAATATGCCCTAGAGGCAATAATAAATTAGTTATTATTATATTTCCTTGTTCATGATAATTGTTTATTATCCATGCTATAATTGTATTGATTGGAAACTCAAATACATGTGTGGGTACATAGACAACACTGTGTCCCTAGTATGCCTCTAGTTGACTAGCTCGTTGATCAAAGATGGTTAAGGTTTCCTAGCCATTGACATGAGATGTCATTTGATAACGGGATCACATCATTAGGAGAATGATGTGATGGACAAGATCCAAACTGTAAACGTAGCATTTGATCGTGTCAGTTTATTGCTATTGTTTTCTGCATGTCAAGTATCTGTTCCTTTGACCATGAGATCATGCAACTCACTGACACCGGAGGAATACCTTGTGTGTATCAAACGTCGCAACGTAACTGGGTGACTATAAAGGTGCTCTACAGGTATCTCCGAGGGTGTCTGTTGGGTTGGCATGGATCAAGACTGGGATTTGTTACTCCGTGTGACGGAGAGGTATCTCAGGGCCCACTCGGTAATACAACATCACATTGAGCCTTGCAAGCAAAGTGACTAAAGAGTTAGCCACAGGATCTTGTATTACGGAACGAGTAAAGAGACTTGCCGGTAACGAGATTGAACTAGGTATAGTGATACCGACGATCGAATCTCGGGCAAGTAACATACCGAAGAACAAAGGGAACAACATACGGGATTAACTGAATCCTTGACATAGAGGTTCGACCGATAAAGATCTTCGTAGAATATGTAGGAGCCAATATGGGCATCCAGGTCCCGCTATTGGTTATTGATCGTAGAAGTGTCTCGGTCATGTCTACATAGTTCTCGAACCCGCAGGGTCTACACACTTAACGTTTGGTGACGATTAGTATAGTTGAGTTATTTTGTTGGTGACCGAAGGTTGTTCGGAGTCCCGGATAAGATCCCGGACATGACGAGGATCTCCGGAATAGTCTGGAGGTAAAGATTGATATATGTGATAATAGTGTTTTGATCTCCGGAAGGGTTCTGGAATTCACCGGAAGGGGTTCCGGATGTTTACCGAAGTGTTCGGGTGCAGCAACACTTTATATGGGCCAAAGGGATAAAGCCCACGAGGTACTGGAGAGTGCAAAAGGAAGTTTTGCTACTGCCTTAAGCGGTACTACCGCTGGTAAAGGCAGTACTACCGCATAAGCGGTACTACCGCTTGTTGGAAGCGGTACTACCGCTTGTGTGAAGCGGTACTACCGCTCAAGAGGTACTACCGCTTGTGAGCGGTACTACCGCTTGTGCGCGGCTGTGCACGGTTCGGCAGGGATCCGAGTTGGACTCTTTCCCTGCGGGCCAAACCGACCTTGTGCGGGCAAAACCGACCCGGAGGAGGCTTTTACTCCAAGTTTAGACCCCAAGGCTCAACATATAAATAGAGGGGCAGGGCTGGCACACGGGATACATCAAGATTTCCCCAAGCCGTGTGCGGCAACCCTAACCCTCTAGTTCCTCCGTCATAATCTCCGTAGCGCTTGGCGAAGCCCTGCAGAGATTGTTCCTCACCACCATCACCACGCCGTCGTGCTGCTGGAACTCAACCACTACTTCACCATCGCTCGCTGGATCGAGGAGGTGAAGGCGTCATCAAGCCGTACGTGTGTTGAACGCGGAGGTGCCGTCCGTTCGGCGCTAGTTCGTGATCGGATCGAGGGACGACTTGCGATTTGGATCGCGAAGACGTTCGACTACATCAACCGCGTTTCTTAAACGCTTCCGCTTAGCGATCTACAAGGGTATGTAGATTTACTCTCCCTCTCGTAGATGCTCATCACCATGGATAGATCTTGTGTGTGCGTAGGAAAATTTTTGTTTCCCATGCAACGTTCCCCAACAGTGGCATCATGAGCCAGGTCTATGCGTAGATGAGATCTCGAGTAGAACACAAACGAGTTGTGGGCGTGGGTGTATACATATTGCTTGCCGTTACTAGTTGATATTTGATTCGGCGGTACTGTGAGATGAAGCGGCCCGGACCGACATTACGCGTACACTTACGCGAGACAGGTTCCTTCAACTAACATGTAACTTCGTTGCATAAAGATGGCTAGCGGGTGTCTGTCTCTCTCACTTTAGTTGAATCGATTTCAATGAAGAGGGTTCTTTTAGAAGATCAAAAAGCAATCACTACACCACGTTGTGGTTTTGCGTAGGTAAGAACAGTTCTTGCAAACCCGTAGCAGCCACGTAAAATTTGCAACAACAATTAGAGGACGTCTAACTTGTTTTTGCAGGGTATGTTGTGATGTGATATGACCAATTACATGATGAGATATATGTGATGTATGAGATGATCATGTGTTGTATAAAATATCACGACTTGCATGTCGATGAGTACGGTAACTGGCAGGAGCCATAGAGTTGTCTTTAATTATTGTATGACCTGCGTGTCAATCATTAAGCGCTATGTAATGCTTTACTTTATCGCTAAACGTTAGCAATAGTCATGGAAGCAACAGTCGGCGCGACAACCTTATGGCGACACGTTGATGGAGATCAAGATGATGGAGATCATGGTGTCATGCCGGTGACGATGGAGATCATGCCGGTGCTTTGGAGATGGAGATCAAAAGCACAAGTTCATGGCCATATCATGTCACTTATGATTTGCATGTGATGTTAATCCTTTTATGCATCTTATTTTGCTTAGGACGACGGTAGCATTATAAGGTGATCCCTCACTTAAATTTCAAGATAAATTGTGTTCTCCCCGAGTGTGCACCGTTGCGAAAGTTCGTCGTTTCGAGACACGCCGTGATGATCGGGTGTGATAGACTCCACGTTCACATACAACGGGTGCAAGCCATGTTGCACACGCGGAACACTCGGGTTAAACTTGACGAGCCTAGCATGTACAGACATGGCCTCGGAACACAAGAGACCGAAAGGTCGAACATGAGTCATATAGTAGATATGATCAACATGAAGATGTTCACCATTGAAACCACCTCAACTCACGTGATGATCGGACTTGAGTTGGTGGATTTCGATCATGTTACACTCGAATGATCGGAGGGATGTCAATTTGAGTGGGAGTTTTTTAAGTAATATGATTAACTAAACTCATTATCTAGAACAATAGTCTAAGTTGTCTTTGCTATATTTATGTTGTAGATCATGGCTCGCGCAGTAGCACCCCTGAATTTTAATGCGTTCCTAGAGAATGCTAAGTTGAAAGATGATGGAAGTAACTTTGTGGACTGGGCCCGTAATCTAAGGATTATCCTTACGGCTTCCCAGAAGGCTTATGTCCTTGATGCACCGCTTGGTGATCCACCCGCTCCAGTTGAGTCTCTAGACGTTGTGAACGCCTGGCAGGCACGTTCTGATGATTACTCAATAGTTCAATGTGCAATGTTGTATGGCTTAGAACCGGGACTTCAAAGACGTTTTGAACGTCATGGAGCATATGAGATGTTCCAGGAGTTGAAGTTTATCTTTCAGAAGAATGCCCGAATCGAGAGATATGAGATCTCCGATAAGTTCTATGCTTGCAAGATGGAGGAGAACGGGTCTATCAGTGATCACGTGCTCAGAATGTCTGGGTACTCCACCCGTCTGGCTGAGTTAGGGATGCCCCTTCCGCCAGAGGCTATCACTGACAGAGTTCTTCAATCATTGCCACCTAGCTACAAGAGCTTCGTGTTGAACTATAACATGCACGGGATGAACAAGTCAGTCGCCGAGCTGTTTGCGATGCTGAAAGCCGCTGAGTCTGAAATTCAGAAGGAGCATCAAGTGTTGATGGTCAATAAAACCACTAGTTTCAAGAAAAATGGCAAGGGTAAGAATGGTAACTCCAAGAAGAGTGGCAAAGCAGTTGCTCCTCTCGTGAAGAAACCCAAGGCTGGACCCAAACCAGAAACTGAGTGCTTTCATTGCAAGGGAACTGGACACTGGAAGCGGAACTGCCCCGAGTATTTGGCTGACAAGAAGGCGGCCAACAACAAACAAGGTATATATGATATACATGTTATTGATATGTTCCTTACCAACCCTCGTTGTAGTGCCTGGGTATTTGATACCGGTGCGGTTGCTCATATTTGCAACTCTAAACAGGAACTGCGGAATAGACGGAGGCTGGCAAAGGACGAAGTGACGATGCGCGTGGGAAATGGTTCCAAGGTTGATGTGATTGCCGTCGGCACGCTCGCTCTTCGATTACCGTCGGGATTAGTGATGAACCTAAATAAGTGTTATTTGGTGCCTGCGTTAAGCATGAACATTATATCTGGATCTTGTTTATTGCGAGACGGTTACTCATTTAAATCAGAGAATAATGGTTGTTCTATTTATATGAGTAATATCTTTTATGGTCATGCACCCAATGTGAGGGGTTTATTCTTATTGAATCTCGATAGTAATGATACACATGTTCATAACATTGATGCCAAAAGATGTAGAATTGATAATGATAATACCACTTTCTTGTGGCACTGCCGTTTAGGTCATATTGGCGTAAAACGCATGAGGAAGCTCCATGCTGATGGACTTTTGGAGTCACTTGATTTTGAATCACTTGACACATGTGAGCCATGCCTCTTGGGCAAGATGACTAAAACGCCGTTCTCTGGAACAATGGAACGGGCAAGTGACTTATTGGAAATCATACATACTGATGTGTGTGGTCCAATGAGCATTGAGGCGCGCGGTGGTTATCGTTACTTTCTCACCTTAACTGATGACTTAAGTAGATATGGGTATATTTACTTAATGAAACACAAGTCTGAAACGTTTGAAAAGTTCAAACAATTTCAGAGTGAAGTTGAGAATCATCGTAACAAGAAGATTAAATTCCTACGATCTGATCGAGGAGGAGAATATCTGAGTTATGAGTTTGGCAGTCACTTAAGACAGTGTGGAATTGTTTCACAATTGACACCGCCTGGAACACCACAGCGTAATGGTGTGTCCGAACGTCGTAATCGAACCTTATTAGATATGGTGCGATCTATGATGTCTCTTGCCGATTTGCCACTATCGTTTTGGGGTTATGCATTAGAGACAGCTGCATTCACTTTAAATAGGGCACCATCGAAATCCGTTGAGACGACGCCATATGAACTTTGGTTTGGCAAGAAACCAAAGCTGTCGTTTCTTAAAGTTTGGGGATGTGATGCTTATGTCAAAAAGCTTCAGCCTGAAAAGCTGGAACCCAAAGCGGAGAAATGCGTCTTCATAGGATACCCAAAAGAGACGGTTGGGTATACCTTCTATCTCAGATCCGAAGGCAAAGTGTTTGTCACTAAAAACGGAACATTTCTTGAGAAAGAGTTTCTCTCGAAATAATTGAGTGGGAGGAAGATAGAACTTGATGAGGTTGTTGAACCTTTACGTCAACCTGAGAGTAGCGCAGCACAGAAAGATGTTTCTGTAGAGCCTACATCAGCTGAAGAGGAAGTTAATGATGATGATCATGAAGCTTTGGATCAAGTTGCTATCGAACCTCGTAGGTCGACAAGGACGCGTACTGCTCCCGAGTGGTACGGCAACCCTGTCTTAGAGGTCATGTTGTTAGACAACGATGAACCTACGAGCTATGGAGAAGCGATGATGGGCCCGGATTCCGAGAAGTGGTTAGAGGCCATGAAATCCGAGATGGGATCCATGTATGAAAACAAAGTATGGACTTTGGAAGTGTTACCTGAAGGGCGTAAAGCCATTCGGAATAAATGGATCTTTAAGAGGAAGACGGACGCGGACGGTAATGTCACCGTCTATAAAGCTCGACTTGTGGCAAAGGGTTTTTCACAAGTTCAAGGAGTTGACTACGATGAGACCTTCTCACCCGTAGCGATGCTTAAGTCCGTCAGAATCATGTTAGCAATAGCTGCCTTTTTCGATTATGAAATTTGGCAGATGGATGTCAAAACAGCGTTCCTTAACGGTTTCCTTTAGGAAGAGTTGTATATGATGCAACCAGAAGGTTTTGTCGATCCAGAAAATGCTGACAAAGTTTGCAAACTCCAGCGATCCATTTATGGACTGGTGCAAGCATCTCGGAGTTGGAATCTTCGCTTTGATGAGGTGATCAAAGCGTTCGAGTTTATACAAGTTTACGGAGAAGCTTGTATTTACAAGAAAGTGAGTGGGAGCTCTATAGCGTTTCTAATATTATATGTGGATGACATATTGCTGATTGGAAACAATATAGAAATGTTGGAAAGCATGAAGGAATATTTGAACAAGAGTTTTTCAATGAAGGACCTAGGAGAAGCTGCTTTCATATTAGGCATCAAGATCTATAGAGATAGATCGAGACGCTTGATAGGACTTTCACAAAGCACATACCTTGACAAAGTTTTGAAGAAGTTCAAAATGGATCAGTCCAAGAAGGGGTTCTTGCCTGTATTGCAAGGTGTGAAGTTGAGTAAGACTCAATGCCCAGTGACTGCAGAAGATAGAGAAAAGATGAGTGTCGTCCCCTATGCCTCAGCCATAGGCTCTATCATGTATGCAATGCTGTGCACAAGACCCGATGTCAGCCTTGCCATAAGTATGGTCGGAAGGTTTCAAAGTGATCCAGGAATGGAACACTGGACGGCGGTCAAGAATATCCTGAAGTACCTGAAAAGGACTAAGGACATGTTTCTCGTTTATGGAGGTGATCAAGAGCTTGTCGTAAAGGGTTACGTCGATGCAAGCTTTGACACTGATCCGGATGACTCTAAGTCACAAACCGGATACGTATTTATTCTTAATGGGGGTGCGGTTAGCTGGTGCAGTTCCAAGCAAAGCGTGGTAGCTGATTCTACATGCGAAGCGGAGTACATCGCTGCCTCGGAGGCGGCGAAGGAAGGTGTCTGGATGAAGGAGTTCATGGCAGATCTTGGAGTAGTGCCTAGTGCACTTAACCCAATGACTCTGTTTTGTGATAATACTGGTGCCATTGCTCTAGCCAAGGAACCAAGATTTCACAAGAGGACCAGACACATAGAGCGACGTTTCAATTCCATCCGCGATTACATCAAGGAGGACGACATAAATATTTGCAAAGTACACACGGATCTGAATGATGCAGATCCGATGACTAAACCTCTTCCAAGGGCTAAACATGAACAACACCAGAACTGCATGGGTGTTCGATTCATTACAATGTAAATCACATAGTGATGTGAACTAGATTATTGACTCTAGTGCAAGTGGGAGACTGTTGGAAATATGCCCTAGAGGCAATAATAAATTAGTTATTATTATATTTCCTTGTTCATGATAATCGTTTATTATCCATGCTATAATTGTATTGATTGGAAACTCAAATACATGTGTGGGTACATAGACAACACTGTGTCCCTAGTATGCCTCTAGTTGACTAGCTCGTTGATCAAAGATGGTTAAGGTTTCCTAGCCATTGACATGAGATGTCATTTGATAACGGGATCACATCATTAGGAGAATGATGTGATGGACAAGACCCAAACTGTAAACGTAGCATTTGATCGTGTCAGTTTATTGCTATTGTTTTCTGCATGTCAAGTTTCTGTTCCTTTGACCATGAGATCATGCAACTCACTGACACCGGAGGAATACCTTGTGTGTATCAAACGTCGCAACGTAACTGGGTGACTATAAAGGTGCTCTACAGGTATCTCCGAGGGTGTCTGTTGGGTTGGCATGGATCAAGACTGGGATTTGTTACTCCGTGTGACGGAGAGGTATCTCAGGGCCCACTCGGTAATACAACATCACATTGAGCCTTGCAAGCAAAGTGACTAAAGAGTTAGCCACAGGATCTTGTATTACGGAACGAGTAAAGAGACTTGCCGGTAACGAGATTGAACTAGGTATAGTGATACCGACGATCGAATCTCGGGCAAGTAACATACCGAAGAACAAAGGGAACAACATACGGGATTAACTGAATCCTTGACATAGAGGTTCGACCGATAAAGATCTTCGTAGAATATGTAGGAGCCAATATGGGCATCCAGGTCCCGCTATTGGTTATTGATCGTAGAAGTGTCTCGGTCATGTCTACATAGTTCTCGAACCCGCAGGGTCTACACACTTAATGTTTGGTGACGATTAGTATAGTTGAGTTATTTTGTTGGTGACCGAAGGTTGTTCGGAGTCCCGGATAAGATCCCGGACATGACGAGGATCTCCGGAATAGTCTGGAGGTAAAGATTGATATATGTGATAATAGTGTTTTGATCTCCGGAAGGGTTCCGGAATTCACCGGAAGGGGTTTCGAATGTTTACCGAAGTGTTCGGGTGCAGCAACACTTTATATGGGCCAAAGGGATAAAGCCCACGAGGTATTGGAGAGTGCAAAAGGAAGTTTTGCTACTGCCTTAAGCGGTACTACCGCTGGTAAAGGCAGTACTACCGCATAAGCGGTACTACCGCTTGTTGGAAGCGGTACTACCGCCCAAGCGGTACTACCGCTTGTGTGAAGCGGTACTACCGCTCAAGCGGTACTACCGCTTGTGAGCGGTACTACCTCTTGTGCGCGGCTGTGCACGGTTCGGCAGGGATCCGAGTTGGACTCTTTCCCTGCGGGCCAAACCGACCTTGTGCGGGCAAAACCGACCCGGAGGAGGCTTTTACTCCAAGTTTAGACCCCAAGGCTCAACATATAAATAGAGGGGCAGGGCTGGCACACGGGATACATCAAGATTTCCCCAAGCCGTGTGCGGAAACCCTAACCCTCTAGTTCCTCCGTCATAATCTCCGTAGCGCTTGGCGAAGCCCTGCAGAGATTGTTCCTCACCACCATCACCACGCCGTCGTGCTGCTGGAACTCAACCACTACTTCACCATCGCTCGCTGGATCGAGGAGGTGAAGGCGTCATCAAGCCATACGTGTGTTGAACGCGGAGGTGCCGTCCGTGCGGCGCTAGTTCGTGATCGGATCGAGGGACGACTTGCGATTTGGATCGCGGAGACGTTCGACTACATCAACCGCGTTTCTTAAACGCTTCCGCTTAGCGATCTACAAGGGTATGTAGATTTACTCTCCCTCTCGTAGATGCTCATCACCATGGATAGATCTTGTGTGTGCGTAGGAAAAATTTTGTTTCCCATGCAACGTTCCCCAACACTATCCACACTGAAATCTAAGCTTCAAAAGGAGCGGGTGGATAGGCTGTTCTTTGAAGAAGAAGTCCGCCAAGTCAAGGCGGTCATGGATGGTAAGCCGTATTTACTACAGTGTGCCTTTGGTGGTAGCAGGTTTGCATTGCTCACCCAGGTGTGGCGTTCCTCAGGCGCCTGTTCGGACCTCCGAAGGAGTGTAGCGGATGCGAACAAATTCTATGCTTCGCGGGATGAGGACGATGAGGCTCGGCTATTCCGAGCGCTCCCCTCTTCTGATCGAGCAGATGAAGCAACTGATGGAGCATCTCATATGCTCCGTGTTGCTCAAAACGCTTTTGGAGCCCCTGTTCTAAGCTGTAAAGCATGCCGCACTGAACCAGGGAGTAATCATCACTACGCGACTGCCAGGCATTCATAACGTCTTGAGTTGCTGGGAAAATGGGTGCGTCACCTAGCGGTGCATCAAGGACATATGCTTTCTTGGAAGCTATGAGGATGATCCTCAAGTTATGGACCCAGTCCGTATAGTTGGTTCCATCGTCTTTCAGCTTGGTTTTCTCTAGGAACGCGTTGAAGTTGAGGGCAACATTAGCGTGGGCCATTTGATCTACAAGATAGATTGTAAAGACAATTTTAGACTAAGTTCATGATAATTAAGTTCATCTAATCAAATTATTTAATGAACTCCCACTCAGATAGACATCCCTCTAGTCATCTAAGTGATACATGATCCATATCGACTAGGCCGTGTCCGATCATCACGTGAGACGGACTAGTCATCAATGGTGAACATCTCCATGTTGATCGCATCTACTATACGACTCATGTTCGACCTTTCGGACTCTCGTGTTCCGAGGCCATGTCTGTACATGCTAGGCTCACCAAGTCAACCTAAGTGTTTCGCGTGTGTAAATCTAGCTTACACCCGTTGTATGCGAACGTTAGAATCTATCACACCCGATCATCACGTGGTGCTTCGAAACAACGATCCTTCGCAACGGTGCACACTTAGGTGGAACACATTTCTTGAAATTTTAGTGAGGGATCATCTTATTTATGCTACCGTCGTTCTAAGCAAATAAGATGTAAAAACATGATAAACATCACATGCAAATCATAAAGTGACATGATATGGCCAATATCATCTTGCGCCTTTGACCTCCATCTTCGGGGTGCGGCATGATCACCATCCTCACCGGCACGACACCATGATCTCCATCATCATGATCTCCATCATCGTGTCTTCATGAAGTTGTCTCGCCAACTATTACTTCTACTACTATGGCTAACGGTTAGCAATAAAGTAAAGTAATTACATGGCGTTTTTGATTGACACGCAGGTCATACAATAAATTAAGACAACTCCTATGGCTCCTGCCGGTTGTCATACCCATCGACATGCAAGTCGTGATTCCTATTACAAGAACATGATCAATCTCATACATCACATATATTTCATCACATCCTTTTGGCCATATCACATCACATAGCATACCCTGCAAAAACAAGTTAGACGTCCACTAATTGTTGTTGCAAGTTTTACGTGGCTGCTATGGGTTTCTAGCAAGAACGTTTCTTACCTACGCAAAAGCCACAACGGTGATATGCCAATTGCTATTTACCCTTCATAAGGACCCTCTTCATCGAATCCGATCCGACTAAAGTGGGAGAGACAGACACCCGCTAGCCACCTTATGCAACAAGTGCATGTCAAGCGGTGGAACCAGTCTCACGTAAGCGTACGTGTAAAGTCGGTCCGGGCCGCTTCATCCCACAATGCCACCGAATCAAGATAGGACTAGTAACGGCAAGCAAATTGACCAAATCATCGCCCACAACTACTTGTGTTCTACTCGTGCATAGAATCTACGCATAGACCTAGCTCATGATGCCACTATTGGGGAACGTAGTAATAATTCAAAAAAATTCCTACGTGTCACCAAGATCAATCTAGGAGATGCTAGCAACGAGAGAGAGGGAGTGCATCTTCATACCCTTGAAGATCGCTAAGTGGAAGCGTTGCAAAGAACGCGGTTGATGGAGTCGTACTCGTGGTGATTCAAATCGCGGAAGATCCGATCCAAGCGCCGAACGGACGGCGCCTCCGCGTTCAACACACGTACAGCCCGGGGACGTCTCCTCCTTCTTGATCTAGGAAGGGGGGAGGAGAAGTTGAGGGAGAGCTCCGGCAGCACGACGGCGTGGTGGCGGTGGAGCTCGTGGTTCTCCGGCAGAGCTTCGCTAAGCACTACGGAGGAGGAGGAGGCGTAGGGGGCTGGTTTCTTGCCCTCCAAGTCCATTGGGGCGTTGGCAAAGGTGGGAGGAAAGAAATCCCATCCTTTCCCTTCCCCACCGATTGTTATCCCCCCTTTTTAGGGATCTTGATCTTATCCCTTCGGGATATGATCTTATTCCTTCTAAGGGGGGATCTTGGTGCGCCTTGACCAGGGGTGTGGGGCCTTGCCCCCACTACCCACGTTCATGTGGGTCCCCCCATGCAGGTGGGCCCCACTCCGGAACCTTCTAGAACCTTCCCGGTACAATACCGAAAAATCCCGAACATTTTCCGGTGGCCAAAATAGGACTTCCCATATATAAATCTTTACCTCCGGACCATTCCGGAACTCCTCGTGACATCCGGGATCTCATCCGGGACTCCGAACAACTTTCGGTAACCACATACAATTCCCATTACAACTCTAGCATCACCGAACCTTAAGTGTGTAGACCCTACGGGTTCGGGAACCATGCAGACATGACCGAGACACCTCTCCGGCCAATAACCAATAGCGGGATCTGGATACCCATATTGGCTCCCACATGTTCCATGATGATCTCATCGGATGAACCATGATGTCGGGGATTCAATTAATCCCGTATACAATTCCCTTTATCCATCGGCATGTTACTTGCCCGAGATTCGATCGTCGGTATCCCTATACCTTGTTCAATCTCGTTACCGGCAAGTCTCTTTACTCGTTCCGTAACACATGATCCCGTGACTAACTCCTTAGTCACATTGAGCTCATTATGATGATGTATTGCCGAGTGGGCCTAGATATACCTCTCCGTCACACGGAGTGACAAATCCCAGTCTCGATTCGTGCCAACCCAACAGACACTTTCGGAGATACCTGTAGTGCACCTTTATAGTCACCTAGTTACGTTGTGACGTTTGATACACCCAAAGAATTCCTAAGGTATCCGGGAGTTGCACAATCTCATGGTCTAAGGAAATGATACTTGACATTAGAAAAGCTCTACCAGACGAACTACACGATCTTGTCCTATGCTTAGGATTGGGTCTTGTCCATCACATCATTCTCCTAATGATGTGATCCCGTTATCAACGACATCCAATGTCCATGGTCAGGAAACCATGACCATCTATTGATCAACGAGCTAGTCAACTAGAGACTCACTAGGGACATGGTGTGGTCTATGTATTCACACATGTATTACGGTTTCCGGTTAATACAATTATAGCATGAATAATAGACAATTATCATGAACAAGGAAATATAATAATAACCATTTTATTATTGCCTCGAGGGCATATTTCCAACAGTCTCGCACTTGCACTAGAGTCAATAATCTAGTTACATTGTGATGAATCGAACACCCATAGAGTTCTGGTGTTGATCATGTTTCGCTCGTGGAAGAGGTTTAGTCAACGGATCTGCGACATTCAGATCCGTATGTACTTTACAAATATCTATATATCCATCCTGAATGTAACCACGAATGGAGTTGAAGCGGCGCTTGATGTGCTTGGTCTTATTGTGAAACCTGGGCTCTTTGGCAATGGCAATAGCTCCAGTGTTGTCACAGAAGAGAGTCATCGGGCCCGACGCATTGGGAATCACTCCTAGGTCGGTGATGAACTCCTTCATCTAGACTCCTTCCTGCGCTGCTTCCGAAGCAGCTATGTACTCCGCTTCACATGTAGATGCCGCCACGACGCTTTGCTTGCAACTGCACCAGCTGACTGCCCCACCATTCAAAATATACACGTATCCGGTTTGTGACTTGGAGTCATCCGGATCTGTGTCGAAGCTAGCATCGACGTAACCCTTTACGATGAGCTCTTCGGCACCTCCATAAACGAGAAACATATCCTTAGTCCTTTTCAGGTACTTAAGGATATTCTTGACCGCTGTCTAGTGTTCCATTCCGGGATCACTTTGGTACCTCCCTACCAAACTTATGGCAAGGTTCACATCAGGTCTGGTACATAGCATGGCATACATAATAGAGCCTATGGTTGAGGCATAGGGGATGACACTCATCTTTTCTCTATCTTCTGTCGAGGTCGGGCATTGAGCTGTGCTCAATCTCACACCTTGCAATACAGGCAAGAACCCCTTCTTGGACTGATCCATATTGAACTTCTTCAATATCTTGTCAAGGTATGTGCTTTGTGAAAGACCAATGAGGCGTCTCGATCTATCTCTATAGATCTTGATGCCTAATATGTAAGCAGCTTCTCCAAGGACCTTCATTGAAAAACACTTATTCAAGTAGGCCTTTATGCTTTCCAAAAGTTCTATATCATTTCCCATCAACAATATGTCATCCACATATAAAATGAGAAATGCTACAGAGTTCCCACTCACTTTCTTGTAAATACAGGCTTCTCCATAAGTCTGTATAAACCCAAACGCTTTGATCACCTCATCAAAGCGAATGTTCCAACTCCGAGATGCTTGCACCAGCCCATAGATGGAGCGCTGGAGCTTGCATACCTTGTCAGCATTCTTAGGATCGACAAAACCTTCCGGCTGCATCATATACAATTCTTCCTTAAGGAAACCGTTAAGGAATGCCGTTTTGATGTCCATTTGCCAGATCTCATAATCATAAAATGCGGCAACTGCTAACAAGATTCGGACGGACTTCAGCATTGCTACGGGTGAGAAAGTCTCATCGTAGTCAACTCCTTGAACTTGTCGATAACCCTTAGCGACAAGCCGAGCCTTATAGACGGTCACATTACCATCCGCGTCAGTCTTCTTCTTAAAGATCCATTTATTTTCTATGGCTTGCCGATCATCGGGCAAGTCCACCAAAGTCCATACTTTGTTCTCATACATGGATCCTATCTCGGATTTCATGGCTTCAAGCCATTTGTTGGAATCCGGGCCCGCCATGGCTTCTTCATAGTTCAAAGGTTCACCGTTGTCTAACAACATGATTTCTAGGACAGGGTTGCCGTACCACTCTGGTGCGGAACGTGTCCTCGTGGACCTACGAAGTTCAGTAGTAACTTGATCCGAAGTTTCATGATCATCATCATTAACTTCCTCTCTAGTCGGTGCAGGCATCACAGAAACATTTTCCTGCACTGCACTACTCTCCGGTTCGAGAGGCGGTACAATTACCTCATCAAGTTCTACTTTCCTCCCACTTACTTCTTTTGAGAGAAACTCTTTCTCTAGAAAGGATCCATTCTTGGCAACAAAGATCTTGCCTTCGGATCTGAGGTGGAAGGTATACCCAATAGTTTCCTTAGGGTATCCTATGAAGACACACTTTTCCGATTTGGGTTCGAGCTTTTCAGGTTGAAGTTTCATGACATAAGCATTGCATCCCCAAACTTTCAGAAACGACAGCTTAGGTTTCTTCCCAAACCATAATTCATACGGTGTCGTCTCAACGGATTTAGACGGTGCCCTATTTAAAGTGAATGCGGCAGTCTCTAATGCATATCCCCAAAATGATAGCGGTAAATCAGTAAGAGACATCATAGATCGCACCATATCCAATAGAGTGCGATTAAGACGTTCGGACACACCATTACGCTGAGGTGTGCCAGGCGGCGTGAGTTGTGAAACAATTCCACATTTCCTTAAGTGCGTGCCAAACTCGTGACTCAAATATTCTCCTCCACGATCAGATCGTAAGAACTTTATTTTCTTGTCACGTTGATTCTCTACCTCACTCTAAAATTCCTTGAACTTTTCAAAGGTCTCAGACTTGTGTTTCATTAAGTAGACATACCCATATCTGCTTAAGTCATCAGTGAGGGTGAGAACATAACGATAGCCACCGCGAGCCTCAACGCTCATTGGACCGCATACATCAGTATGTATTATTTCCAACAAGTTGGTTGGTCGCTCCATTGTTCCAGAGAACGGAGTCTTAGTCATCTTGCCCATGAGGCATGGTTCGCACGTGTCAAATGATTCATAATCAAGAGACTCCAAAAGTCCATCTGCATGGAGTTTCTTCATGCGTTCGACACCAATATGACCAAGGCGGCAGTGCCACAAATATGTGGGACTATCATTATCAACCTTACATCGTTTGGTATTCACACTATGATTATGTGTAACATCACGTTCGACATTCAATAAAAATAAACCATTGACCAGCGGGGCATGACCATAAAACATATCTCTCATATAAATAGAACAACCATTATTCTCGGATTTAAATGAGTAGCCATCTCGCATCAAACGAGATCCAGATACAATGTTCATGCTCAAATCTGGTACTAAATAACAATTATTGAGGTTTAAAATTAATCCCGAAGGTAGATGTAGAGGTAGCGTGCCGACGGCGATCACATCGACCTTGGAACCATTCCCGACGCGCATCGTCACCTCGTCCTTCGCCAGTCTCCGCTTATTCCGCAGCTCCTGTTTTGAGTTACAGATGTGAGCAACCGCACCGGTATCAAATACCCAGGAGCTACTACGAGTGTTGGTAAGGTACACATCAATAACATGTATATCATATATACCTTTGACGTTGCCGGCCTTCTTATCCGCTAAGTACTTGGGGCAGTTCCGCTTCCAGTGACCGGTTCCCTTGCAATAAAAGCACTCAGTCTCAGGCTTGGGTCCATTCTTGGGCTTCTTCCCAGCAACTGATTTACCGGGCGCGGCAACTGCTTTGCCGTCCTTCTTGAAGTTCTTCTTAGCCATGCCTTTCTTGAAACTGGTGGTCTTATTCACCATCAACACTTGATGTAACTTTTTGATCTCCACCTCCGCTGATTTCAGCATCGAATATAACTCAGGAATGGACTTCTCCATCCTTTGCATATTGAAATTCATCACAAAGCTCTTGTAGCTAGGTGGAAGCGACTGGAGGATTCTATCAATAACCGAGTCATCCGGAAGATTAACTCCCAGCTGGGATAAGCGGTTGTGCAAGCCAGACATTTTGAGTATGTGCTCGCTGACAGAACTATTTTCCTCCATCTTACAACTGAAGAACTTGTCGGAGACTACATATCTCTCGACCCGGGCATGAGCTTGGAAAACCATTCTCAACTCTTGGAACATCTCATATGCTCCATGTTGCTAAAAACGCTTTTGGAGCCCCAGTTCTAAGCTGTAAAGCATGCCGCACTGAACCAGGGAGTAATCATCACTACGCGACTGCCAGGCGTTCATAACGTCCCGAGTTGCTGGGAAAATGGGTGCGTCACCTAGCGGTGCATCAAGGACATATGCTTTCTTGGAAGCTATGAGGATGATCCTCAAGTTACGGACCCAGTCCGTATAGTTGCTTCCATCGTCTTTCAGCTTGGTTTTATCTAGGAACGCGTTGAAGTTGAGGGCAACATTAGCGTGGGCCATTGGATCTACAAGATAGATTGTAAAGACAATTTTAGACTAAGTTCATGATAATTAAGTTGATCTAATCAAATTATTTAATGAACTCCCACTCAGATAGACATCCCTCTAGTCATCTAAGTGATACATGATCCATATCGACTAGGCCGTGTACGATCATCACGTGAGACGGACTAGTCATCAATGGTGAACATCTCCATGTTGATCGCATCTACTATACGACTCATGTTCGACCTTTCGGTCTCTCGTGTTCTGAGGCCATGTCTGTACATGCTAGGCTCGTCAAGTCAACCTAAGTGTTTCGCGTGTGTAAATCTAGCTTACACCCGTTGTATGCGAACATTAGAATCTATCACACCCGATCATCACGTGGTGCTTCGAAACAATGATCCTTCGCAACGGTGCACACTTAGGGGGAACACATTTCTTGAAATTTTAGTGAGGGATCATCTTATTTATGCTGCCGTCGTTCTAAGCAAATAAGATGTAAAAACATGATAAACATCACATGCAAATCATAAAGTGACATGATATGGCCAATATCATCTTGCGCCTTTGATCTCCATCTTCGGGGCGCGGCATGATCACCATCCTCACCGGCACGACACCATGATCTCCATCATCGTGTCTTCATGAAGTTGTCTCGCCAACTATTACTTCTACTACTATGGCTAACGGTTAGCAATAAAGTAAAGTAATTACATGGCGTTTTTGATTGACACGCAGGTCATACAATAAATTAAGACAACTCCTATGGCTCCTGCCGGTTGTCATACCCATCGACATGCAAGTCGTGATTCCTATTACAAGAACATGATCAATCTCATACATCACATATATTTCATCACATCCTTTTGGCCATATCACATCACATAGCATACCCTGCAAAAACAAGTTAGACGTCCTCTAATTGTTGTTGCAAGTTTTACGTGGCTGCTATGGGTTTCTAGCAAGAACGTTTCTTACCTACGCAAATGCCACAACGGTGATATGCCAATTGCTATTTACCCTACATAAGGACCCTCTTCATCGAATCCGATCCGACTAAAGTGGGAGAGACAGACACCCGCTAGCCACCTTATGCAACAAGTGCATGTCAGGCGGTGGAACCAGTCTCACGTAAGCGTACGTGTAAAGTCGGTCCGGGCCGCTTCATCCCACAATGCCGCCGAATCAAGATAGGACTAGTAACGGCAAGCAAATTGACCAAATCATCGCCCACAACTACTTGTGTTCTACTCATGCATAGAATCTACGCATAGACCTAGCTCATGATGCCACTGTTGGGGAACGTAGTAATAATTCAAAAAAATTCCTACGTGTCACCAAGATCAATCTAGGAGATGCTAGCAACGAGAGAGAGGGAGTGCATCTTCATACCCTTGAAGATCGCTAAGCGGAAGCGTTGCAAAGAACGCGGTTGATGGAGTCGTACTCGTGGCGATTCAAATCGCGGAAGATCCGATCCAAGCGCCGAACGGACGGCGCCTCCGCGTTCAACACACGTACAGCCTGGGGACGTCTCCTCCTTCTTGATCCAGCAAGGGGGGAGGAGAAGTTGAGGGAGAGATCCGGAAGCACGATGGCGTGGTGGCGGTGGAGCTCGTGGTTCTCCGGCAGAGCTTCGCTAAGCACTACGGAGGAGGAGGAGGTGTAGGAGGGGGGAGGGCTGCGTCAGGGACAAGGGATGCAGCTCCCATGCGCCTCCCCACTATATATAGGGGTGGAGGGGGCTGGTTTCTTGCCCTCCAAGTCCATTGGGGCGTTGGCAAAGGTGGGAGGAAAGAAATCCCATCCTTTCCCTTCCCCACCGATTGTTATCCCCCCTTTTTAGGGATCTTGATCTTATCCCTTCGGGATATGATCTTATTCCTTCTAAGGGGGGATCTTGGTGCGCCTTGACCAGGGGTGTGGGGCCTTGCCCCCACTACCCACGTTCATGTGGGTCCCCCCATGCAGGTGGGCCCCACTCCGGAACCTTCTAGAACCTTCCCGGTACAATACCGAAAAATCCCGAACATTTTCCGGTGGCCAAAATAGGACTTCCCATATATAAATCTTTACCTCCGGACCATTCCGGAACTTCTCGTGACATCCGGGATCTCATCCGGGACTCCGAACAACTTTCGGTAACCACATACAATTCCCATTACAACTCTAGCATCACCGAACCTTAAGTGTGTAGACCCTACGGGTTCGGGAACCATGCAGACATGACCGAGACACCTCTCCGGCCAATAACCAATAGCGGGATCTGGATACCCATATTGGCTCCCACATGTTCCATGATGATCTCATTGGATGAACCATGATGTCGGGGATTCAATTAATCCCGTATACAATTCCCTTTATCCATCGGCATGTTACTTGCCCGAGATTCGATCGTCGGTATCCCTATACCTTGTTCAATCTCGTTACCGGCAAGTCTCTTTACTCGTTCCGTAACACATGATCCCGTGACTAACTCCTTAGTCACATTGAGCTCATTATGATGATGTATTGCCGAGTGGGCCCAGAGATACCTCTCCGTCACACGGAGTGACAAATCCCAGTCTCGATTCGTGCCTACCCAACAGACACTTTCGGAGATACCTGTAGTGCACCTTTATAGTCACCCAGTTACGTTGTGACATTTGATACACCCAAAGAATTCCTACGGTATCCGGGAGTTGCACAATCTCATGGTCTAAGGAAATGATACTTGACATTAGAAAAGCTCTAGCAGACGAACTACACGATCTTGTCCTATGCTTAGGATTGGGTCTTGTCCATCACATCATTCTCCTAATGATCTGATCCCGTTATCAACGACATCCAATGTCCATGGTCAGGAAACCATGACCATCAATTGATCAACGAGCTAGTCAACTAGAGGCTCACTAGGGACATGGTGTGGTCTATGTATTCACACATGTATTACGGTTTCCGGTTAATACAATTATAGCATGAACAATAGACAATTATCATGAACAAGGAAATATAATAATAACCATTTTATTATTGCCTCTAGGGCATTTTTCCAACAGTATCGGTGCCCGAAGGCGGTAGTGCGAGGGGAACAAGGCAATCTGACTATGATGCTTTATCGCTTTCACTTAGCCATAGGAGCTTAAAAAAATGCGAGGGCTGATGACTAGCCCCCAGTGTTTTGTGATGTTCGGATGTACCGAGGCTAAAGCGAGCATCACATGGTTTGTACAAGTACGAAACCCATCGTATGACACGGAATAACCTCTATCAATTTTTTAGTATGACACTTATGCTTGGATTTGCAGACCGGTTCTCGCTTACTATGACAGACAGTTTTCGGCTTTCTCCCCTGAGGTCCTTGACCAGGCGAGCTGGAGGCACAATTGCAGTGGTTCTCGCTTTGCCCTTTTAGCCGAACGAGCGGAACATAAGAGGGCAAACACAGGAGCCGGGCAACCCAACTATTGACCCAAGACATAGTTCGGATCCAATGCATATAAAGCAAAATCCAAGACGCCGAACACATGATCAATTGTGTCGGGGTGATGCTTAGGGTTATATTTTAAATTCAATCCCCCGGTCTATTAACCGGTTGCATCGTAATGTATACTGAACAGTTTCGCAAGAAGCGTTGATGAGGGAAGAACAGAGTATGTAGCATAAAATACATCGAAGAGGCCATGTACAATGGTCTATTATTTGCTCATTAATTCTTATAACTCAAATTGCTGAAGCCACTGTTTACAGGTATTTGACGAGGAAATATAAAGTTTACAGAGGAGAGGTGGTACCCGGGGTCTTCGATGGGTGGCTTGACGTCCTCGATGTGCCCAGTCGCAAGTCCGCTCCTGCGCCCCCTAGGGAGTTGCATTCCTTTAAGGGTGATTGGTGTCAGCGAGCGGACCTTGGGAAGAAGATCTTGAGAAGTCGCCGAAGTATGGATGAGCTTTACGCTTTAGCAGGTCCTTGATGGTACCTGTGGTTTGTCACAGGACATGTACTGGCAGTAGTTCGGTCCAGCCGAACACTTTCCCTTTGATAGTTGTTCCCCACTGCTGCCCATGGAATCTTGAGTGCAAAGTTGTGCCGTCTTGACACATGTTTGACAGGCGCTAGGGCAGTGCAGTGAGGAGCGTGTCCCTATTTCTGGGGAGAAGAAGATTCCGGTAGTTCAGACTGAGACCGAGCTCGTTTGTCAACCTTACGTGCCTTTATGGTAGATTTCGATGTTGACCGATCGTCATCGTAATGGAATTCGGCCGCCAGGGCCAATGCATGTTCCTCAGTACGGAGGGAACGCTCTGTGTTGCCGTTGACAGTAATGACCCCCTTGGGCCCGGGCATCTTGAGCTTGAGGTATGCGTAGTGTGGGACGGCGTTAAAGCGAGCGAACGTTGTGCGGCCCAGCAAGGCATGATAACCGCTACGGAAAGGGACAATGTCGAAGATCAAGTCCTCGCTGCGGAAGTTATCGGGCGAACCGAACACTACTTCCAGGCTCACAGAGCCCGTGCACCGGGCTTCGACGCCTGGGATCACTCCTTTAAAGGTAGTGTTGCTAGGTTTGATCCTTGATGGATCTATACCCATCTTTTTCACCGTGTCTGAGTAAATCAGATTGAGGCTACTTCCTCCGTCCATTAGGACTTTAGTGAGGTGATACCCATCGATAATGGGGTCTATGACGAGGGCCGCTGAAACCCCATGACGGATACTGGTCGGATGGTCTCGTCGATCAAATGTGATCGGGTACGCCGACCATGGGTTATACTTCGGGGTTACAGGCTCTACGACGTAGACCTCTCGAAGGGGGCGCTTCCTCTCCTTTTTGGGTATGTGAGTGGCGTATATCATGTTCACAGTCTTTACCTCTGGAGGGAACTACTTCTGTCCTCCATTGCTCGGACCGTGGGGCTCGTCATCGTCCTCGCTGCGTGGGCCCTTGCCTTGCTCTTCGGCTGCGAGTTTGCCAGCTTGTTTGAACACCCAACAGCTACGGTTGGTGTGGGTGGCGGGATTGTCTTGGGTGCCATGGATCTGTCAAGGCCTCTCCATGATTTTGTCCAGCGGGGTAGGTCCGTCACGATTGCCTTAAGAAGGCTTCTTCCGCTGCCCGGATCGGGGGTTGCGGAAACCGGCGTTAACGGCCGTGTCGTCGGCATCACCGTTATTGTGCCGGCGTTTACTTTTGTTGCGTCGTGGTTTACCATTTCTGTCCCGGACTTCGGAGGTGTCGGGGTCTTCGGGGTTGTGGCTTCATCTAGCTAGCCAGTTATCCTCGCCCGCACAAAAGCGGGTCATGAGTGATGTAAGGGTGGACATGGTCCTAGGCTTGTCCTGACCGAGCTGGCGAGCCATCCATCCGTCCCGAATATTGTGCCGGAAGGAGGCTATTGCCTCGGCGTCCGGGCAATCGACAATCTGGTTCTTCTTGGTCAAGAACCGATTCCAGAATTGTCGAGCCGATTCGCCTGCTTTCTGGACAACATTGCTTAGGTCGGAGGAGTCCGGCGGCCGTCCATAGGTGCCTTGGAAGTTAGATTAGAATGCGTCCTCGAGATCCTCCCAACTCCCGATAGAATTTTCGGGGAGGCTGTTTAACCAGTGTCGAGCTGGCCCCTTAAGTTTTAGGGGCAGATACTTGATGGCGTGGAGATCATCTCCTCGTGCCATATGAATGTGGAGGAGGAAATCCTCGATCCAAACTATTGGGTCAGTTGTCCCGTCGTATTGCTCTATGTTCACGGGTTTAAACCCTTCCGGGAACTGATGCTGCATCACCTCGTCGGTGAAGCACAGTGGGTGGGCAGTGCCTCTGACCCGGGCTATGTCACGCCGGTAGTCGGCGCCTGATCTGGCCCGGTTTTGTTCCCGACCTCTGTTGTTGCGGTCGAGCCAAGGCTGGTACCCGTCCCGTCTATCGGGGGAGTACCCTCTAGATCCGTAGATGGATCTCGTGCGGCCTGTTCTATAATCCAGGTCGTGTCGCAGGTCGTACCTGTCCTCAGGCTCTATTGGCTCTTTTCCCCTTCTGCGGGGTATCGCCGGCCTATAACTGGCGTCGCCAGCCGTCCTATCTCGTCCTCGGGGAGGGCGGTCTGGCTGGTCGTATGGAGTGTGTTTGGGAGACGGTGTGTTAGGGACCTCGTCGTCAAACTGCGGCAGCAACCGTCGGCGTGGATAGCTCTTGGGTTGGTCCAATAGACAGGTACCGTACCCTTCCTCGGCTGATAGGACCCTCGTCCATCTATCATTGAGGGTATCCTCTTCGGCCTTAAGCTGCCATTCTTTTGCCTTCAGGCTTCAGGCAGTGGCTATAAGCTGTTACCTAAACCATTCCTGATCCTCAAGGTATTCGGGGACGGTGAAGTCTTCGGCTTCCAGGCTGTCCTCCTCCTCGACAGGGAGGAGGTAGTTGTCATCCTCGGAATCGTTTAGATCCTCGGGGTCGCGCTGATCTTCTGGCCTCTCCTGGTCCTCTAGCGGCTGCTCGGGGATATCGGGATCGCCGAGGTATTCCGGGGTGTCGTTTTCCCCGGTGTCAGCAATGGCTTCCCTTCCCTTTTTTGCATTTGATCGTTTGCGCAGTTTCCGGCGCCTTGACGGTTCTTCACCCGATTTATCGCCATTTTTTTTGGGTGTGTGCTCGCCCTTATCGGCTAGAGTATCCACCATGTAGACGTCATAGGTGGAGGTGGCAGTCCATCGCCCAGTGTTGACGGGGGCGGGAGCGCAATCCTTTTCATCCATGTCTTCTGCCTCCTCGGAGGCGTAGTCCAACATATCGGTTAAGTCTTCGACAGTGGCTACTAAGTGGGTGGTGGGTAGGATGAAAAATTCCTCTTGACCCACCTTCAGACCGATCTGAGCGTGGATCAGGGTTGGGTCGTCAGTGATTTTCATCGATAGGATCCGATCTAGAGCCTCGTTGAGTGTCGAGAGCTCGATCGGGACAATCTGCCCAGAGCTTTCGGAGTTAACCTCCGATGTGTCCGCACATGGAGTGTGTTCGGCAGGAGCTGACCCCCGACCATCCGGTACTATGACCGGATCCGGACTAAAAGCCAGATCATCGTCGGGGTTGGTCCCGTGGGCGGGGTCGAGAGCGAAATCCGAAGTTAAGGCCTCGGAGTCCTCAGGCGCGTCAGATGAGATTGCGAGCCCGGTGAACAAAAGATCGCCCCGAGAGTCTACGAAGAACTCTAGGTTCCCGAATCCGACCTCTTCATCAGGGGCGAACGTCCCGACCCGGCCCAGACGGCCGGTCGGGTCGGCGTGCAGCACGACGTTGCCGAAAGCGAAGATCTGTCCAGGGATAAAGGAGTCCATACGGACTTCTTCGCTAATGACTAAGCGAGCCATCGATTCCTTTGGCGATCACAGCGGAACTCTCAATGAAAACACCAATGTTGGTGTCAAAACCGGCGGATCTCGGGTAGGGGGTCCCGAGCTGTGAGTCTAGAATCGATGGAACAGCAGACGAAGGAGACGATGTTTACCCAGGTTCGGGCCCTCCTATGGAGGTAAAACCCTACGTCATGCACGATTATATTGATGTGTATGAAGGTTACAGAGTTGATCTACCACGAGATCGGATAGCTAAAACCCTAGATGAGTTTCTCTGCCCTACAATCTAAAAACCCCCCCGGTTTATATAGACACCGGGGGTACCTAGGGTTTACACATGATAGGTCTCCTGCCGGGGATGGAGATGCCGATTTCCTCATCTTGACTTGGAGTGCACGACTCGCCTTCGAGACTTCCTTCTAGAACACGGGGTCGCGGCATATCCGGCCCTTCCTACGATAGTCAGAGAGCGGCCCACCAAGCCGGCCTATTGGGAGATAGGCCAGCGGCCTGAGGACCCCTTAGTCCAGGACTCCCTCAATGACCAAATTAATAGTGATCAAATGTTATTACTGCAAAAATAAATACATAAAGTTCATACATAGTTCTCATAAGACAACATACAATTATCTGGAGCATCTAAAACATACACTGATACTAATACAACTATGTAAAACATTTAAATTCAACAACAAATGCGATCAAAATCGCAACTAAGGTAACAATTGATCCAACGACATAATCATACCAAGCATCTTTATCAATGGTATATTTTCTAATCTTCAAGCGCATTGCATCCATATGGATCTTGTGTAGATCGACGACATCGGCAACATTCAACTCCAATTTCATCTTCTCTTCTTGAATTCTTTTCAATTTTTCCTTCAAATAATTGCTTTCTTTTTCAACTAAATTTAACCTCTCGACAAGAGGGTCGGTTGGAATTTCCGGTTCACATACCTCCTACGTAAAAATATCTATGTCAAGTTGGCCGGCATAATTATCATAAAAACTAAATGAAACAAATAGTTATAAAAGATAATATACCACATCCGAATCATAGGCCGGACGAGAGCCGACGTGGGCGGATATCAAAACCATGGCACTATATAATAACAAACAATAATACAAATAAGAAAATTATACAAGTAACTATATCTAAATCATACAAGTAAGAATTTTTTTATTAAAAAAGATAAGAACAAGAAGCTCACCACGGTGGTGCCGGTGACGAGATCGGCGCGGGCGATCGACGGGGGTGAGGACGAGAGCTTCGAGGAAGAACAGAGGAGAAGAACGAGGAGAAAGCTTAAGTGTGGCTCGGGCACCTCATATCAATGGCATCAAGCTCTCGGGCATTTCATCGAGCACCGCTTGGGCATAGGAAGGGAACACAAAGTAGCACACATCTCCCACCTTCTTGTTGGAAATATGCCCTAGAGGCAATAACAAAGTGGTTATTATTATGTTTCCTTGTTCATGATAATCGTTTATTATCCATGCTAGAATTGTATTGACCGGAAACTCAGATACATGTTTGGATATATAGACAAACACTATGTCCCTAGTGAGCGTCTAGTTGACTAGCTCGTTGATCAGAAATGGTCAAGATTTCCTGACCATAGACATGAGTTGTCATTTGATGACGGGATCACATCATTAGGAGAATGATGTGATGGACAAGACCCAACCATAAGCATAGCATATGATCGTGTTAGTTTATTGCTACTGCTTTATCCATGTCAAGTATATCTGTACCTATGACCATGAGATCACGCAACTCCCTGACACCGTAGCAATGCCTTGTGTTTATCAAACGTCACAACGTAACTGGGTGACTATAAAAGGGCTCTCCATGTATCTCCGAGGGTGTCTGTTGAGTTGGCGTGGATCAAGACTTAGATTTGTCACTCCGTATGATGGAGAGGTATCTCTGGGCCCACTCGGTAATACAGCATCACAAGAAGCTTGCAAGCAATGTGTCTAAGGAGTTAGTCACAGGATATTGTATTACGGCAAGAGTAAAGAGACTTGCCAGTAATGAGACTGAACTAGGTATGGAGATACCGATAATCGAATCTCGGGCAAGTAACATACCGATGGACAAAGGGAACTGCATACGGGATTGATTGAATCCTTGACATCGTGGTTAGACCGATAAAGATCTTCATAGAATATGTACGAACCAATATAGGTATCCATGTCCCGCTATTGGTTATTGACCATAGAGGTGTCTCGGTCATGTCTGCATAGTTCTCGAACCCGCAGGGTCTGCACACTTAACGTTCGGTGACGATTCGGTATTGTTGAGTTATATATGTTGGTGACCTAAGGTTGTTCGGAATCCCGGATGAGATCTCGGACGTCACGAGGAGTTCCGGAATGGTTCGGAGGTAAATTTTTATATATAGGAAAGTGGTATTCGGGTTCCGGAAGAGTTTCGGGTATTTCCGGTATTGTACCGGGAGTGCCGAAAAGGTTCCGGGTGTCCACCGGGAGGGGCCCACCCTTCCTGGGGGGCACATGGGCTGAAGAGGTGGTGCACCAGCCCCTCATGAGCTGGGCATCCTACCCCTAAGGCCATAGAGCATATGAGATGTTCCAGGAGATGAAGTTAATATTTCATGCAAATGCCCGGATCGAGAGGTATGAGACCTCCGATAAGTTCTTCGCTTGCAAGATCGAAGAGAATGGTTCTGTCAGCGAGCACCTGCTCAAAATGTCTGGGTACTACAACCGTTTGAATGATTTGGGAGTTACACTTCCGCCGGAAACGGTCACTGATGTCTACTACACAACCTTCTTCTTGTATACTCGTGTTGGGCCTCCAAGCGCAGAGTTATGTAGGACAGTAGCAAATTTCCCTCAAGTGGATGACCTAAGGTTTATCAATCCAAGGGAGGCGTAGGATGAAGATGGTCTCTCTCAAACAATCCTGCAACCAAATAACAAAGAGTCTCTTGTGTCCCCAACACACCCAATACAATGGTAAATTGTATAGGTGCACTAGTTCGGCGAAGAGATGGTGATACAAGTGTAATATGGATGGTAGATATAGGTTTTTGTAATCTGAAAATATAAAAACAGCAAGGTAACTAATGGTAAAAGTGAGCACAAACGGTAATGCAATGCTTAGAAACAAGGCCTAGGATTCATACTTTCACTAGTGCAAGTTCTCTCAACAATACTGACATAGTTGAATCATATGTAAATCCCTCACGTGCGACAAAGAGTTCACTCCAAAGTCACAAATAGCGGAGAACAAACGAAGAAATTATTGTAGGGTACGAAACCACCTCAATGTTATCTTTTCCGATCAATCATATGAGCTATCCCTATAAGTGTCACGAACAGCCCTAGAGTTCGTACTAAAATAACACCTTAAGATACAAATCAACCAAAACCCTAATTTCACCTAGATACTCCAATGTCACCACGAGTACCCATGGGCTTGATTATACGATATGCATCACACAATTTCAGATTCATCATGTTCAATCCAACACCAAGAACTTCAAAGAGTGCCCCAAAGTTTCTACCGGAGAGTCAAGACGAAAACGTGTGCCAACCCCTATGCATAGATTCCCAAGGTCACGGAACCCGCAAGTTGATCACCAAAACATACATCAAGTGGATCAATAGAACATCCCATTGTCACCACGGATATCCCATCGCAAGACATACATCAAGTGTTCTCAAATCCTTTAAAGACTCAATCCAATAAGAAAACTTCAAAGGGAAAACTCAATTCATCACAAGAAGATAGAGAGGGGAAAACTCCATATGATTCATCTATATTAATAAAGCTCGCGATACATCAAGATCGTGCCATCTCAAGAACACGGGAGAGAGAGATCAAACACATAGCTACTGGTACATATCCTCAGCCCCGAGGGTGAACTACTCCCTCCTCGTCATGGAGACCGCCAGGATGATGAACATGGCCTCCGGTGATGGTTTTCCCCTCCGACAGGGTGCCGGAACTGGCTCCCGATTGGTTTTTCGTTGCTACAGAGGCTTGCGGCGGCGGAACTCCCGATCTAGGTTTCTTTTCGGCGGTTTGGGTATTTATAGGAGTATATGGCATTGGTCCCACGTCCAGAAGGTTCCCGAGGAAGTCACAAGCCAGGGGGGCGAACCCCCCACCCTTGTGATTTCCTCGGCCTTCCTCTCCGGTGACTTTTCGCTCCAGTATTTTTTAAATTTTCCAAAAATATTCTCCGTAAATTTTCAGCTCATTCCGAGAACTTTTATTTCTGCACAAAAACAACACCACGGTAGCTCTGCTGAAAACAGCGTCAGTCCGGGTTAGTTCTAATCAAATCATACCAAAATCATATAAAATTATTGTAAACATGGCATGAATACTTCATAAATTATAGATACGTTGGAGACGTATCAGCATCCCCAAGCTTAATTCCTGCTCGTCCACGAGTAGGTAAATGATAACAGAAATAATTTATGAAGTGTGAATGCTAGCTACATTTTTATCATATTCTTTTCTTCTTTGCATAGCATGGACATTTGGACTTGTAAATGATTCAAAGCAATAGTCTAGTTTTAACATAATGACATCAATACTCAAGCATGTCAACAAGCAACCATGTCTTTCAAAATATCAACACTAAAGAAAGTTATCCCTAGCCCATCATGCTCAATCATTGATCCATTCATGAAACACACTCAAATATTAGCTATGCCCAATGCTCAAGTACGATCATAGTGCCCCCTAGTTGGTGCTTATAAGAGAAGATGGAGACTCAAAGCAAAAATAAAAATTGCATAAAGTAAATAGATAGGCCCTTCGCAGAGGGAAGTAGGGATTTGTAGAGGTGCCAGAGCTCAAGGTTTAAATTGAGAGAGAGAGAAATATTTTGAGTGGCATGCTTTTCCTGTCAACAAAAACGACAAAGTAGCTCACAATACTTTCCATGCTAGATATATCATAGGCGGTTCCCAAACAGAAAATAAAGTTTTTACTCCCCCTCCACCAATCAATCACACTCCACGGCGAGCTGAATCCACGGGTACCGTCCATACAAACAACAATCCTGGGGGAGTTTTGTTTCATTATATTTTGATTTGATTTTTGAGCATGGAACTGGGCATCCCGAATACCAGCCACTTTCTCGTGAATGATAGTGAATCAACACATATCGTGAGTATAACCCACCTAGCATGGAAAAATATTGGATACTCCCCACCGTTTCATGAGCGGTACGGGCACACAAAAGAGAAAATTTATAGATGGCACATACAAATTTGCTTGGAACGGCATGGAAATACCGCATATAGGTAGGTGTGGTGGACTCATAAGGCAAAACTTGGTTTAAGGATTTTGGTTGCACAAGTAGTATTTCTACTTAGTACAAATGGAGGCTAGCAAATAGATTGGGAAGCAACCAAACCAAGAAACGAAAATTCACATAAGTGAGCATTGAACATAACTAACACCGAATAATGCACCACAAGTAGGATGTAACTTCATTGCATAACTATTGACTTTAGTACTTGCATAGGGAATCACAAACCTTAACACCAATATTCCTACTAAAGCATAATTACTCACTAACATGACTCACATATTACTATCATCATGTTTCAAAACTATTACAAAGAATCAAGTTTAATTTGTCCCATGATCTTCATGAAAGTTTTTATTATATCCTCCTTGGATATCTATCACTTTGGGACTAGTTTCATATATTGCCATTGCTTTTTTTTTTTTGACAAGCTCAAACAAATTTAAGTGAAGCACATGAGCATAAACATTTCATTCCTCAAAAAGGTATAAGTGAAGCATGCGAGGAAATGGCAAGCTACTCTCAAAAGATATAAGTGAAGATCAATGAGTAGTCAAACAATTAAGCAGCTATGTGAGGACTCTCTCTCTCTCTCTCAATAAATATTTTCAGAACTGAGTATTTTATTCAAACAGAAAACACAATAAAAATAGCACTCCAAGAATAGCACGCATCATGTGAACGAATAAAAATTTAGACTCAACATAGGCTAACCGATAATTGTTGATGAGGAGAGGTGGGATGCGTAGCATCCCAAAGCTTAGATGCTTGATACTTCTTGAAATATTTACTTGGGGTGCCTTGGGCATCCCCAAGCTTGAGCTTTTGTGTCTCGTTCAATCCTCTCATATCATGGTTTCACCTATTCTCAAAAACTTCATCCACACAAAACTCGAAAAGAACTCGTGAGATAGGTTAGTACACATAATAATAAATCAACTCTTTATGTACTGCCAAGACAAGTTGCACAATAATTTTCAAACATTAGGTACTGTATACTATCATTTCCACAATTTATATCTACCAATATAGGCTATGGAAACTATAGGATAAGTAGATAACAAAACTATGACAGCAATCTGTCTAAACAGAACAGTCTGTAGAAATCTTTTAAACCAGTGTACTTATGTAACTCAAAAAATTATGAAAATTTAGGACATGCTATAAAATTTATATTACAACACTATGTAAAAATTTCAGGAACTTTCCACGTTCCAGTAAAATATGAAAATTCAAACACTACAGCAAAAGTTTCTGTTTTTACACAGCACATATCAAAACATGCAATGCAAGCATCCTAATGCAATTCTTGGAACCTTTTTATTGAAAACAAGATTTCAAATAACACCTAACAGAAAACAATAAAATAAAATGACGCACCAAGCAAAACTCATATTATGTGACGAATAAAAATGTAGCTCCAAGTAAGATATACCGATAATGTTGAAGACGAAAGAGGGGATGCCTTCCGGGGCATCCCCAAGCTTAGGCGCTTGAGTCTTCCTTGGATATTACCTTGGGGGTGCCTTGGGCATCCCCAATCTTAGGTTCTTGTCACTCCTTATTCTCCTCATATCGGTGTCTCACCCAAAACTTGAAAACTTCAATCACACAAAACTTAACGGAACTTCGTGAGATGGGTTAGTATAATAAACAAAGATCATTCACTTAGGTACTGTCAAGACAAGATTCATAATGGTTCCCACATGATACCTACTGTATTATATCATTCCCATAATTTATACCGCTAAATATAAGCTATGGAAACACTAAAACAAGCAAACTATGCATGCAAAACAGAATCTGTCAAAAACAGAACAGTCTGTCAAGATCTGTAGTGTAACCATACTTTCCTGTCTCTAACAATTCTGAAAAAATAGGAAAACCTGAGGAATTTGTATATAAAGACTGTGTAAAAAATTCAGATCAAAATGACATTCCAGTGAATTTACAAAATTCCTGGACTGAGAGCAAAAGTTTCTGTTTTTGCACAGAATCAAGTCAACTATCATCCATACTATCCCAAAGGCTTTACTTGGCACCTTATTGAGATAAAAGACACAAAACATGATTACTACAGTATATTAATCATGTTAACACTCAAAAAAAGAAAGTAAAAGTGTTGGGTTGCCTCCCAACAAGCGCTTCTCTTTCATGCCTTTTAGCTAGGCAAGATGATTTCAATGATGCTCACATAAAAGATAAGAATTGAAACACAAAGAGAGCATCGTGAAGCATATGACTAGCACATTTAAGCCTAACCCACTTCCTATGCATAGGGATTTTGTGAGCAAACAATTTATGGGAGCAATAATCAACTAGCATAGGAAGGCAAAACAAGCATAACTTCAAAACTTTGAACACATAGAGAGGAAACTTGATATTATTGCAATTCCTACAAGCATATGTTCCTCCCTCATAATAATTTTCAGTAGCATCATGAAGGAATTTCACAATATAACCAGCACATAAAGCAATATTTTCATGATCTACAAGCATAGAAATTTTACTACTCTCCACACAAGAAAATTTATTCTCATCAATAGTAGTGGGAGCAAACTCAACAAAATAACTATCATGTGAAGCATAATCCAATTGAAAATTAAAAACATGATGACAAGTTTTATGGTTATCATTATTCTTTATAGCATACATGTCATCACAATAATCATCATAAATAGGAGGCATGCTTTCATCATAATAAATTTGCTCATCAAAACTTGGGGGAGTAAAAATATCATATTCATCAAACATAGCATCCCCAAGCTTGTAGCCTTGCATATCATTAGCATCATGAATATTCAAGGAATTCATACTAACAACATTGCAATCATGCTCATCATACAAAGATTTAGTGCCAAACATTTTAATAACTTCTTCTTCTAACACTTGAGCACAATTTTCCTTTCCATCATTTTCACGAAAGACATTAAAAAGATGAAGCATATGAGGCAACCTCAATTCCATTTTTTTTAGTTTTCTTTTATAAAACCAAACTAGTGAAAAACAAGAAACTAAAAAGATTCAATTGCAAGATCTAAAGATATACCTTCAAGCACTCACCTCCCCGGCAACGGCGCCAGAAAAGAGCTTGATGTCTACTACACAACCTTCTTCTTGTAGACTCATGTTGGGCCTCCAAGCGCAGAGTTTTGTAGGACAGTAGCAAATTTCCCTCAAGTGGATGACCTAAGGTTTATCAATCCGTGGGAGGCGTAGGATGAAGATGGTATCTCTCAAACAACCCTGCAACCAAATAACAAAGAGTCTCTTGTGTCCCCAACACACCCAATACAATGGTAAATTGTATAGGTGCACTAGTTCGGCGAAGAGATGGTGATACAAGTGTAATATGGATGGTAGATATAGGTTTTTGTAATCTGAAAATATAAAAACAGCAAGGTAACTCATGGTAAAAGTGAGCACAAACGGTATTGCAATGCTTAGAAACAAGGCCTAGGGTTCATACTTTCACTAGTGCAAGTTCTCTCAACAATACTGACATAGTTGAATCATATGTAAATCCCTCACGTGCGACAAAGAGTTCACTCCAAAGTCACAAATAGCGTAGAACAACCGAAGAAATTATTGTAGGGTACGAAACCACCTCAAAGTTATCTTTTCCGATCAATCATATGAGCTATCCCTATAAGTGT
Organism: Elymus sibiricus; assembly: GCA_039707655.1. NCBI lineage: Eukaryota > Viridiplantae > Streptophyta > Magnoliopsida > Poales > Poaceae > Elymus > Elymus sibiricus. The sequence goes on from CM077671.1 coordinate 33,545,730, forward strand.
CACGAACAGCCCTAGAGTTCGTACTAAAATAACACCTTAAGATACACATCAACCAAAACCCTAATGTCACCTAGATACTCCAATGTCACCACGAGTACCCATGGGCTTGATTATACGATATGCATCACACAATTTCAGATTCATCATGTTCAATCCAACACAAAGAACTTCAAAGAGTGCCCCAAAGTTTCTACCGGAGAGTCAAGACGAAAACGTGTGCCACCGCCTATGCATAGATTCCCAAGGTCACGGAACCCGCAAGTTGATCACCAAAACATACATCAAGTGGATCAATAGAACATCCCATTGTCACCACGGATATCCCATCGCAAGACATACATCAAGTGTTCTCAAATCCTTTAAAGACTCAATCTGATAAGAAAACTTCAAAGGGAAAACTCAATTCATCACAAGAAGATAGAGAGGGGAAAACTACATATGATTCATCTATATTAATAAAGCTCGCGATACATCAAGATCGTGCCATCTCAAGAACACGAGAGAGAGAGAGAGATCAAACACATAGCCACTGGTACATACCCTCAGCCCCGAGGGTGAACTACTCCCTCCTCGTCATGGAGACCGCCGGGATAATGAAGATGGCCTCCGGTGATGGTTTCCCCTCCGGCAGGGTACCAGAACGGGCTCCCGATTGTTTTTTCGTGGCTACAGAGGCTTGCGGTGGCGGAACTCCCGATCTAGGTTTCTTTTCGGTGGTTTGGGTATTTATAGGAGTATATGGCGTTGGTCCCACGTCCAGAAGGTTCCCGAGGAAGTCACAAGCTAGGGGGGCGAGCCCCCCACCCTTGTGATTTCCTCGTCCTTCCTCTCCGGTGACTTTTCGCTCCAGTATTTTTTAAATTTTCCAAAAATATTCTCCGTAAATTTTCATCTCATTCCGAGAACTTTTATTTCTGCACAAAAACAACACCACGGTAGCTCTGCTGAAAATAGCGTCAGTCCGGGTTAGTTCTAATCAAATCATACCAAAATCATATAAAATTATTGTAAACATGGCATGAATACTTCATAAATTATAGATACGTTGGAGACGTATCAGTCACTGACAGAATTCTCCAGTCACTGCCACCAAGCTACAAAGGCTTCGTGATGAACTATAATATGCAAGGGATGGACAAGTCTGTGTCCGAGCTTTTCGCGATGCTGAAAGTCCCGGAAGTAGAAATCAAAAAGGAGCATCAAGTGTTGATGGTGAATAAAACCACTAGTTTTAAGAAAGGCAAGGGAAAGAAGGGAAACTCCAAGAAGGGTAGCAAGCCAGTTGCCGCTCCTGTAAAGAAGCCCAAAGCTGGCTCCAGTCCTGAGACTGAGTGCTTCTATTGCAAGGGGACTGGACACTCGAAGCGGAAATGCCCCAAGTACCTGGCTGATAAGAAGGCTGGCAACATCAAAAAAGGTATATTTGATATACATGTTATGGATGTTTACCTCACTAGTTCTCGTAGTAGTGCCTGGTTATTTGATACCGGTTCGGTTGCTCATATTTGTAACTCGAAATAGGAACTGCGGAATAAACGGAGGCTCGTGAGGGATGAAGTGACGATGCACGTCAGAAATGGTTCCAAGGTTGATGTGATCGCCGTCGGCACGCTCGCTCTTGAATTACCATCGGGATTAGTACTAAACCTAAATAATTGTTATTTGGTGCCTGCGTTGAGCATGTACATTATATCTGGATCTTGTTTATTGCGAGACAGTTATTCATTTAAATCAGAGAATAATGGTTGTTCTATTTATATGAGTAACATCTTTTATGGTCATGCACCCAATGTGAATGGTTTATTCTTGTTGAATCTCGATAGTAGTGATAGACACATTTATAACATTGATGCCAAAAGATGCAAAGTTAATAATGATAGTACCACTTTCTTGTGGCACTGCCGCTTAGGTCATATTGGTGTAAAATGTATGAAGAAGCTCCATGTTGATGGATTTTTGGAATCACTCGATTTTGCATCACTTGATACATGCGAACCTTGCCTCTTAGGCAAGATGACTAAAACCCCGTTCTCAGGTACAATGGAGCGGACAAATGACTTGTTGGAAATCATACATACTGATGTATGTGGTCCGATGAGTGTGGAAGCGCGCGGTGGATATCATTATTTTCTTACCTTCACTGATGATTTGAGTAGATATGGGTATATTTACTTAATGAAACACAAGTCTGAAACCTTTGAAAAGTTCAAGCAATTTCAAAGTGAAGTAGAGAATCATCGTAACAAGAAGATTAAATTTCTACGATCTGATCGTGGTGGAGAATATCTGAGTTATGAGTTTGGCATGCATTTGAAACAGCGTGGAATCGTTTTACAGTTTACGCCACCAGGAACACCACAGCGTAATGGTGTGTCCGAGCGTCGTAATCATACTCTATTGGATATGGCGTGATCTATGATGTCTCTCACTAATCTGCCACTATCATTTTGGGGTTATGCATTAGAGACAGCCGCATTCACTTTAAATAGGGCACCATCAAAGTCTATTGAGACGACACCGTATGAATTTTGGTTTGGCAAGAAACCTAAGCAGTCGTTTCTTAAAGTTTGGGGTTGCAACGCTTATGTGAAAAGGCTTCAACCTGATAAGCTCGAATCCAAAGAGGACAAGTGCGTCTTCATAGGATACCCTAAGGAAACAGTTGGGTAGACCTTCTATCTCAAATCTGGGGGCAAAGTGTTTGTTGCTAGAAACGGGTCCTTTCTCGAGAAAGAATTTCTCTCGAAAGAATTGAGTGGGAGGAAAGTAGAACTTGATGAGGTTGTTGAACCGTCACTTCAGTTGGATAGTAACACCACGCAAAAAGATGTTTCTGCGACGCCTACCCCAAGTGAAGAGGAAGGAAATGATGATGATCATGAAGCCTCGGATCTAGTTACTACCGAACCTCATAGGTCGACAAGGACTCGTACCGCCCCAGAGTGGTATGGCAATCCTGTCTTAGAGGTCATGTTGTTGGACAACAGTGAACCTACGAGCTATGAAGAAGCGATGGTGGGCCCGGATACCAACAAATGGCTAGAGGCCATGAAATCCGAGATAGGATCCATGTATGAGAACAAAGTGTGAACTTTTGAAGACTTACCATTTGATCGTAAGGCCATACAGAATAATTGGATTTTTAAGAAAAAGGCGGACACGGACGGTAATGTCACGGTCTATAAAGCTCAACTTGTTGCAAAAGAGTTTTCACAAGTTCAAGGAGTTGACTACGATGAGACTTTCTCTCCCGTAGCGATGCTTAAGTCCACCGGGCTCATGTTAGCAATAGTTGCATTTTCGATTACGAGATCTGGCAGATGGATGTCAAAACAACGTTCCTTAAGGGTTTCCTTAAGGAAGAGTTGTATATGACGCAACCAGAAGGTTTTGTCAATCATAAAAATGCTAACAAAGTGTGCAAGCTCCAGCGATCCATTTATGGACTGGTGCAGGCATCTCGGAGTTGGAATCTTCACTTTGATGAGGTGATCAAAGCGTTTGGGTTTATATAAGTTTATGGAGAAGCTTGTATTTACAAGAAAGTGAGTGGGGGGTCTATAGCGTTTGTAATATTATATGTGGATGACATATTGCTGAATGGAAACAATATAGAACTTTTAGAAAGCGTGAAGATATATTTGAATAAGAGTTTTTCAATGAAAGACCTCGGAGAAGCTGCTTACATATTGGGCATACACTACTGGAATCAGGGACTTTGCCATCTGCCAGCTCTTTGCCGTCTGCTGGCAGATGGCAAAGAGGCTCTTTGCCGTCCGCTTTTATAAAGCAGACGGCAAAGAACTTACTGATGGCAAAGAGGCTCTTTGCCATCTGCACTTCTTTGCCGTCTGCTGGCAGATGGCAAAGAGTTCTTTGCCATCTACCAGCAGACGGCAAAGACCAAAGTGGGGCCCACGGGGCACTGCATTGGCTAGGTCACACGGGCCACTTCTTTGCCGTCTGCTGGCAGACGGCAAAGAACTCGTTGCCGTCTGCCAGCAGACGGCAAAGAGGTGAGGGGGGGGGGCCCACAGTGTAACGGCGGGGACGGGCTAACGGCCCCCCTCTTTGCCGTCTGCTGGCAGACGGCAAAGAATTCTTTGCCGTCTGCCAGCAGACGGCAAAGAGGGGGGCTTAATTTTCGCCCCCCGCGCCCAAACCCCCTCTCTCTCTCTCACATCTCTCTCTCTCTCTCTGTCTCTGCGCGCCGCCGCCGCCCCCTCCCCGCCGACCCCCTCCTCCCCGCCGACCCCCGCCGCCCCCCTCCTCCCCGCCGCCGCCCCCTCCCCTCCTCCACAGCGCCGCCGCCGCCCCCTCCCCTCCTCCACAGTGCCGCCGCCGCCCCCTTCCCTCCTCCACAGCGCCGCCGCCGCCCCCTCCCCGCCGACCCCCTCCTCCCCGCCGACCCCCTCCTCCCCGCCGACCGCCGCCGCCCCCCTCCTCCCCGCCGACCGCCGCCGCCCCCCTCCTCCCCAGCGCCGCCGCCTCGACCACCCTCCGGTGAGCTCCACCATTCCCCCCCTTTTTAGTTTTTTTCCTGTTTTTTTTTCTGTTTTTATTAGTTCATTTAGTTAGTTTATATTAGTTAGTTATTAGTTCATATTAGTTAGTTTTTATTAGGTAGAAAAAACTTAGATAGAAAAGAAGAAAAGAAAAAACCTAGAAGAAAAAAAAAGAAGAAAAGAAGAAAAAAAAGGAAAAAAGAAAAAAGAAAAAGAACAAAAAATAATAATAAGAAGAAGAAACAGAAGAAGAGGAGGAGGAGAAGAAAAAAGAAGAAGAAGAAGAAGAAAAAAAGAGGAGAGGAGGAGAAGAAGAAGAGGAAAAAAGGAAAGGAAGAAGAAGAAGAGGAGGAGGAGGAGAAGAAAAAAGAAGAAGAGGAAGAAGAAGAAGAAAAAAGAGGAGAGGAGGAGAAGAAGAAGAGGAAAAAGGAAAGGAGGAAGAAGAAGAAGAAGGAAAAAAAAGGAAGAAAAGGAAGAAAAGAAAGAAGAGGAAGAAGAGGAAGAAGAAGAAAAGAAAAAAAGAGGAAAAACCCCGACCCCGACACGGCACCTCGACCCCGACCCCAACCCGACAATGACCCGACACGCCGACCCCGACACCCCGACCTCGATCCCGACCCCGACACGGCACCTCGACCCCGACCCCAACCCGACAACGACCCGACACGCCGACCCCGACACCCCGACCTCGATCCCGACCCCGACACGGCACCCCGACCCCGACCCGACACCCCGACACCGACACGGCACCCCGACCCCGACACGACACCCCTAACACCCCGACACCACGACACCCAGACACGACACCCCCCGACACCCCGACACTGACACGACACCCCTACCCCGACACCCCGACACCCCTGACACCCCGACACCACGACACCCAGACACGACACCCCCCGACACCCCGACCCCGACACGACACCCCGACACCACGACACCCCGACACCACGCCACCCAGACACGACAGCCCTGACCCCCGACACATCTTCGGCCTCCTGTTGACCGAAAAGGTGCTCTTCGGCCTTCCAGAGGCCGACGGGGTCATATATTTGTGAATTATGAGTTAGGAAGTATATTTCCCGATTTTGTTAAGAAAAACATCATATATATTTGTGTTGATCGGGTGGATTTAAATGTGCAGTTCTTTCGGGGCTGCGAGGGTCTGGTGTTCGACGACCTCCCCGTGCGTTCGACGAGCTCCGCCCCTGCGTTCGTGGGTGAGCACAAATGACATCTCCTCCTCCCCCCTTCATTTGCTCTGTTCCGGTCTTCGTGCCGATGAAACTTGCTAGCTATAGGTGTCAATCATCAGTATGCGTGACCACTATGCGTCTCCCGTTCGAAAGGGTTACATCTATAAATATGCATGCATTTGCATATTTATAACCGTGATTCTTTCGAATTGTCCAACGTTATCCATGGACAGCCCGAGTATGTGTAGATTGGGTTCGTTTTCCCATATGCTCTGCTCCGGATCCGATGCAGAATTTTGTCAGTGCCTCCCTGTTGTTCTCCGGGTACACATCCTCTCTGCTTATTGCCGAGACGTGTATCAGGAGAACAGCGGGGAGGTGCTGCCGAAATTTTGGTTCGGATCCGGAGCAGAGCATGGGAAAACGAACCCAATCTACACATACTCGGGTGGGATTAGGACCTATCTTTACCTACTAGCGTCTAGGTTGCATGGACGTAATAAAACTGACAAACTCTATTAACTGATGAATATGGTTTGCTGAATTATGTATATATTTCTTGTGTGTCCAGTAGCTAGGCAAGATGAGTGATCGTGCGTGGATGTACACCGGTCACACTAGTCAGAAAGACATGACCCATGAATGGCTAAGAAAAACCAAGGGGTTTGTGAGAGCCGCATTTGCAAATGGACAGGAAACAAACTGGTGCCCCTGTGTCCGGTGCGACAACCATAAAAAGTGGACACGGGATGAAATGGGTAAACACTTGCAGAAGTGGGGTTTTACGACTGATTATACGGTGTGGAGATTTCATGGTGAGTCTGCCCAACGTGCCAGAGCTGAGGTGGTTCGTCGTCGCACCGACGAGCATGGTACCGGGATCGAAGACATGGTGCAAGACTTTCATGATGCTCGGGATTCGGATGATGAGATGGAGGAATCTGCAAAGGCCTTCTATGAAATGTTGGAGTCTTCAAAACGTCCTCTCCACGAGCACACTGAGCTTTGTCAGCTGGATGCCATCGCGCAAGTAATGGCTCTCAAGGCTCAGTTCAACCTGGGCAGAGAATGCTACGACGCGATGATGACGATATTTGGACGCTTTCTACCCAAAGGCCATGTATTGCCAGCAAACCTGTACCAGTCGGACAAAATCCTACGTGCGCTTAAGATGCCCTATGAGAAGATAGATGCCTGTGAGAATGGATGTGCCTTATTTAGGCTTGAGTATGCGGGCTTCAACTATTGTCCCATTTGCAAGTCTTCCAGGTATGTTGTGGTAGACAACGGTATGGGTGAGAAGAGTCAGACCAAAATCCCAGTTAATGTTCTTCGGTATATGCCAATCATACCAAGACTTCAACGTCTTTTCATGGTCGAAGAGACGGCCAGACAGATGACGTGGCATAAATTGGGCAAAAGAACCGAACTAGATGCAGATGGGAATCCGATGTTGGGACACACTTCAGACGCTTTTGCGTGGAAGCACTTCGATGCTTTACATAAGGACAAAGCGGCAGATCCAAGGCATCCTCGAGTCGCCATCAGCACGGATGGGTTCCAAGTGTTTGGTATGACGGCAACCCAATACAGTTGTTGGCCTGTATTTGTCATTCCACTCAATCTCCCCCTCGGAGAGATTATGAAAAGAAAGAACATTTTCTTGACGTTGATAATTCCAGGGCCCAACTATCCGGGGAAGAATATGAATGTGTACATGCAGCCGCTTAAGGATGAATTGCAAGAAGCTTGGGATAATGGGATCAAGACATATGACGCCGCTACAAAACAAAACTTCAAAATGCATGTGTGGTACATGTACTCGACGCATGACTTGTCGGCGTATGCGCTATTCGTTGGCTGGTGTGTGCATGGAAGGTTCCCGTGCCCCACATGCAAGGCAGCTCTTCAGTTCCGTTGGCTGCAGGCGGGTCGCAAGTATTCTTGCTTCGACTTGCATAGACAGTTCCTGGATCCTGGCCATAAGTTCAGAAAAGACAAGAAAAATTTCATGAAAGGTAGAGTTGTCAAAAACTCTGCACCACCTGCATTGACAGGCCAACAGGCCCTGGATCAGTTAAACGCTCTCGAGCCTAATCCAGAGCGTCCAGGATATTTCAAAGGGTATAATTCGGAACACGCCTGGACTCACAAGATATGCTTGTGGGATCTGCCTTACTTTAAAGACCTCATTTGCCCACACAACATCGACGTGATGCACACTGAAAAGAATATCGCCGAGGCCCTTTTTGGTACATTGTTCGGCATAGAGGGGAAGTCAAAGGATAACCCTAAGGCTAGAGTCGATCAAGAGGCTCTATGTGATAGACCGTTACAAAACATGTGACAACCGAAAGAAAAGAAGAACTGGAGGAAGCCAAAGGCATGGTTCAATCTTGGAAGGCCAGCTATGAGGGAAATGATCTTGTGGGTGAAAATGCAGTTGATGTTCCCCGATGGGTATGCAACGAATCTAAAGAGGGGAGCGAGTCTTGACAAATTGAAAATATTTGGTATGAAGAGTCATGATTGGCACATATGGCTTGAGCGGGTAATGCCGGTGATGTTGCGTGGCTTTATCCCTGAGGATGAATGGCTAGTACTGGCAGAGCTGAGCTATTTCTTCCGTGCTCTTTGTGCGAAAGAACTATCGCCTGACGTGCTAGACGAACTGGAAGAGTTGGCGCCGGAGTTGATCTGCAAGTTAGAAAAGATCTTTCCACCGGGATTCTTTAATCCAATGCAGCATTTGATTTTGCATCTCCCGACCGAGGCAAGATTGGGGGGCCCGTGCAAAATCGTTGGTGCTTCGCAACTGAGAGGATGCAGAAGACGCTTCGAGCAAAATGTAAAAATAAACGTAGAATTGAAGCATCGATGGCCGAGGCATTCATTACTGAGGAGGCCGCAAACTTCGTGACAGCACACTACAAAGCCAAGAATCGTCATTTGCATAATACGAAGCCTCGGTACAATGATGGCGACCGTGAAAAAGGTCGATCCAACCTCAGCCTATTCAAAGGGAACCTCCACCAGCCGGTGCTTCGAAAGCAATACCGTTGGATGTCGAAGAATGGCGGACCATTTCGTTGTATATCTTCAACAACCTAACAGAAGTGCGGCCGTACATCGAGTAAGTTCTCGGTACATTGTTCCGCAACTTCTAATTCCTTTGAAATGCTCTTATTCCCGGATATGTGATACAGTCGATACGTCGCCAAATTCTCGGATGGAGCGGTGATCCAAAAGGATTCCATCGAAGAGTATGAGCTTCTGGCAAAGCATGTAGGAGGCTATCCCGGTTTCATCTCTTGGTTCAAACAAACGGTAATTTCCATTAGACCATTTCATTTCTTCGTCTAGTTTGCGGCTAATGCAACAATCCTTTCGTATTAAACTTGTAGGCTAATGCAGAGTCTATGGACTCCGAATTGAGACAAGTCGCAAATGGTTTTGACTATAAGGTCCGTTCATTTGACAAATACGACATCAACGGGTATCGCTTTCGTACCTATGGCAAAGAGCTATCTATGGCCGACCGAAAGTCTACAAATTGTTGTGTCTCTGCTATCGGCGAAGGAGGTACCGAGTATTATGGAAGAGTTGAAGCAATTTATGAACTTCTATTCTATGGTGCAAACCCACCGAAAGTCGTAGTCTTCAAATGTTATTGGTTCCAGCCGAAGGAGACTTGAAGGACTCATGAACATCTAGGGCTAGTCGAAATCAAACAAAGCACCCATTTGGATGTTCCCGATGTCTATATTACGGCTCAACAGGCCACCCAAGTTTTCTATCTACCGTGGGCCTGCCAAAGTGATCCAAATCTCAAAGGTTGGGATGTCGTTTATGAAGTGCCGCCACATGTTAGACCACCTCCCCCCAATGAAGAGGATTATGAACCTCACATTAACCCAGACACATATGAAGGAGAATTCTTCCAAGAAACACGTCTTTCCAAAAAACGTTTCAAGAACCGCTCTACTTCACCTCAGAACATTGAAGTAGACAGCGGCAGTGAATCCGAGCCTGAACCGGAACAAGAAGAGCCGGAACAAGAAGAGGTTACTGCTGCGGATGACCTGTCAATGCTTGACCGATTACGTACAGGAGGCCTTCCACATGTTGATGCATTTATTGATGATGATGATGAGCACGTCATTACTGATAGTGATGATGATGATGCATTTATTGACCCCGAAGCATATATAGACGATGATGATGCATTTATTAATGATGACAATGAAGATTAATATTATAGTTCATGTCAGGTATTCAATTATTATTATGTACATATATATTATTAATTGGTTCATGTTAGGTATTCAATTTTTTATTATGTTCATGATGATGATACACTTAAATTATATTCATGTCAGGTATTCATTTTTTTAATGTTGTACTAACTTCGTTTACTCTTTGTCATTGCAGGTGTTGACAGATGGTGGGCGCGGGTCGAGAGCGCTCCGAGGCTCCTTCCTCGGCGCGTGGTGGGAGGGGTACTTCCATCCCACCCCACCACCTCCGGAGAGCGCTGGATCTCAGTATGCAGACACCGGCGGGCGCTTCTTCTTCGACCGGGAGAGGTCGGGGGGGGAAGAAGGTTGGTAGAGGTGGACGTGGCGGTGGGAGAGGTAGGAAGGCTGCTACTACGCCTTCCTCGCCGCCACCCCCAGCTGATTCACCCGACCACAGGAGTGCTCCGTCTGAGATGGAGCAGCCTGAGGTGCAGCCGTCTCGGACTCCGGTCCACGAGCCTCAGGCCGACGAGCCTATGACAGACGAGGCTACGACAGACACGCCTACGGCCGACGAGCCTGGGGCCGACGAGCGTCGGGCCGCCGAGCCTTCGTCCCACGAGACTGGGGATCACACTGAGTCGCAGCAGAACCCAGGTGCGGGCTCGTCGAGTGGCCGTGCTGAGGGTGGCTATAGTTCTGATAGCTATAGCGAGAGTGAGTGGGTTGAGGGGCGCAAAGTCTACCAGCGTGGTGGTACAAAGCTCCCGCCCACCCCGGCGACCCCCGACCAGAGGTGGTTGATTGCGCCGCAGGGGGAGAAGTAAGTGCATTTACTCTTTTTTAACCTTTTGTCTTCACGTTTCTTCGAATATCTAATGCGTTGGCCTTGTCATACTGCAGGTCTTGGACACACGGGCCTGGTTGCCGCAAGCCCAACAGTGTCCTTGGTGTGATTTGTCGCCAGAGCTTCCCGGGGTGGGTCACGTTGCCCGGTGAGGGCCGGGTTCGAGAGCTAGGAATGACCTGGGAGCACTACTTGGCTGCCCCGGCCCCGCCGGGGCATAGGATCGGCGATGTCGAGTGCCACACGGTCGCGGACATTGTGATCCAGACGTTTTGGGTAATTTCTCCTTTGCCGTCTACGTTGTGTTTTCTTCTTTGATTGGCAACCCTAGTGATTGTACTAATCCGTGTTTTCTTGTTTGATTGCAGACCTTCTACAGGTGTGCTGAGGGACAGGAGGAGGCCGCGGCTCGGGTTATCGGCAACGAGTGCAGGCGCCTACTTCAAAACTTTCGGCACGAGGCTCGGACGCAGGCTATTCGAGACTACTACGCCTCGACTGGTATTCGGAGGAAAAAAGAGAAGTGCTGCCTCAACTATCTGAGTAAGGAGAAGTACATGAAGGTAATTACCTATTCTTAAGGCCTTGTACTTAGTTCCTTGATTTGATTCGTATGCGTAGCGCTCAAATTTCTCTTGCTTAACTTAGGTGCCCCCGAGATGGTGTGCGGATAGGATGGACTGTTGGGAGGCGTTGGTGGATGAGTGGTGCACTCCCCAATGGCGCAACGTCCACGACGGTGCAAAGGAGAAGCGTGCCCAAATGAAAGGTGTCCCACACCATCTAGGCAGCGTCAACCTACGTGGGTTCGGGGAAAACTGGGTATGTGGTTTGCTTCATGATTCATGCAAATTCATTCTTCATGCTAGCTTGAGCCCTTAACTAATACTCTGTTCCTCTCTTTTAGGCGCGGCACAACAAGGCTCCAGTGCCAGAGCTGTTCGACCTCTATGCCATGTCCAATACTGCCTCGTACAAGAAGGCC